>JACEVL010000784.1:215000-295000 GCA_020284085.1 Aporrectodea caliginosa
AGATGAAGAGAAAATGTATTTGAAATTTTCTCCGAGGACATCAAAAACAAATCTTCCCAAGAATCGAAATTAGTTGCTTTGAATGATAGATTCACTTGAACAGAGGCTGTGCAATTTACTTCATATCTTTATATTGGTTGACTTTAAAGCTGTGTAACGCGAAAGCAGGTTACTTCTGAGCAATGTATTATTCTAAATTTCCAACGGAAGAGGTAACTCGCAATCAAAATTAAAAGTTGAGGCAACCTAACTGTTTATTTTCCAATGTATAATTCGAAAATCATACCTGATCTTTCACTGGAGTAACGTAACCTTTAGGTCTCCAATCGACCTCATCTGGAAGCGATGAGATATTGATTTCAGGCTTAAAGGAGGAAGCGGAACGTGATTTCTCGTATGAATCTTGACGTTTGTAGCCATTCATAAGTTTAACAAATTCAGAATTTTCCTGTGAGCAACATAATAATGACAATTATGATGATGATGATGATGATGCTGATGATGATGCTGCTGCTGCTGCTGCTGCTGATGATGATGATGACAATAATAATAATAATAATAATAATAATAATAATAATAATAATAATAATAATAATAATAATAATAATAATAATAATACCCGTTGGTAGAGAGGCCTTAAGTTCTTGGTCATCGAAATCGAACGCACCTCCTCCCATCGCGCAGAAGGTTCATATACAAAGAGAATGGGACAGCAAACTCATCTCAAATGCACTTCAAGGCCTATCGGAAAGAGCAAATGATTCTGCTGCTAAAGCCAGATTGTTAGCCATTCAATCACCACACTCCGGAGACTGGCTCCATGCACTTCCAATTACAACAGCAGGATTACGCATGTCAGGAGAGGTCTTAAGAATAGCATCAGGCATCCGGCTGGGCACTGCACTGTGTGAAAAACACACCTGCAAATGTGGTGTCATAGTGGAATCCAACGGCCATCATGGATTCTCCTGCGTCAAAGGAGCAGGAAGACAACATCGACATGGCATGCTCAATGAGGTTATTTGGCGGGCTTTCACCAGAGCCAAAATCCCTGCTATCAAAGAGCCCAATGGCCTCTCCAGATCTGACGGCAAAAGGCCTGACGGAGTCACCATCATACCTTGGCATAGTGGTCGTTGCATGGCGTGGGATGTGACGGTACCAGACACTTTCGCTGCATCCTACGAACATCTAACATCGCAAATCGCAGGTGCGGCAGCGGAAAAGGCAGCTCGCAACAAGGAAACCAAGTATGCTGCTATCACACAATCACATCATTTCGTTCCTGTGGCAGTCGAAACTGCAGGAAGCTGGCACACAGAATCACTGCAGTTTGTTCGAGAACTTGGAGGCAAGATCTCAGCAGCGACAGGCGACCAGCGTGAAACCAGTCATCTACTACAACGCCTATCAGTGGCCCTACAAATTGGAAACTCTCTATCTGTTTTAGGCACCACAGATTGCAACAACACTGTAGCCAAGGAGAATGACAGCTTATAACAATATTGAAAACAGTTACTTTTAATCAGTCTGTACATAAGTTTGTGTTGGCTTTATGAAGAAATAAATTTGGCATAATAATAATAATAATAATAATAATAATAATAATAATAATAATAATAATAATAGCTTATTTAATAATAATAATAATAATAACATTATATATTAAACGTGTTAATTTACCTGTTTGAAAGCTTCATGCATGTTTCTTTGCCACGCTACGTCCATGACTACCACAGATTGATACAGTGAATAATAATAATAATAATAATAATAATAATAATAATAATAATAATAATAATAATAATAATAATAATAATAATAATAATAATAATAATAATAATAATAAGCTACCTGTTCCAAAGACTCTCGGTAGCTGTCCAACGCGGGAACGCCATCTGTTTTTCCTCGAGCTTGCCATAATAATATTAATATTAAAAATAATGATAATAATAATAATAATAATAATAATAATAATAATAATAATAATAATAATAATAATAATAATAATAATAATAATAATAATAATAATAATAATAATAATAATAGTTGTTGTAGTAGTAGTAGTAGTAGTAGTAGTAGTAGTAGTAGTAGTAGTAGTAGTAGTTAGTAGTAGTTGTAGTAGTAGTAGTGGTAGTAGTAGTTGCTGCTGTTGTTGTTGTAGTAATAGTAGTATAGTTGATTGTTCACTAACCTTTACCGAGCACATCTTTAATCTCACACGCTCCTATTTCCACTTAAGACGTCTCAGGGTCATTCGTCGTTCATCCGCCATCTTCACTACTTTAGTTCATGCTTTTGTATGCTCTCGGATCGACTACTGCAATTCCCTTCTTGTTAGTCTTTCTAAGGTTCGACTCTCTCCGCTTCAGTCAGTGCTCAACACAGCTGCTAGACTGATAGCCCGCCTTCCCCGATACTCCCGCATCTCGACCTTTATGTTTAATGAACTTCATTGGCTCCCTCTCACTGCTCGCATACAATTTAAAATCATCACCCTGATCTTCAAGGCTCAGAGGGGTCTTGCCCCGAGATATCTGGTTGACGCTATACATCGGCCTCATTCAGCTTCCTCCCCTCGTACACTTCGTTCCTACAATAGACTTGACCTTCTGGTTCCCCGTAGTAGAACTGCTATGGCTCAGTCTCGTTCCTTTGCTGCAATTGGTCCCTCTTTCTGGAATGCCCTTTCTCCTTCTGTTCGCTCTAAAATTCTATCTAGCACTCTTTCTTCTTCCTTCGCTTTTCTCAAAACCTGCTTCTTTTCGTGGGGCCTTGCGCACTGGGAGCGCTTCTGAACGGTTCACCCTACTAGAGGCGCTTTATAAATGCTTATATAAATACAATAGTAGTAGTATCAGCAGCAGCCGCAGCAGAAGCAGCAGTAGTTATTGCATTAGAATAGTAATAGCAATAATGTCAATAATGTCATCATCATTAATTTTCAGTGTTAATGCCAAGTCGCGTGTTTTTACATCAATTTATTATAGTTGTTCCAATAGAAACAAGCGAAGCAGTTATCACAGCAAGTTATTACAATTGCACCTGTATCTGTAAATGTATCTGGATACATTGATAGAAAAAGTAAAACATGAAAATTTCCTAAATATAAAATAATGTCATACCAAGTCAGAAAATCGATTTATTCCTATCGTGAAAGTCTTGAGTCCTTTTGAGTAGAGACGGTTGTGAGCTTCAATTGCTTCCAAATGCTCAGTGAAGATTTTCTTCCGGAATATTTCCTCCTTTACGTCATTATAGGCTTTGTCTAAAACACGATGCAATGCGAGTTAGACGGCTTCGGACGTTTCTCTTGGCTGTGTAAATGAGATAAGGTTCCACTGAAATGTATTCGGACATCGATTGCTCTTAAAAAAACGTATCGATTTTCTTAATAAAACATATCTGCCAGAAGCTCAAAAACATCAACTCGATGCTGGACAGATAATAATAATTGAGCATCAGTTCAGAAACGTATTATGATTTCTTCTTATTATTTTAATTATTATTATTTTAATAATAATAATAATAATAATAATTATTATTATTATATTTATTATTATTATTGTTATTATTATTATTATTATTATTATTATTATTATTATTATTATTATTATTATCATATCATCATCATCATCATCATCATCATCATCATCATCATCATCATCATCATCATCATCATCATCATTATTATTATTAGTTGTTGTCGTTGTATATATATATATATATGAGACCCTTTGTACCCACACATTTTATGCAAAATTGTGCCATTTTACACACCTTTCGGATAATTTCCTGGACCTCCGTGGAGCATCTCATTCAATGCCACTCAGCACCGCTAAATATAAATTCACATCACATCTTCAATTCACATCACTTTACCTTACTTCGTATGGCTTGCATCACATAAGTCACTTTACATAATTATAATTATATCTGTTCCCTAGCATCGTCAATATTGAATCACTTGATTTCACATTTCCCCAGTCCATTTCGATTCAGTTTGTTGCACTTTACATAGCAGTCCATTGCATTATGTATATCTGCCCTTTCTAAATGATAGATTAAATAGCGTTACTGTAATTGATTTTGAAGATTTGCCACTCCTCTTCGAGGTGTTTGGACGAGTGAAGCCTGAGCTTAGTGTCGCGCAGTCAGTCTTGGTCTGTCAGGTACGGCAGACGCCAGTACTACCAAACAATTTGCAATCAGAAGACTCCAATACATGTTTCTTCGTCTCTGAAACATAAAAAACTGACATACACGCTTGATCTTACAGAAGCTGCACAGATAATGCCAGAGATAATGCTAAAGAAGTCAGATTCTTTTACGCATGGAAGCTGGACCACGAAGGTGCGGTTCTAGTGAAAGGGTATTCCCACGATGGAATACTGAGAATTGTAGCCAGCAACTTCAATGGCGTCAGTATCTGAAGGACAAAGCATCAAACGACTGGGTTTTAAATCAGAGTATTCACGTCAATGCCAATGTCAGACCTACGCCTAAATGAACAGTTGCGCATAGCAGTTTTTGTCAGCAATGCATCAAAGACTGCAAAGCGTTAGGTTTAGGAATCAGTCAAGTTCAACTTGCAATCACTGATGGCTTCAGAAGCATACAGACAAACGCTGTTGAATATTTAGAGACAGAGAGTTAGATGAAACAGTAATATAGAGAGAGCCAGGCAGAAGTACAACCATTCCACACCTTCATGTCGTCTACTAGTCAGAGAGTAGCTAATCCATTAAATTCTAATGGATTAGCTAATCGATTAAGTAAAGAGCTAAACCTAATCGACTAGCTGTCGCCTGATACTAAGCCCTTATTCTAATTGATTAAACAATAATTTTTATCTAATTATAACTGTCTAAATTTTTCAAATTATTTTTAGGACGAGTTAACAACTACTGTGTCAAACTACTGATTAAAACAATGGGACCAATATTATTGCTGAAGGTTTCGTAAATCTAATGAGGGCTGCAATTCCACGACAATGACTGCAAACAAGGAAACCCATGAGAGTGAAAGAGACTATAGTGACTTGTTGTTGCAACTTGCTGTGCTTTGATTAAAATATGACAAATTCAAAATAAAACAAATATGAATTAACGAAATCTAATTCTAACTGCTAATTGATAATCTGCTGCTAATTCTAATCGATTAGCACATTTCAGTAGATAATTCACTTTCTAAAATGTAAGCAGTAATAACTAATCGTACCCATCTCTGCTACCAATACTACCACTAAGTACCGTCCGACGTCTGCCAGTACTTCTGTTGAGTATCGTTCAGTCGTCTACCAGTATTACCATTCAGTACCAGAGGAGAAATATTTCTAATCATTCCTGCATCATCAACTTGAAGAGTCCCGTCCATAGAAATGACATTTAGGAGTAGGCCTACACTGACACTATATGCAGGAACGACAGACGGGACCCAAGTGGACTCTGAACGGGTCATGAGTCCTGCATGGGCTCCGTATGGGTAGGATGGCAGGGTAATAGGCAGATGGCAAAACGCAGGTATTCTTTTATATGGGTATTCATATATTCTGAAAATTTACTTAACGCCCCTTCAAGCAACCTACTTAGAGGTGCTCCCAGCCCAGCCACGGCTAAAACGTAAAGATATAAGCAGCTTATAGAATGCAGGCGCATCGATCCGAGGTAACAAGCGCGACTCAAGTGGGAGCTCATTATAAATGGAAGGTCACACGACCGACAAGGCCATGTTCTGTCTAATGGAGGAGCGGGCTCGCGGGACCAAGAGAGCTCCTATCTGAAAACGAAGACTTCTGCTTGACACTAAGTCAGAAATAGGACGAGTATCTCAGACCACGATATTGATACTGTACAAGTGAGATTTCATTCAGATTCAATACATATTCAACGAGACATACATTTAGGAGAGAAATGAATAGATAAAGAATTTATTCGAAGAAACATTCATTCATTCATTCATTCCGGAAATTTATATAGCGCCTCTTCAAGAAGCCTACCTAGAGGCGCGATCACAATACACAATACATACCTAAGAACCCAACTTCAGTGTGGCACAGCTCGTAACAACACTAGCTAAGTTTATGCACAAGTAGGCCTACATTGAAAGCAACACACATTTATACTAAATATGCTGCAGTTTAATTTCACATGATACTTTCACGTGATACTTAGTCGGTGCTATGTATTTAAAAAAATCATGCAGTTGTCCCTCATAGTGATTTATTTCTAGTTGGCTACGAAGTAGCTCTTGGCAATGACTTGAACATCACACCTAGCATCAGATAGGCTGACAGGGTCACAAAGTAATTTCTGCTTAACCACGTTGCGTCATAACAAGGCGAATTAGCGTCGCCAATTAATTATAGAAGCTTCAACTCGTGACTCCGTTAAAAAGCACCGGTTTCAGGATCACAATGCTATGAACAATCTCTGTACGAGACTTTGACTGAGCTACTTATGAGTTTATGCGTTAAGTGTCACAAGGTATGCATCCGTTGGTTGGGCTTTTCCAGTGTTTTGGATTCCGTTTCCTGATTTATCTAGTTATCTGAGCCTTGAATGCTTACTGAGCAAATTTTTATTCTAAATCAACTTCATCACAGCTTCTTCAGTGCTTTAATAAGCTACAGAAAGAAGCTCCGTGCTGTTTGCATTAACCCTCAGGCTACCAAGGTTTTTTGTAACTCTGTCTACCAAGGGGAGGGTGGTTACCACCCCGTCTGGATTTCGGTTTTGATTTCACATATCATATCTTGTAATACAGCATTGGATTCAGCATTCATTTATGCACAGAATGTTATATTTATTTGTACATTATGTGAATACATCTCGAAGTTACATAATTTTTAACAACGGAACCGATAATTATTAGCGATATTTTATATTATTGCGTACATCTTGTACTTGTTAGATAAACAAGATTATGTGCGTTTTGAAACTGATCTATGTATCCAAGATACATATACATCCCTACGCATGTTTATATACGTGCAAGTATACATCCATACATACATATACACCTGTACATGCATGTACACACGTACATACAAATTCATAAATGGATACATGCATGCGTACATACTTACATCCATACATTGATCCATCCCTGCATACATACGTACATACGTACATACATACATACATACATACATACATACATACATACATACATACATACATACATACATACATCCATACATATATACATACATGCATACATACGTACATACATACATACACACACATGCATACTGCATCTATCCATACATACATAGATCCATCCCTGCATACATAAGTACATACATACATACATACATATATACATATATACATTAGGGTGGAGTGAAAATGGCAAAAAAATTTTTTCTGAATTTCAATTAGCTAGATATGTCAAAAGGTGCCAATAGATCAATAGAACACTGTGTAAAATTTACAAGATTTTTGATTAATGTTTTGATCGCCCTTCGCAACTTTTTATTTTGCAATACTAAGCGACATCAGAACGATATAGGTAGATTAGTGTCTACACTCTACACAGAGTCTACAGTCTACAGTCTACACTCTACACAAGTCTACAGTCTACAGTACAGTCTACACTCTAGTCTACACTAGAGTCCACACTCCGAGTCCACAGTCCACAGTCTATGTAAGGTAATCAACTAGTCAATAGTCAACTTAATGGAATCAGATGCCTTGATTATTACAGTATCTTTGATTTCAAAGTCACAAACAGTTACAAGGTGAAGTGAGAGAAGTCACGTTTTGACTCGAACGTCGACATTTAGCTGTCGAGAAGCGACGCGTGCACGTATGAAGCCATCTCGCGATTTATGTCCACAAACAGCTATCGCCGCCTCGGTCACCAGCTTCACGTGTCTTCCCACAGCCTGCGTGTGGCTGGGGAATTTTGGGAAGGTGACTGTTGGAGTCACCTCCGTCGTGATGAGATCCCTGAGCTCAGTGTCTGTCATTGCCTTGATTACGGGAGGCTCCGAGATAGGGCAGACTGCCCAGTCGATCATGTCGAAGTATTCCACGGCGTTGAAGTTGAGTTTTGCGGGAACCTTGAACCTCCGTATTTGTCCATTGGGATGTGCTTCAGCTCTGCCCTTCATCACTCGTCGCAGGCCCAGCTCACGTACGTGTGGTCGATGGTCCGTCATCATGGCTAAGAGGAGATTCTCTGGGTGAGCGAAGTATGCGTTGCGATGAATGACGGGGTCGACGATCTTCTTGTGCTTAGGGCTGAGGTATCGTGACTTGACGAGCATCTGGTGAAGGTGCCTAGCTCCATCTTTGCATGACGACTGGGCTTTTACGGCAAACCACGTTGGAGCATATACGCGAATGATGAACGTCACCACCTTTTTCAGATTCTGTGACGGTTCCATGTCGCTGACATATAATCGGAGGATTCTATTGGCTGTCGTTAGCCATCGTGAGTGATTCAGGCAACCAGGGTTTCGCATTGCCAGATCGACGCTACATTCACCTTTGCTGATAATATTGCACATTTCCAATAGATAGCGCTGATCTGTGCTCAACTCCTTCGGGTCCACACTGGACAGTTGCTCGGTCAGTTGTACTGGTGCAAATGAAGAGACAGGCTGTTCGCTACACGTCACTAGCCGCTTTCCGATAGCTCCAGAGAATCCGCGCGGGCCTGTAGTCACGCCGTCGAGTGCCTGAAATAGATGGCGCAGGGGCAGCTCATTGGCATGGAGCAGACATACCAGCCACTGCAGAGGATGCTGGAAGGTTTCTTCCAGTCGCCGGATAACGCCCGCTATGTGTCCCGTGTTCACGTTTGTGCCGTCACACCCTACAACTTTAATGTTCTCTGTCTTCGCATTCCGCTCTTTCAAACTAGCGACTAATGACTCAGCTATGTCTTTGCTGGAGCCTGATGGCGCAGTCGTGTGGCTGAAGTATGAAGAACCCGGCTCTGCGATTATGCTTATGTGTTCTTCCGTGAGGGTTTTTCTGTGGTACTTGTTGTCGTCGCCGAGAACTTGTGTCAAAGTTCGATCCTTGCGGCCATCAAAGAATACTCCCTCCATGACAGTGTGAGTGTGGTCGAAATGGTCAATGTGGTCATTATTTTGCTGAAGTTCCTTACGAGTTTTGCTACTTTTATTATGCTATTGGATGGTTCTGTTAAACTGTGTCACATATGTAAATCAAACGTATACCTTTGGCATCGTAGAAATGCTTCACTTAAACGCCCACTTAAATGGTTACAATGCCAATTATTTGAATTGGGCGAAGGGCGATCAAGCAGTTGTCAGAAAATAATATCATTTGGCAGGATTGTTACTATGGACATTTGGCACATTTTTAATAGTCTAGCTTATAAAAAGGAAAGAATTTTTTTCTCACTCCACCCTAATATACATACACATATACAATCATATATACATACATACATGCATACATAGATACATACATACATGCATACATGCATACATACTTATCACAGGCGTCACAAAACTTTCGTTTATGTAGAAATATCGTCTTACGTTGTGATGACAACGCGTATTTGTATTTATTTTGATAACTTTCGGTTTTCATAAGACAAATATGTAAGCATGTAAATGAAGCCCTGCATTCCCTCTAAAGAATGGTATATTTGTTTCTCTTCCAAGAAAAATAATGAATTCGCTAAAGTCGAAAAACTAAGGGGGATACCACCCCCTCCTGGTACCTCGGGTATTTCGGGTATAACTTTTGAATGGCGTGGGCTACCACCATGATAGTTACCTCAAAATATGCGCCAATGAACCTGCTACAGCTACCTAAAATGTAAAAATTATATTCCATATGAAAAAAATATTTTATGCATACAAACGTAGGGGTAGTAACCACCCACCCTTGGTAGCCCGAGGGTTAATACAAAATTTAAATTAAATATCGCTTATTTAACATACACATTAGCACACACACATAACATACAGTATACACTATACGCAAACAGATAAATGTATGCATGCATGCACGAATACATACAAACAAACAAACATACATACGCACATACCTACCTACATACATACATACATACATACATACATACATACATACATACATACATACATACATACATACATAACCATAACCATGACCATAGCCATAACCATCAATTTATTGCACTAAACATTCATAAAGTAACATTTCGCTGTACAAAGAACAAAGATCAGTTGGTCACAAAAGGAAAACCCAGAAGGGACCAGGGTCCCGCTGGTTAGGGCCACCTATGCATACATACATACATACGTACATACATAATTACTTACATACATACATACATACATACATACATAATTACTTACATACATATATACATACATACATACATACATACATACATACATACATACATACATACATACATACATACATACATACATATATACATACATACATACATAGATCAATCAATCAATCAAGTTGTTTTATTGGAACCAAAACATTACAATAATGCCAGAGAATGTAAATTAACAAAATGCATTGGCGACAAACTGAGCCCCAAAAAGGGATGGAGATCCCGACAAGGAGGGTCACCCACATAGCAAATTTCAAACAAAAATTCCAAGTTAGCCAATAAAAAGCAGAAACAGAACAAGAAGGTGACTAGAGACAACAAGAGTTGAATTATCCAGAAACAAGACTAGTGATAACACGATCTTAATTATAAACTTAAGTAAATCCTTAAATAAACGCGGTAATATGCACTTCTAGTAATGGTATAGCTGTTTAAATTTAGGAAAGAAGAAATGCACGTAATCTTTTTTGAAAACCTGCAGAGTATTAGAGAAACGGATTTCTTTTGGTAAAGCGTTCCATACTATAATAGTGCCGTATGTGATTTAATAGTAAAGCGTCGTGTGTTTGAAAGAGCTTTGACAGGACGATAGGCCTATGCTGCCAAATTCCTAGTGAAGTGCGTGTGAATGTCGGAGGCATGTGGGAGGAAATCCTTAAATGCAGGTGGGAGGAGGCCATGCTCAAGGCGAAAAAAGAATTCACCAATTTGAAGATCTTTTATCTGGTGTATTTTCAAGAGTTTGAACTTTGAACTCGCTAAAGGATGGGCCAGTGTGCTCCCATTTTCGAATACCCGCATTTATACGAACAGCCGTCTTCTGTAAGAGAACTAGTTTATGCAGCCTTGATTCGTACGTCGATGCCCAAATTAAGTTGCAGTAAATAAGGTAGGGGTGGATGAGGGCATAGTATAAGTTTATTCTAATTTCCTTTGGTAGTTTATATGCGATACGGGTTAGAATACCTACATTCTTTGCGATTTTGGCTGCAATTTGATTAATATGCACCTTCCAGGTCATCATCATCACATATTCGTTTGTTTCAAGAAAAATCAAGTTGACACAGCCGCAACTTCAACAAGCAATAGTGCATTATGCGGCATATTAGTGCTGATCATGTGCTGATCTATAATCTATGTTCTCTATGTTCACCTAAAAACTTCGTTGACTCAACTTGAGTGATAGGAGTACCATTAATGAACAAAGATAAATCACCGCTGAGGTTAATTTTCCTGTGGGATTTAAATAAAATCAAGTTAGTTTTATCTAAATTAAGCGTGAGTTTATTTGCTTGGAATCAAGCAGCTATACTAGAAAGCTCAAAATTGACAGTTTGAATCAGCGTCTGCCAGGAACCATTGGAATAAAAAACGTTGGTATCGTCAGCAAATAATATGAAAAACAAAGTTTGGGAGACACTAGCCAAGTCATTAATATGGAGCAGGAATAGGAGTTTCCCAAGATTGGAGCCTTGCGGAACTCCATATTTGATTAATCCCAGCTCGGAGAGGGTACCATTACAGAGGACTCTCAGTGCACGGTTCTCAAAGTAGCTGGCGAACCATCTAAGCTGTGTCCCCCTAATCCCATAGTTTTCTAGTTTTTTCTAAGCAATGCAAGGCTGTGTGTGTATGTGTGTGCGTGTGTATATGTGTGTGTTGAATAAGCGATATTTAATTTAAATTTTGCATTAATACAAATAACACGGCGCTTCTTTCGGTAGCTCATTAAAGCATTGAAGAAGCTGTGATGAAGTTGATTTAGAATAAAAATTTTCCCCTGTAAGCACACTGGGCTTGGATAACTAGATAGATCAGATAGCGGAATGCAACACACTGGAAAAGCCCACCCAACGGACGCATACCTTGTAACACTCATCGTATAAACACATTGGTAGCTCAGTCATAGTTTCATACAGCATCGTGACTGAAACAGGTGTCGTCTAAAGGAGTAACGCGTCGAAGCTTCTATAATTAATTGGCGAGGCTAAAAATCTTTGTCATGACTCAGAAATTACCTTGTGACAGTGACACCGATGTGTGTCTTAGTGTCTTATTCTATGTTTTCGGTTATTGTCAAGATTTAATTCCTAGGCTACTAGAAATAACTCACAATAATTTATTAGGAACGATCACAAGTGTTTTCTTAATTAAAATACAGAGCACCGACAAAGTATCACGTGAAACTAAAACTGTAGCATAATGTTAGTATAAATACTCGTAGCCTTCAATGTACTTGTACATACACTTAGCTACGAGCTGTGTCACACTGAACTTGGGTTTTTAGGTATGTATTGCTTCTCTTGAGTAAATGCATTATCTGTTCATTTTTCTCCTAAGTGGATGTCTTGTTGAATGTGTTGAACCTTAATTAATAAAATCTCACTGGTATCAATAGCGTGGTTTGAGAGACTCGTATTATTTCTGACTTACTGGCCAGCAGAAGTCTTTGCCATTCGGCTAAGAAACGTTCTTGGTCGCGCAAGACAATTCCTCGATTAGACAGAACAGGGCCTTTTCCGTCGTGGGACCCTCCATTTGGAATGGGCCCACTTGAGTTCCGCTTGTTACCTCGGAACGATGAGGCTACATTCTATGAGCTGCTTAAATCTTTACATTTTAGCCGTGGATTGGGAGGGAGAGCCTATGAGTAGGTTTCTTGAAGGGGCGCTACGTAAGTTTTCTGTAAGAATGAAAAGGATGGGATACTCTTATAAGAGAATACATGCGTTTTGTCGTCTGCCTATTACCATGCCAGCCTACCCACATGGAGCCCATGCAGGGCCCATGTCCCCATAAGGGACCCGTGTAGAGCCCACTTGGGTCCCGTCTGTCGTCTGCCAATAGTGCGAGCGTACTCCTAAAATGTCACTTGTATGGACGGGACTCCAAGTCGATATTTCTCCTCTGGTGCACGGTTCTGAATTGAAGTACTGTTATTTGATCGAACGGGACTAATTGATAGTACTGAACGGTACTGAATGGTAGTTCCGGTTGTCGATAGAACGGTACTGAATGGTTGTACAGGAAGATGATTGAGCGGTACTGAATGGTAGTACCACCGACGGCTAGTACTGGCAGACGATCTAACAGTACTTAATGGTAGTAAAAGTAGACTACGGGACATCACTTAATAGAAATATTTGAAGACGTCGGACGATACTAATGGTAGCATTGGTTGCAGAGTTAAGCTGCTAATTGGTTAGAATTAGAATTATCTACTGAATTTCGATTAGAATTAAATGTCTACCTAATCGATTAATTACCCAGCTCTGACTGGTAGTAGTTACTGTAGTAGTAGTTTCAGTTTAACGACACTGTGTGATAACAAAGACCATTAGCGTCGCCCTCCTCCTGTATCCAGGCTTGGGACTGGCACTGACAGAAAGCAGCGTCGCCCTCCTCCTGTATCCAGGCTTGGGACTGGCACTGACAGAAAGCAATCAGTGGCGGAGTTAAGCTCTGACTGGTTGACGACAGGAAGGTTGGTAATGGGTGTATTTCTGTCTGGCAGTCACTATTTTAGAGGGCACGCCGACAAAAAAGCGCTCGACAAAAGGGCGCCGACAAAAGAGCGCCGACAAAAGAGCGGCCGACAAAAGAGCGCCGACAAAAGAGCGATGGGATCTATAAACGGGGCTTATGAAGGGGACGACAAGCAAAAGGGCCAATTTAAACAATCAGCATGTTCAAAGGCCTAATAGTTCTATAGGGTTAATTGCGAAATTGTTTCGATCGGGCTTAGATTCCTAGGCCTTTGAAATATACGTTCTAGTCAAATAAAGCCCTTTTGTTGTTCAGCCCTTTAATCCGAAATCGTAGAGCGCTGCTTGAAACTTTTCTTATAAAAGGACGTGAAGCCTTCCAGTGATAAACGATAATGAGCATGGAGGAGGTTGATTTGCAGAAATGCATGGTTATATTGCTGGTGTCCGGGTACTGCTATCGAACAGAAAAGAAGAATAAAGACGGCTGTCGTGGAAGACTGAAGAAACTCAACGAGGATATTCTGTCAATATCTGAGCATAATCATGTTCCGGAGCCCGCTAAAAACGAGGCGTCGAAAGTCGTGGCTGCTATACGGAGACGCACAGTGGGCGGAGTCGAGAAACCACGGCAGATAATACAACACTTAAACTTCGCACATTTTACACTTTTCGTTAAACAGGAACTTTCCAGACATTTCTTTAGCATTAAATTCAGACATTTATTTAGTATTAAATTCTCTTTTCCTCATAGCACTTTGTTGAATACACAGCACTAAAATTAATCTTTCTGGTTGCTTTGATTTATAATCATAAAAGTACACTTCATGTGTGGTCGCCTGGATAAATTCAACATCGCTTTTATGTCGGTCGCTCTTTTTACGTACCACCATTTTACAGTGTCCTCTATCAATTTGTCTCTATAATATTCAACTACGTTTGTCTGTATGCTTCTGAAGCCATCAGTGATTGCAAGTTGACTTGCGTGATTCCTCAGCCTTAAGGTATGCAGTCTTTGACAACTTCATGAAAAAAACGTAGTTCACTGAGTTCTGACTTTGGCATTGAACTGAATACTCTGATTTAAAACTCCGTCGTTTGATGCTGTGTGCTTTATATACTGACGCCATTGAGGTTGCGGGTTACAATTCTCAGTATTTTCGTTGTTGGAATCCCATTTCATTGGGACCGATCTTCAAGGTCCAGCTTGCAAACGTAACGGAATCTGTTTTTAGCATTATCTCTGGCATTATCTGTGCAGCTTCTATAAGATCAAGCATGCACGTCTGGTTCTTTTATTAGTTAAGAGGCGAAGCAACATGCATTGGAGTCTTCTGATTGCCACCTGTTTGGTGGTCTTGGCGTCTGCCTCACCAGACAGTCCAAGACTGAGTTTGAAGGATCCAAGTTTTCAGGACTCAAGGATCAAGTTTCAGTCATCTAAACACCTCGAAGAGGAATGGCAAAACTTCAAAATTAATTACAGTAAGGCTATTTTATCTATAATTCAGAAAGGGCCTATATATATATATACGTAATGCAATGGACGGCTACGTAATGACGAGCAAACTGAAGCGATATGGAGTGTGAATTAAAGTGATTAGAGCTCGATGATTTTTGGGAACAGATATTTATGAAGTAACTTATGTGAAGCAAGTCATAATAATAATAATTAATAATAATAATAATAATAATAATAATAATAATAATAATAATAATAATAATAATAATAATAATAATAATAATAATAATAATGACCATAGCCGTTCCAGACATTTAACAATTTGATTAATCATGAAGTTCCGTCGGAATCATGTTTACCTCGCAGCATTATAAGAATAGGCCTACAGTAAAAATTATTATAGTTAATTACAATGTTTCTGCAATGACGCTCTGCAACCAATAATCTGTCCAGCATCGACTTGATGGTTTTGAGCTGGCAGAAATGTCTTATTAAGAATAGGCCTATCGATACGTTTTAAGAGCAATCGATGACTGTATGCATTTCAGTGGAACCTATATTATTTAACACAGTGAAGAGAAAGGTATAAAGCCGTCTAACTCGCATTGCATCGTGTTTCTAGACAAAGCCTATAACGATGCAAAGGAGGAAGTATTTCGGAAGAAAATCTTCGCTGAGCATTTGGAAGCAATTGAAGCTCACAACCGTCTCTACTCAAAAAGACTCAAGACTTTCACGATGGGGATAAATCAATTTTCTGACTTGGTATGACATTATTTTATGTTTTAGAAGGTTTTCATTTTTTACTTTTTCTATCACTGACAACTGAAAACTTTTTATTTCCAGAAGCACAATGCATATAACAATTAACAACAATTATAACTTGACTAATACATATCGGTGCATTGGCTAGGGAACAGGGGAGACCCAAAAGGGGCACAAGCCCCGCTTAATTATAGGGTCACTCTTTTTAACAATAATCAACTATGGCTGGTTAGTCAGTTGAAAGAAAGAAAGTTTAATTTCGACCTTATTATTACTATTATTATTATTATTATTATTATTATTATTATTATTATTATTATTATTATTATTATTATTATTATTATTATTATTATTATTATTATTATTATTATTATTATTATTATCATCATCATCATTGTTGTTATTATTATGTTGCTCATAGGAAAATTCTGAATTTGTGAAACTTATGAATGGCTACAAACCTCGCAATCCATCCGAAGAACCACGTTCCGATTCCTCCTTTAAGCCTGAAATCAATGTCCCATGGCTTCCAGGTGAGGTCGATTGGAGACTCAAAGGTTACGTTACCCCAGTGAAAGATCAGGTATGTTTTCGTATTATATAAATATTGAGAAATAAAACAGTTAGCTTTCCTCACGTTTGTTCGGTTAAATATCCCATTAGAAGGCATTTGATAAAACTGTCTCCCATGGCTATCAATTAACTACAAGTCAGTACAGTTTCTGCTAAAACTGTCGCCAAAATTATCACGATGCACTCTGAAAATGAAAAGACATGACATTGTTAGTATAATTATAGTAGTATAGTATATTCGTTTATTGAAAAACCTTGTTGACACACCGCAACAAGTTACACAGTGCACATCATAGCAAATACAGAGAACAATAAAAATACTAATAGATAAATGAGTAAAACAAGCGATCACTAGTCAGTGATGGTTAAACTACCGAAGGTCCCGGTGACAAGTAAGGGATAGTCCGCTGGTAAGATGCCCGTGGAATAAAAGTCCGATCGTATATGGATAGATGTTACTGTCGTTCGATGGAGGTTGGAGGCTGTACAGACTTCTGTCAAAAAGGTGGAAATTGTGGTTGCTAGTACCGCTCGGTAGTCGGAGTTTTACCACTCAGAGCAGACGAAGTCAGTGACGATTTCGACGCCAGACAGTTCGACAGTCCGAGGCGTTCGATCATCGACGAAGCTGGCCAGGTCCAAGGCGCTTCAACAACATCAGCTGTAGAGAATACATCCAGTGAAAACGCCCCGGTTTGGACTGTTTCACTGCAGTGCGCCGTCTGAAGCTATGCAGGAACGAGTCACTGTGGGTGAGCGATGGTAGCTGCTGTCTCATGTTCTTGAACGCACCCTTCCTCGGGCCGACAGGCAGCGTTCAGTACATGGCAGCAGTGACACCAGTAGCAGTGATCGTGCTCCACGTTGTGTCTAGAGCGAATAGCGTTTTAAAATATTCATGCACGATTACATTACTAACCAAGTACCTGTCAATTCCATAGCTAATTTAGCTGATTGGTGTATTACTATTGAAATGAGGTTTATATTGATACGAAAAATGTGCAGTTAAGGAAGAAGTTGTACCGGCATCTTGCATTAGCTATGGGGGTCAACGTTCCATGCTAGAATGTTGTCTTATTGCTTGCTATATATTTTGCCGTCTTATTTAGAAGATCCATCAATTACATTGCTCAGTAGTAACCTGCTTTGAAAGCAGGTAACTACTGATTGCAATTCTTGGAAAGATGATTTTGTTTTTGCTGTCTTCGGAGAATATCTCGAATACATTTTCCCTTCATCTCTTCGTCGCATGTAAATAACTACACACACATATGCACAGATTCTTGTATGCATGCATTTTATAGTATCTAAAATACTTTCATATCACGGTTTCAAGACCTTTGCCACTTGCAGGGATGGGCAGTAATTTAATTGGTGTAATTGAAATTACGTAATTTGAATTACAATTGTAATTGGTAATTTGTAATTTGTTGCTCTGGATCAATGTAATTTGTAATTTGTAATTGAATTACATTTTTTTCATGTAATTTGTAATTTCAAATTACATCTGTAAAATCAAATTACTTTGAAAAAACTAGAACCAGAGACTCCACAACCAGACCAGTTTTGAAAGCATCTTTTCCTTATCTTGATCACCTTCACTATAGTATTTCTGGAATGAAAAATAGTAACACTGAACTCTGAATGCTTAACAAAATTGGAGTCATTGTCAGAAGTAGTAGCAACAATTTTGTCATGTGTCAGACCGAGATCATAATGTATTACATAGATGAGTTGCGCTACTCCATCACACGTGTGTGATCCAACAAAAGGTCTGCATGCTAAGGCAACTGAGCTTCGCTCAAATGCACATGCATCGATCCAGTGACAGGTTACTCCCATGTAGGCCTAACTTCTGTGTTTAGTAGACCAGACATATGCAATTAAAGATATGATTTAAACAATTTAATTCTGCACTTTCTTCATCTGCGCTTTTATGCAAACTCATTATTGTTTTGCAAGCATGATTGTAGGGTCAAACAGATGCCGATTATCGGATAACCTGTTCGAACAGTTGCTACTTCTTAGAGAATATTAAATAAACAGTTTCAAACACTTTAATACAAATGAATAGTGGAAATAAAGCATGTGTTTCCTGACTGAATTTCTTGATCCCAACTATGCATGTAATTTGTAATTTGATGTAATTGAAATTACGTAATTTGTAATTTGTAATTTCCCAAGAATTTCTGAAGTAATTTGTAATTTGTAATTCAATTACATTTTCCTAAGTAATTTGTAATTTGTAATTCAATTACATTTCACTGTGTAATTTGCCCATCCCTGGCCACTTGTTTTATTGCCAGCAAATCCCAATTTTACATGTTACGTTCCATATTCATTAGTTGATCATAATCTATTGTGTAATTATTAATAACGCGTTTGTTTATACAGGGGAAATGCGGGTCCTGCTGGGCGTTCAGCGCGGTAAGTAGCAACAGTTTCGTCATGTCAATTACTATTTATCGTTTCAGAGCATAACAGATTGATAGCTGTAAATCCGGACACAACATAAACTTTTGATTATTAACGTTCCGCGTTGCACGTATAGTACGTCAAGTAGCTGCATGGCTATCAATGATATTACGATTCACCGACAAAAGCGTCCCGACAAATGCGCCCGCCTCTGCCTGTTGAATGAGACGAAAAATGAGACACGACGAAAGCGGCACAGTGCATGATATTTTTTAATACATCTAAATAATAAACTAAATAGTAACTAATAAAACATTCTAAAAAAGAAAGTATGTTGCTAGGCTGACAGTTACACAGTTACAGGATTTATCTTTTGAAAGAAGATTGTCATAAGTTCCTCTAACACGTCAGACAGCTTAAACTTTAAACGGACCAAATTTCTAAATTGTGCGCAATTCTCCGGAGGTAGTCGAGGATTGGAACAGTCCCATAACTGCTGGAAACCACCTACAACTGACGAGTAAACTGAACGCATTTATTCTTAGTGGAAGGCTACCTTCGTTCGTCTACCGAATGTCTGGGCGCTTTTGTCAATTATTTTGGGGCGCTTCTGTCGGGGCGCATTTGTCGGGTTTTATGTGTTTTTTTAGCGCATTTGTCTAGGCGCATTTGTCGAGGCGCATTTGTGGGGGCGCTTTTGACGGGCGCATTTGTCAGAGGCACTTTTGACTGGTCATCGATATTACACACTAGATATTCCAAGTAAGTCAAGAGGAAGAAGAACCTCTTGAAGAAACCCATTTCGTTCGCAGAGCTGACAATGACAGTTGACTGTTGACATTTTCGCACTCTCAAATTCGTTATCGTCAGTAGAGCGTAGATTATTATTAATTATTACTTTCCCATTGATATATATACGTCAGTGGTGCGAACGATATTCTATAGATCATTTTCAACATTAGTGTGCAATTTCAAACTGTCAAGTTCACTTCCAGATTACATGATATATAATGGTATCAGATAATAGCAAGTTGAACAGAAGTCGAATTTAACTGTAAGACAGCCTGCAAGGTGCCCATCTGTCCCAGTACTCATTTTACAGTCGCACACCCCATAGGGAGTTGTGGGCTGAGTCAAACTTGTGGGCTAGCAGGTATCGAACCGCGTCCTTCTCATCTTCGTTCCAGCATGCTACCATTCAACCAACGGATCTTGAAATGACCCTGGCAGGACGAGAGACGATGAACGACTACGGCCAGCGTCGCATGCACAGCGCCAAACCAACACTCCGTAAAAATAGGGCTGATCTTATTAAGAATGCGAAGAAGAAGAATGCGAAGAATGCGAAGAAGAAGAAGAAGAAGAAGAAGAAGAAGAAGAAGAAGAAGAAGAAGAAGAAGAAGAAGAAGAAGAAGAAGAAGAAGAAGAAGAAGAAGAAGAAAGAAGAAGAAGAAGAAGAAGAAGAAGAAGAAGAAGAAGAAGAAGAAGAAGAAGAAGAAGAAGAAAGAAGAAGAAGAAGAAGAAGAAGAAGAAGAAGAAGAAGAAGAAGAAGAAGAAGAAGAAGAAGAAGAAGAAGAAGAAGAAGAATGCGAAGAAGAATGCGAAGAAGAAGAAGAAGAAGAAGAAGAAGAAGAAGAAGAAGAAGAAGAAGAAGAAGAAGAATGCGAAGAAGAATGCGAAGAAGAAGAAGAAGAAGAAGAAGAAGAATGCGAAGAAGAAGAAGAAGAAGAAGAAGAATGCGAAGAAGAAGAAGAAGAAGAAGAAGAAGAAGAAGAAGAAGAAGAAGAAGAAGAAGAAGAAGAAGAAGAAGAAGAAGAAGAAGAAGAAGAAGAAGAATGCGAAGAAGTAGAAGAAGAAGAAGAAGAAGAAGAAGAAGAAGAAGAAGAAGAAGAAGAAGAAGAAGAATGCGAAGAAGAATGCGAAGAAGAAGAAGAAGAATGCGAAGAAGAATGCGAAGAAGAAGAAGAAGAAGAAGAAGAATGCGAAGAAGAATGCGAAGAAGTAGAAGTAGAAGAAGAAGAAGAAGAAGAAGAAAGAAGAAGAAGAAGAAGAAGAAAAAAAAGAAGAAGAAGAAGAGGAAGAGGAAGAAGAATCCGACTTTTCAAATCCGTTGACTGCAGTCAACCGTTGATATATCATCAAGTAATCTGCCTTAGCAGACTACAGTAACTGTCTTATCATTTACTTAGAAGTGATCATGTCAGGAATTTCGAACGAATAATGATAGACACCCACTGACATCGCGAATGCACGGCGACAAACCTACGCGCTGTGACAAGAAAAATAGAATTGATCTGATACTGGAATATATTGTCGACCTCTCCTGACTGAATTTACTATAATACACAACCAATGTTACACGAATGCTTCGTATTTGATCGGGTATATATATATATATATATATATATATATATATATTATATAACTACATTTAAAGTCTAAGCGAACACTCGATGACAATCTGATTACGACATTACCGATATTGATTTGACATGACATGATATCGATGATATTGCCTGACCATGACATTCACGTGTGATGATGATGATGATGATGATGATGATGATGATGATGATGATGATGATGATGATGATGATGATGATGGTGGTGATGATGAGACTGATGATGATTTGATGACCGCAACGATGAAGATGATCAACCCCTCTAATTTACTTAGTTTGCACTTAATCTGAGCTCCAAAAATCATTCAATGAATCTGCAGATAAGTATTACCTTTGGAATCGCTTTTGGAATCGCTATAATTGTCACAATATCGATTGTTGTTTTTCGCTGGTAGACTGGTACTCTTGAGGGACAGCATTTCCGTAAAACAGGAAATCTGATGTCGCTCAGCGAACAACAAATTGTGGACTGTTCGAAAGAAGATTTAGGTTGCGTCGGTGGTTGGCCTTACTCGGCGTTAGGCTACATTGCCTCGAATGGAGGAATTGACACGGAATATTCTTATCACTATGAAGCCAAAGTAAGTGATGCATTCTTCCTGCCCTTCATGCTTTCGCCTAATAAAAGGTCTTGGTCCCAGAGACCACATCACACAATCTCTTCAACAGCTACACTGGCTTCCCATTCGAGCCCATATCGCTTTCAAAATCTCCCTCCTCATGTATCATATCCATTCTGAAACCTCCCCTCATATTTGACATCCATGGTCGTGCCAGGCTCTGCTTCAAATCCTAGAGGACTCAGATCGGCCACGCGAGGAGACTACCGTTCTTCTCACCAAGAGTTAGTTTGGAAATCGTGCTTTTGCTGTCTCCGGACCCAGAGAATGGAACAGTCTCCCAGCTACAATCCGTCAATGTTCATCTGTTACCCAATTTAAATCAAATTTAAAAACTCATCTATTATCATTACACTATGACTAAGAACACAGCGCAAACGCGCTTACGTGCAAGACTTGTCTTGTTAAAGCGCGCAATAAATTTCTAATTGTATTGTAAGAAAGAAACCGTTGATATAAGATGTTTTGGTGTTACTACATAGGATGGACCATGCAGATACAACCAGTCGAGTGTAGGAGCAACTTGCAAGGGTTATGTGAATGTCTCGCAATCAGAGTCGGCACTACAGGAAGCCGTTGCTACTATCGGTCCAATCTCGGTAGCCATTGATGCTCATCTGCTGTCGTTCCAACATTACGAAAGTGGTTAGTAGAACAGAGGCTGTGAGAATGGCGTTCGTGCTACTACTACTTTCCGCTTAGCTTCAGAGTTGCGCTTTATAAATGTTGAGCTACAGATTACGATTGGAAGGCATCAGCCGATGGACGCTTCATGTCACATTGAAGTAAATAACATCGTAAATCCTCGTTTGAATTCTCATACGTATAATAATCCAGAAATAAATCAGGTTTATGTTAATTGGTGGGTAATAAGGATTGCTTAGGCTGCAGGGCTCATAAATAAGTACACGCTGTGTCAGCTTTTGAAAACGAATCATGAAGGAATCTCGGCCGATTTCTTCATATCTACATTTTCGGCAATCAAGCTGAACATTCGAGCTGTAATTACTTTTCCTCCGGAAGGGTTGGGCTATGGGCGCTGCTGGTAGTCATTTTTAAGAGATACTTTATTAATGACTGAAAGAACACTCTCTATGGCCACATTATTTGAGTCTTAACTATCCTGTGTCCGCTCCTTAACCGTCTCATGCTGACCAACATGAAAAATTTCCACCGTAGCACTATCATGTCTACTCAGCTTCATCCGTCGGATTCTGACAACAATGGATCAAAAGTTCGCAAAAGTTGACACAACAGATATCACTGTCCATAGGGTCGCAGACATGAAATATCTCGGCGGGAAGCAATTTACACCTAATAGAATAATCAAATGAATTCTTTATATTCCGAAATTCGCAATTGCTATGCACGATAGTATAATATGCATTTTTGTTTGCAAGTAGGCCTATAATGTGCATGCATTGATGCAAGTATTATATGTATGTATGCATGCATGTTTGTAACTATGTATGTATGCATGCTGGTATGTATGTATGCATTACGCGTGTATGAACGTGTGTGTATTCATGCATTATAATATACAATTATAGGAGTGTATGTATGTATGTATGTATGTATGTATGTATGTATGTATGTATGTATGTATGTATGTATGTATGTATGTATGTATGTATGTATGTATGTATGTACGTATGTTTTAATGTATACAATTTTTAAGGTATATATATATTTATATATATATTATCGCTTAGCGACAAAGCAATATGACAAACCGAATCTGGGTACAAAAAATGTGAAATAATAATATGAAATAAACAGTAATTATCTTCAGAGAGTGATCAGTTTAGTATAAATATGGGGGATTTATCTACTCGTCATTTCTACGTATGCATGTATGCATGCATCTCTGTATGGTATAATGTACGTACATACTACTGAGGCTCATAGTTTATAAAACTCTGAACTCTGGCCAACACCAATATTTAAAATCTGTTCTTATTCCTCTGACTTATCATTATTCAATGAGGTCATCTGATTGTCTTTGTCTGGTCATACCTAAATCAAGAACTGTTCTCGGTGAACGAGCTTTCTGGACCTACTTTTTGGAACTCTCTTCATGTGTCTGTTCGCTGTGCTCAGTCGCTTGAGTCATTTCGTTCTCGGCTGAAAACTTACCTCTTTCAAATTGCTTATCCACCTTAGGCTGCCTCTCTGTCTCTTACGGACTGATCTTCTGGATGTTGACCTGATTACGGATTGTTTTGATGCGCCATCGGTTGATGCCTTGTGCATTAGACACCGGCGCAAAAGAAGTTGCTAATTACATTACATTACTACATAATGTATATGTATGTTGTTATGTGTACGTAAGTATGTACAGCTACAAGTCATTATTATGCGTACACATGTGCTGATGTATTTATTTATGAATACATAGGTATTTAAGCACGTAAGTATATATGTATCTACGTATATATGTATTGTTTTGTTTAGGCGTTTACTATGACCCGTTTTGCAGTAGTAGTAGAGAACGTCTGGATCACGCTGTTTTGGTTGTTGGATATGGAGAAACTTTGGATGGTGTGCAATACTGGATTGTAAAGAACAGGTGAATGTAGAGAAGAAAATTGGCAATTGGTGAATGTATGATGTAGAACGCATTCTCCAGCTATCATCACCATCAGCATTATCGTAATCGTCATCGTCATTGTCATCATCACCGTCAACATCATAATCGCCATCTTTGTCATCATCACCATCGTCATCGTAGTCGTCATCATTATCATCATCATCATCATCATCATCATCATCATCATCATCGTCGTCGTCGTCATCGTCGTCGTCATCATCATCATCATCATCATCATCGTCGTCGTCGTCGTCGTCATCATCATCATCATCATCATCATCGTCGTCGTCGTCATCATCATCATCACCATCATCATCATCATCATCATCACCTCGATGGAGTACGACTGACGCGAACCATTGGAGTGACCTCGACCTTCAGTAAATGAATGCACTTCAAACTACGAACCGACTAATACCTTTTTCCGACGAATGACCGGACGTGTTCACCATAATATTTGCGAAAGCTGTCACTGCGTCCACTCTATTTATCGACGCAACTTAGCTCAGAGACTGTAAACATTCATGCCATTATGTAAGCCTTCGAGGCAATCGATTGGATGGTTCCACACGTGTGCTTGGACCCGCAACTGGTGACTCCTCTAGTTTACTGGGAATTGTTTTGCTAACTGATGTTATAGTTTTGTTCGTTAAGACACTTATCATTATTATAATAGGCTAGCGCAGAGATCGCCTCTGAGTAGATATCTTGAAGAGGCGCTATACAAATTCTCATAAAGAATAAGTGAATCATCACAGTCATCCTCATCATCGTCGTCGCCGTCATCGTCGTCATCATCATCATCATCATCATCATCATCATCATCATCATCATCATCATCACCACCACCTTCGCCATCGTCATTATCATAGTCGTCATCAACATGTCATCCTCGTCATCACCATTATAATCATCATTGTCACCTTCTTCGACGTCATCACGTTTGTACGACAATCGTCAACATCATCCTAATGATCGTCATCATTATCTAATCAGAAAAGTAAGCTCTTATCAGCATGCTGTTGGGACGAGTATGTCTCATAAGCCCATATTTGTATTAATTGCTATTGACTGAGGAAATTCGTATCAGCAATTGAAGGCATTGAGGCATATCCTGCTTGCTGATTACACACCGCATAAAATTATTAAAAAAATTCCTTGCTCAATTACCGAAAGAGCTAGATCTACATTATGAAAAACAAAACATAACAAGGATTTTAAGTGGTTCACAAGACGTGTAGTCTGTGTTAGAATCACTGTTTCGCGCTAATTCAGAGAGCCACTCCCACTGTAATGCTTTCTACTTCGTGTTATTCTCCTCTGCTAACCCTTTTCTCGAAAGTTGTCACTCCCAATATTTTCAACCTTTCTTCATAGCTCAAATCCTTGTACCGTTATTAAAACGCCACCTAGAACCCGGTTACCGAAGTTTTAGAATCACCGTTAGAAGCAATGGCATTGCAAGTTTCTTTGTTTACACGTCTTTGCAGTTGGGGAAGTGATTGGGGACTGGATGGCTATATCTGGATGATAAGGAACTTGAACAACCAATGCGGAATCGCAGACGATGCTGTTTATCCTGTTGTCTAAAGATCTTTGCACAATGCAAATGTTCAGCTAACGAGTTTTAAAACGAACCAGAAATAATGATGCTCCGTAGGAAAGAAAAGATTTTTTAACGCTTTGACAATGATGCACGCTTCAAATAATGTCTAAAAACTGGAATTTAAAATTGCGCTATATTCTTGTAAATCGTCCTTACTTTTGATTTATCATTTGACAAAAAACTACAGAGAACGATGCGATATTTATTTTACTCAAGGAGTGAAATGCTACGAGACAATAATTGACACTTAGGCCTAAGTATATTCGTCAAGATTTGATTATTTGTGGTTCATTTGATTGCAGGTAATCGATTCTTTTTAATTATAAAATGCCGAACTTCGTCGGTCTAAATACATACCTTTCGTAGTGTTTGTAATTCACTTAACGGGTTTAATTTGTGGTCTGTTCGAGGAGAGCAAATGCGTTGTCACACTATTAAATGTGACCACACTAAATTCTGTATTATAAAGAAACATTACATGATAATAGTCAAAAATATCAGAATCTCAAGGACATTCTTACGCTATCAAATTCCATGCTTGCAGACGACAACGCAGTCACTCTGCATGTCTCTCTGATACGTTAGAGTCTCAACTTAAAAAGGGCTGAGTTTAGGTTGGGGGACTTGATTCGTTGAAATAGAAGATCTTTTCACTGTCGACATCCATTACTATTGACGATATTACTTTTACTTGATTTTGCGACTCCTATTAGTTCAACCCACTCACAAATTACTATTCTTTTAGTCATGTATTTTCATTAGGTATATATTTTAACATAAAATGAGGCATGCATACAAGATTATGTAACACGAAAGATAATAATAATAATAATAATAATAATAATAATAATAATAATAATAATAATAATAATAATAATAATAATAATAATATCTTTTCTTTAAAAGCGCCTGACAAACGCACTGTGCTGTACATTTACATGTTATGCAATTCAAATCTTAACTACTAACAGAACAGACAGTTTGCAATACAACGGCGCTAATAGCAGCCTACAAAGCATATCCGCCCAACGAAGGCTCGAACTCGGTACCTCTCGGTCTCTGTGCCAGATGTTATCCAATGCACCACGGGTCCCCCAAAGATGTGGCGGAAGATGAGGGAGACGACGAGGAGGAGGAGGAATCAAGAACCAGATATACCCAATCAATGAGTCAAAGACATCTGATGTGTCTCTCTTGAAGTGGCGCTATATAAATTTGCATTTACATTACCATTGCCAATCAGTTTAATGTAACCAAAAACTCAATGACCTAATAAAACAAGGGCTTAGTATACATGCAATACATTCCAGAACCTTAGAAGGAAATGTCACACTTGCAATCAGGGGGTAATTAATTTGCTTAATCACTTGAATCCAGCCAATCCCGCTTCAAGACTAGGTACAGACTCAAGCTCGCAGGTTTTTGGCGCGGAGATTAAATTGAGCATTCGCAGCTCAGCACTCGTAACCTCCATATTGAACGCCATCTTGGATAGTAACATTGGGACACTATTGCCACTACGATAAATCTATTCCTTGACCTTGATAATATTATATTCGACACTTCATTTGTAATTGTAGCTTACCTCTGACCTGATATATACATATTTTTGTGTTTTGGCGGCCATATTGACCGCCATCTTGGATAGTAACATTTGGACACAATTGTCACTACGATAAATCGATTCCCTGACCTTGATAATATTATATTCGACACTTCATTTGTAATTTTAGCTTACCTCTGACCTGATATATACATATTTTTGTGTTTAGGCGGCCATATTGACCGCCATCTTGGATAGTAACATTCGGACACTATTGCCACTACGATAAATCGATTCCTTGACCTTGATAATGTTAAATTGTATACTTCGTTTGCTTTTGTAGCTTACCTATGACCTGATATATAGTGTTTTTTGTGTTGGCGCCATTATTGGCCGCCATATAAATGTACAATGTACATGCACACATCTTGGGAGTCTGTGAATGAGCTTCCGTGGTTGAGGTATACGTACACCTCGCAAGCTGATGAGCCTGAAGGTGGTTGACCAGGCAGCGCCACGTCTTAATGGGTGAACTGTAGACGTTAATTGATAAACTGGAATCTGTAACGACTCGTCCCCTGTGGCGTGTTAGCTCCGCCCATGACATTAGCACAGCCCCATTGACGCGAGATTGGGGCTCAATTAGCGCTTCTTTGTCGCTAGAGGCAGCGTTAATCACTCTCTACGTGAAGCTATTATCTCCTGCTAATTGGGCTGCAGCCAATATTTCTGAAGGATCAAAGGGTACTCTAGAGCAGACGGTACTGTACGTAACTGAAAATATTAGCAATCCTTGAAGAGGCGTATACGAGAATTTGTCATTTGATGCAGCACTTTCCAAAACTAACGCAAACCTCAGAAATATGTGTAGGGGTGTGTATGATACACACACAGGAATTTCAGAGAGGGATAGATGGAAGACTGACAGAGACAGCCAGACTGACATCTTAATACACGGTGATTCATTAAAAAACGTTCCCCTATATAAGTTAGCATAACTCATGTAGATGACCATAAATTTCATTGAAATTTCAGAACAATGGCGCTTGATGCTCTAGCCAAGTGCTACATAAATTGTTTCACATTCAAAGCCAAAGTGACGTAACGCGAATGACGAAACTAATGACGTCACGACTTTCTCGACAAAATGGTGTTTACCGAATAAGATAAACAATAAACATGCTATAACATTTAATCGAACCGGGCGTTAAGGTCAATGGACAATATTACAGAGATGTTCTACTAAAACAGGGCCTTTTACCAGACATTCGTGACGTATACCGATGAGTATTTCATCTTCCAGCAGGATAGCGCTCCTGCGCACAGAGTACGGTACACTGTTGCGTTGCTGGAAACTGAAACACCTGATTTCATCCCGCCTACTTCGTGGCCACCCAACAGCCGTGATTTAAATCGAGTGGACTATAAGATATGGAGTGTCATGCACGAGAAGGTCTACAGATCTCGAATATGTGATGTCAATGAGTTGCGAAGTCGAATTGTGGAGGCATGGGACGAAATGGATCAGCGTATCATTGATGAATCAGTCAAATATTGGCGTACTCGTCTTCGCGCATGCGTAGCTGCCAAAGGGGGTCAATTTGAACATAAACTTTAACTTTCCTAATGTTTAGAAATAACTCCTCTGTCTTCCTTTAAAATTTCTTTCACATAGCATGACATTTGACGGAGTTAGAGTGAAATATGCAGGGAAACGTTTTTTAATGAATCACTGTGTGTATATAGACAGACACATTGATATACAGACACAGACAGAGGCAGAGAGAAGAAAAGACAGAGATACAGAACGAGAGGGAGACGGTCAGACAAGCAGTCAGACAGACATAGGTAGCGAATAATGAGGAAAGGCAGTGACTTGTGCATTGCGTAGGCGTTGCAGGAATGCACTATGGTGCGTAGCACAGGTAGGGGAATCGTGCCTGTGGTTAAGCCACACAGGCCTACACGCAAATATATTATGTAGACCGAACGACGCTGACCGAAATGCTACTTAAGTGTAGAGTTGAACTGTAAGGAAAGCTCGGATCAGTTCGGTCGGTCGGTGTCGCTGCTGGAAAATGTGCCCAACGTGCCCATGGTGCTGTGACGAATAAACGACTCAACGTCAACCGAGTGTTCGACTTATTCTGTTGATCGACAACCCCAACTATCGGGCGATCAACCGACGTTACATATGTATGTCATAGGCTATCGGTGACCCGTCAAAAGCGCCCCGACAAATGCGCCCCGACAAAAGCGCCCCGACAAATGTGCCAGCCCCTGCCTGGTGAATGAGACGAAAAATGAGACACAACGATGTATGTATGTATATATGCATGTATATATGTATGTATGTATGTATGTATGTATGTATGTATGTATGTATGTATGTATGTATGTATGTATGTATGTATGTACGTATGTACGTATGTATGTATGTATGTATGTAATTGAACATGTATACAGCGCCTCTTCAAGATAGCTATAAATACCTCTAAATAAAGACAAACAACCTCTTTCTTGCAGGCATAGAACAAACTCTAGTAATTCTATTGATATTGGGCGCTACTGTCGGGGCGCTGCTGTCGGGCGCATTTGTCGGTTATTTTGGGGCGCTTTTGACGGGGCGCATTTGTCGTTTTTTTTATTTTTGGCGCATTTGTCGGGGCGCATTTGTCGGGGCGCTTTTGTCGGGACCCTTTTGTCACGGGCGCATTTGTCGGTGAACCAGGCTATCTATGGTACAACCATCTTCTTTCTTTTGGACCCTATATTCTTTATTATTACTCACCCCATATTCTTTATTATCTACCCCACTTCTGGTACCATGTGAAGCGTGCGTGGCGCCCTCTACCGAACGCGCGCACTGTCGGGGAAATTCTCCTTTATGGGTGTTATAATAAAGCTTCGGGTCCAAATCCACAGAGGGCATATCTACCCTTAATTCTCCAGGATGTTTCAAACTTAATAAAGTTTGAGCCGCGTGTATGTCCTTTGCTACTCGATCTGAGGCTGTAGTGATGTCACTAGCGGGGTTCTCGTCTCCCACGACAGTTTGGTAGTCGGCTATCCGACCAGGTCTTTCTTTCATATCAACCTCCTTACTGATTTCTTGTTCTTGTTGATGTAGGAATTTACTTAAAAGGCTCTCTACTCCTTGTTGGCGCTCTAGGAATTTTCCCAAGAGTTCTTCTCATCCTTTCTGACGCTGTAGAAATTCATACGGACTGTTCGCCAGTTGTCGCAGAACTTCTTTGGTTTCTTCCGGAGAATCTATCATTTGTTCATCAATAGGACTTAGAGTTTCGTGATTAGAATCTATTTCTATCGTTTCACTATCGACCATACTTGTATTTTGTATTTCAGACATTTCTTTGTCTTTTTATTTTTAACAAATTATATGCGAACAGAATTGGTTCAATTTACAAGATATTCGAGTTTCTCACTATTCTGACGACGCACAGATTCTATCGTCTTAATTACGAAATTATATATGCTCACTATCTTATCAGGCTATCGTCTTAACATTGATTCTTAGAAAACTAACCGAATGCTCTGAATGATTTATCTCTAGTTCAATAAACATGTACGATCAAGTTATAAAACCTGGAGATCCAAATTAAACTAGGAGTAAGACAACTTGTACTCCCTGAGTGACAAAGTAGGCCTATTAATTTCCCTCAGGCCAAGGCCCTTCCTTGTTTCTCCAAAGCAAATCAATCGTTTAAATTTTCCACTGCCTTGCAAAACCAACTCAAGAATTTCAGCTCCACCAAAATTGCGATCAAATCACTCAAATTCGATAGAAAGACGACTCCAAAGATCATCAAACTTTCACCGGAGACCCAGCACCGAATTCCCCGTAAAATTATCGAGCCAAAACCACTTAAAGCCAAGGCAAAGACGTGAAAATCCTTCAAAGACATTCAGGCGCAAAAACCCTTCGACTACCTGATTCCGCCATCTTAACTCCAACAGACCGAGAAGAAGCGTGCCCACCAGGGGTTTACACGCACGGGCAGAAGGCACGGAACCCGAACAGAATTTGCATACTAATTAAGTCGAGCAGTCAGCCTCCGCCTAAACTTATTGCAACCAATCACAAAGGTAGCTCCAGCCGTCGCTATTAATAGAAAGGCTGCAGCCAAGTGCAACGGAGCATTGATAAAAAACTTTAGAGGGAATAACCCTGGCGAATTGCACATTCGCCACACCCTCCCGCACTTAGCTCAAATTTTTACCTAATAGGAAAAATTTACATGTAATTCAAAAGGGAAAGATCTCCAAGTTTCAAATTTTAACAACAATAATCTATAGTCGTATATACTAGAGAAGTTCCTGGAACCCTTAGCACAAGACCCAGGACTACAATTATCAAGAGTAAAACAAAAACAAAAACGTTATCAAGACACAAATTCAAGTTCACAAACGAAACAAATCAAATAGCCCCAGCTATTACAAGACTTCTCCTATGAGAACAACTGTTCAAAATGAAACTAAAACACAGAAAAGAAACACTCGTAACTCACATGATCACATTTATCATTACAACACACCGCCTAGATACCGTTCTCCCCGAGTAAAACCTCTAAAGCAGAAAAGGCCAGAACCAAGGAGCCCTCTTAATGGTAAACAAGGTCGCTACGATCACAAAGACTCTCCATTGATTCGGAAAGGCCAGTTCCTTTTCGGGACCCAGTTTCTGCAGGAAGTGGTCTTCAGTAACTGGCCCATCTAGAGCGAAGAACCTCGTGATAATGTCCATAGCTAGAACCCAGGTTTCAAAGTTCCACCAAGGGTCTCTGTCCAAGGTTGCAGATCTAGAGCGAAACCGAAACTACCGCTCAGGTCTGGGACGATCTGGCGCGGTTCTTTGTCAGCCCAACGACACAAAGTTTCTCTGATGAGGGGAAGTCCAACAACGGTCTGTATGGTTGCGAGAGAAGCACCAAAGATATCAATGTATTTGTAAATCATCGGATTACTTTCTGCGATTTCGAGAATATCCTCTTTAGACAGGGAGAGTCTTCCTAATTCGTAGACAGTCTTCACCGCCATCCACGTCATCTCTCTCATCCTTAACCTGGATGGATTTCCCGGACAGTCCACCCCTCCCGGAAGGGAGCGAATCCCAAAAGGAAAGACGCATCCACAGGAGGATACTCTGCTATATCCGACAGACTTCCAAGAGACGGAGGCCCACCGGCTCCGCTAGGACCCGCCACAGGAGACTCCGCTCTTCTATCCTCATATTTCACGCCCACGCAGCAGACTGAAGGAGAAAACGATTTCTGAGAAGAGTCCTCGGAAGAAATTACCACGGAGCATTTAACCGGGCCCGTTCCGATTCTAACAGGAAGAACGTTTGTGCCGCTGCCAAAGAATCCTCCTCACTGCGATCTGATTAGAGATAAATTACAAAACTTAACCATTGAACAGCAACCAAAAACAAACAATACTTAATTAAATTATCTACGGGTAACCCTACTCACCGATACCGCAGAGGCTTCCTAATAAGGCGTTGAGGCCTGCGATTAGGGAATGTCTCTCCATGCGCCGTATCTACTTCAACAACGGGTGTAGAGGGCCCATTGCTCCCAAACTCAGCTAATTCATTCCGGGGTTCCTCACAATCCCAATCCGGTATATATTCGGACTCTGCTGGAAACGGTCGTTCCTCCGCGCCAGGGGAAACCACTCCTTCACACAGCTTAAGTTTGTCCACATAAACTAGTAAAGGCCGGGAGCGTGCGGATTTCCGAATCTTATATAGCACCGAATTCACCTGTTCCAGGACCTCATAGGGACCGGTATAGAGTTTGACCCACTTCTCCTTAATCCCAGACCGTTTCCTCGGGTAAAAATACCACACCAGGGACCCAACTGGAAAATAAGCCGGCTTGACTTTAAGGTCGTACCTAAAAGCTCGAGTAGTGGCTTGACGCTGCATAAACTTTCGGGCGACATCAAAGTTATTCTGCATATTTTCGATTTGCATGGCCACAAAATCATCAGTAGTAGACGACACATTTGTAACAGAAATATCGCGTAAAACGAGATCGATCGGAAGGCAAAGCTCTCTGGAAAGAAAAAGACGATTCGGAGTAAATCCAGTGCTTTCACTTTCGCTGGCTCTGTAGGCGGCCAAGACGTAAGGTAGATGCAAATTCCAATCCTTTTGATTCTGGGCAACCACCTTAGCAAGCATGGCGTTCAATGTCCCGTGGAATCTTTCGACGGCACCATGTGTACTCGGTTTATAAGTAGTTCTCACTTTGTCGATCTGGAGTCAATGGCACAAGTCCCGGAACAAAGCTGCTTCAAAACAGGGACCCTGGTCGGTTAATATCTGACGTGGACATCCAAATTTGCAGAAAATCTGTTCCACCAGTACTTTTGCTACGGGGGCGGCTTCCTGATTTCGTATAGGATAAGCCTCTGCCCAACGGGTGAAATGGTCGACGGCCGTGAGGATATAACGATATCCTCGGCTGGAAGGCGGATGTGGACCAGTGATATCTACTCCAAGACATTCCATAGGTGCTCCCACAGACATCGGTTGCTGACGCCCTTGCCTCGGCGGTTTGCCTCGTAAGTACTGAGCCATGGCCCTCTGGATTTAACAGGCCGTACACAAGCCATTGGGAGCAGCCTGTGACGTCACGAGTGCCGGCCGAAGCGTCGCCATTTGCATTGCGAGGTTGATTCGAATCGAGTATGTGTTGATTTTGACTTGAAATCGTCGTTAAATCTCGCATTTACGCTATTACTTGTTTGGATTTGATTCGCCGGAAGATACTGAGGTATGTATTACACTAACGAAGACGTAAAAGTTATAAATCGGAAGGTTAACGAAATCGGAAATGGCCTTTTTTAAAAGGAATGTTTAGAACTGCACAATCCCTTCTAAACCCTGGTAAATTTTTCCAAGCAGACGACAGGGAACGTTTTAAACTATTTTTTACTGCACAAAAATGCTTTTACAGCTGCACTAATTCATTTAGAAATGCCCTTTTTGTGTAGAACTGCAGTACTGCACACTAAAAAGCCCTGGGTTACTAACTACAAGAATGAGTAGGGCATATTAAAGTTGACCCTCTGTACAACCTAGACTCCTCGGCCGTCTGCATGAGTTACCGCTGTTGCAATGGCTAAATAATTTGTCAGTGTATGTAGAATAGATGAATATACGAACGTGTATCTGAGCGGTATATGAAGCGTATGCGTCTCATGTGGCAATATGTACGGTAATCTATCGTTTTACAGTCCCAAATTATTTGCCCATTTTAATTCTTGCTTAAATATAAGTTGTATTGATGAAAATAATTCTTGCTTAAATAGAAGTTGGATTGTGAAACAATGAAACTATATGTACATAATAAGGGACGCAAAACGATAGATTACCATATGTACACTGTGCAATAAGCTTACCTATAAACGTTATGAACGGGATTTTTAAGTTTTAACAGTGCAAATTAATAAGTAGCCTACTGATGTGCTGTGTTGTGGATTATTCGATTTTGAATGATTTCCTTACAGACTTCAAGAATGCCGCAGAAATGCTGTGTCCCGAACTGCCGTGGAAACTACCACAAAACGAAAGAACACGCAGAGGAGAAAGTCAGTGTTTTTCGTTTCCCTAGTGACCCAGAACTTCGCAAGAAAAATGGCTGAGAATGATTCCTAGGGAAGGATTGGAAGTCTGTGACAAGACTGTCGTGTGCTAGAAACATTTTGTACCTGAATTCGTAATAAGAGTGGATACTGCAACTCGTGCCGATGGATCTATACTGACGGTTCCACGAAAGAATCCGAAGCTGGCAGCTGATGCATACCCATGTTTGTTCCCGAACAATTCATCCTACCTGTCTTCTGAGCCTCCAAAGAAAAGAAAATCGCCAGCTGAGAGGTTTGCTGAACAGTCCGCACGCGATAATGAAGAATTTCAGAAGTGGATGCAAGAGGACGAGATTTCTTCATATGACGAGCTTCTGTTAAAAATTGATGACTTCGTGAAAACATTATCTGACACTCAGTGGATTACACATCATGATAAGAATTGTTTATGTATTTATACTGTTGATCTCGTTGACAAGCCACGGATTACTACAGCTATTAAAATATTGAGGAGTCTGAATGTTGAAGTTTATAGAGGTGAGTCACATGTTACCAGTCAAAGTTTGACTTGGATCCTTGGTAAGCAGTGTCTGCTTAAATGCTGGTCACAGTTGTCATCAGTACTTAGTCACTTCTCTACTGATGTTGGTCGTTTATCGCGTAACATTTCTAAGTGAACAGATATCGCTGATTTTTGCTTCAAAATGAAGTACAGTCCAGATACGCTATGTGTAGCTTTCCGGTTTTTTGCTGCATCTGCCACTGTTTATCGCCGTTTGGGTGACACTGTTTTGATCTTGCCAAGTGTTTCTTATTTGAAACGGCTGTCTACTGTTTTTTCACTGTCTGGTGGATTAAATGAAAATTCTCATGTAACCTATTTGAAACAGAAGGCTGAAATTTAGAAAGATCATGAGAAACATGTTATCTTGCTTCTTGATGAAATTTATGTAGAGCCTAAGGCATCGTATAAAGGCGGATGCATTACAGGTAAGGCCTCAAACAGCCCTTTGGAAGAGGCAACAACAGTGTTTATCTAATGAAACTTTGTTTGCTTTTAAACATACAGTTGGGACTTTTGTTGAGCTGATTAGTTATCTGCTTGTTGATATGAAAGTGCATTATGTTTTGACTGGCAAATTTCAAACAGACTGGTTGGAATTCCGTTTTAGTCAGTATCGGCAGTTATCAGGGGAAAATTTTCACGTGTCTGTTCAGGAAATAAAGGAGTCTGAAAAAAAGTTGAAAATAGTTAGTATTCTTCACGTTGTATCTGCTTCACGTGGCGATATTACAGTAAAAGATTTCATTGTGCAGGCAGCTGATAATGTTGAAAATACTATTGATGTAAAAGATGACATTGTCCAGGAACTGGTGGCTAGTTGTATGGCGTGTGATGACGTTGAAATTACAGAGTCTGAGTCCCAGTCCTTACTTTTTATTGCTGGATATGTGGGATACAAACTTGGACAGAAAATTGCATGTGAATTATGTAAATATGAGCTTGTTTATGACAACACTTTGAAGTTTGATGTTAGCTCAAGTGATTATAGTTATCTGTCAGAAATCGATCGTGGCAGGTTGAAGTGGCCCAAAGATTTTTTATTAGAGATTGTGACCCAAGCATTTATGGTTTTCAAAATTGTTGTGTCCAAAGAATGTGAGACAAAGTTCTTGACTGTAGGCAGTCAAAAAAAGTTTTGATTTTATTAGCTACTGAACAGTTAAAAAAGTCTGGTGCTGTTGATGGAGAATGCACATGTGGTACAACAATGCTGTCTCTAGCACAGATGTCATTGAGCTATGTGGCAAATATATTTTTAAATAATTACTGCAAGAAAGAAGCAGATAAAATCACTGTGGGGAAGCAGAAGGCAAAAAGAAAATTAAAAACACTAACTCATTGAGAATTATAATGTCTGTGATTTTACTATGTGTCATGTAAATTAAAAGTTTAGTAATTACTGTATTTTGTCACATACTGAAGCTTTTGAAAGCTGCATGTCAAATTTATTTCCCACTCACCCTATTTGGCTCACTCCAACCCTTTATTTAAGAAACTCTGTATTCTAAAAATGTACGACATGTCCTACATGTCTATTGTAATCCTTATGTTCAAGTTTGGAAATAGTACCTTACCTTGCATATTTAAAATATTGTAATGCTTATGTTCAAGTTTGGAAATAGTACCTTACCTTCCATATTTAAAAATTATTTTATATCAGATAGCTTAATACTTCATGGGTAAAGTAAATATGTTGTCCCCATGCCTGCACTACTTGTCAATTTAATAGCTTCAGAATTCTTAGTCCTTGATTGTGAAACTCTTTTTCGGATGATATTAAGAGGGAATATAGTCTCTATACTTTCAAGAAAAAAATAAAAAAAGTATTGTTATTAAAATATTCTAATGTTGATGTGTAGCTTTTGGTCAATATACCTGTACCTGCATTTAATATGCTCACATTACTTATCAGTCTTCTACATGTATTAATTTTATTACTAAGTCATTATTGATATTGGTGGTATTGTGATGATGTACTGCTGTTATTGTTATTGTTGTTATTATTACTACTATTATTGAAGTCATAATTAAGTATCAAATACGTTTATGAACAATATTCAAGAAAGAGGGGTCAAGCTTAGTATAAGCTATTAGCTTTTCTTGGTTCCCGTTGCACTGTACTTGTTGTTTCATGATTTTAACCTAAAACCTGTTCTGTGCAATAAACAATAAACATATATTACATTTTACTCCTGCATGCTGCTTGTCCTAGTCCTGAAGTCCAAATTGGGCATTGCTCCTAAATATCTTAGGGATCACATTCTCTGCTCTCTCTCTTCAGTTTCGAAGACGTATGTACACCAGAGTGTGGATATGCAATTGGTTTAATAAAGAATATACTTACTTACTAACTAACTATGGAATGCCCTTCCCTCCTCTCTACGTGCTACCGTTCTTTCTGGGTCTCTTCCTACAGCATTCTCCCTCCTCAAAACCGTCTTCTTCTCTAGGGGTTCTCACACTGGCAGCGCTGCTGAATGGCCACTGCTGTGAGCGGCGCTATATAAATTAACCAATACAATACAATATAATATTTCGCGGATTGGTTTATTACGTTAATTAATTATTTAGACTACAAATACGGGGTATCTGAACGCAAACCAAGCAGCAACAGCTACATGCATTAGGCCGGCATCTGTGACGTCACGGTTGCTTGTGTACGGCCTGTCAATATCTAGAAGGCCATGACTGAGCACAGTTCATGCATCTCCTCATTTGCATTCTTACGTCGTCTCGCCAACATGGCCAGTAGGCTCTTTTCTGCAGCTGAGCCAAGGTCTTCCTAATGCCCATGTGACCTCCTGTTATGCCTTCGTGGGCTAGACGGATGAGCGCAAGCCGACGACTAGGCGGTGGGGTGAACTGATACCACCGGATATCATTGGTTTCCGGGTCTAACCATCTACGCAATAGAAGTCCGTCTTGCAGCTCCAACTGCGGCCAATGTGCAACCAGAGTCTTAATCGTGCCACTTAACCCTCGCATCGTATCCAGAGAAGGCACATCCGAAGATTCGAGCTTCTTTTGGATTATCAAGCCCAAATCGGGATCTTCACGCTGCTCGGTCTCTATGGTCTGACGACTCCAGTCTGATGGTAAATCAATAGACGACACTCTAGCATGGTAAGACTCTCTGACATTATCGATCTCATGTGGTCGTCGCGACATAGCGTCTGCATTCCTGTGTGCCGAGCGTCTGCATTCCTGTGTGCCGTACCCGATCTGTGCATTATGTCGAATTGAAACTCTTCGATGAACAATAGCCATCTGGCTTGCTGTCCTATCGGTAACGGAGTTCTTCGCAACCATTGGAGGGCGGAGTGATCCGTTCTTAACAGAAATTTAGTACCCAGTAAGTATTGTCGGAATACTTTAAGAAAATAGACGATAGCGAGTAGTTCTCTCCTCGTGACATCGTAATTCTGTTCCGCTGGCGAGCACAGCCTACTGCCATAGCAGATCACGCGCTCCATACTTCCGTCAACTTGAGACAGCACCGCGCCAATAGACTCTCCAGAAGCGTCAGTGTCAAGAATATAAGTGCCCGAATCATTTGGCAAAGCGAGAATTGGTGATTCGGTGAGACGTCGTTTCAATTCAGTAAAAGCGATATCACATTCTTCTGACCAATTAAAGTGACAACCTTTCCTAGTCAGAGCATGTAGAGGCCTTGCAACACGAGCGAAGTCCGGAACGAACTTTCGATAATAGGAGCATAAGCCCACAAAAGACCGAACGTCACGGAGTTTCTTCGGCGTTGGCCAGTCTCTTACCGCTTGGATTTTTCCTGGATCTGTTGTGATCCCTTCCTCACTTACCACGTGGCCCAAGAAAATCACCTGACGCTGTAACAGGTGACACTTCGTCGGCTTAAGCTTTAAACCAACGGCTGCCAGTCGCTCCAATACTTGCGAAAGCCTCTGCAGATGTGTGTCTAAATCCGAAGCAAATACGATAATATCGTCCAGATAAATTAAACACACTGTGAAATTCAGTCCTGCCATTACCAGATTCATCATTCGTGAAAATGAGGCCGGTGAATTGCAAAGGCCAAACGGTAAAACGCGGAACTGGAAAATTCCTCTCCTGGTAACAAAGGCGGTTTTATGTCTGTCCTTTGGATGTACAGCCACTTGATGATTACCTGCTCGAAGATCAAAAGTACTGAACCATTTGGCTCCGGCTAAAGAATCAAGGCTTTCACTTATCAATGGCAGAGGATAAGCGTCTTTTCGTGTTTTATTATTAACTGCCCGGTAGTCAACACAGAATCTTGGTGTTCCATCCCGTTTCTTCACCATGACGACATTACTAGCCCAAGCAGATGACGAAGGCTCAATGAGACGTTGTTGAAGCACATGGTCAACCTGTTCATCAATAACCGGCAGTAATGTTAACGGCTGGCGACGCAAGGCTTGTCTTACTGGGGATTCATTTCCAGTTTCAATCTCATGTTGGATGACATCTGTAAAGCCAAGATCCCATTCATTCATCGAGAACGCCTTTTGATTATTAAGAATAATCTCACGTAATTTATCTTGGACTCCTTCTGGAACATCCTCAGCAATATCTGACCATAACGGCGAAAGAACAGAGTTAATTTCTTCCGGAGTTAGTTTACCTTGACCTTCAACGACGGTTGCGCAAGCAGCTGCGACTTCTGGCATTTCATCGTATACTGTCACTTCTTCAGCCAAACATTGAACACCTTTCTTTATTCTGATTTCTTGGTTTTGTCGGATGCATAACGCGCACAGGTAAGTCGACGATCCTTTCCGGCAACAACGTGCCTGAAATTACCAGTCCAGAGCTCAGAATCTGTGGCTGCGTAGCCCACTGAACACCAGATGTTCGCAGTTGAGAGACGACTGCGTAAGTATTAAAGTCCAATTCACTTAATGGAGGCACTTTCACATCCTGAGCTACAATTATTCTTCTACAATTTCCTTGTCGTTTTCTTGTGCATATGGGAAAAGTATGATTCTGTATCTTGACCCATCGTTCTCCAAAGTTCCAGAGAGCATGTTGATTTTCCAACCATTCCAGTCCCAGAATTAATTCAGAGATTTGCGCAGTGATCAGACAAGTAACTTCAAAGGAATAGCCATCTATTTCGCAGTTAAGGTTGGCTTCGCCCAGGACACGAATGGCCGTACCATTCGCGGCACGAAGAGTCTGAGTAGAAGAGCGGATGTCCTTCTTAAGAACCAGAGAAGCAGGAGCAAGAGTAAGTTCCGAACCTGTGTCGAGCAGAGCGAAGGTGGATTTCCCATTCACCCTAACTGACAAGTAAGCGTTGCTACTTCCAACGACGTGTCGGAGTGCACTTGGTTCCGGTTCATTTGAACCATCAGCAGCAAATGGTTGTTCCCTCTGTTTCAATGGACAGACCCGAGCAAAGTGTCCGAGTTGACCACATTCAAAGCACCCTTGAGACTGTCGAGCTCCATTCTGACGAAAATTTCGAAATCTGCCATTGTTTCCATTCCGGTTCCACTGATTTCTCCATTTAAACGGTTGACCAGGTGGCATAAAGCCCTGATTCGGCAGAGGTCGTATTCTGACATCGTTTCCAGTATTCAGACGATGTTCTAATTGTTCTAGCCTCTGTTTCTGTGGCTCCAACTCTTCTTTCAAAAGTTCGCGAACCAAGTCAAACGGAAAGTCATTTTCTTTTACGGCTTTAATTCTACCAGGACGACGATCTGAATGTTCTGTTTCTTCTCGTTCAGCTTTTTTATATCCTTCCAACCTCAAAGCCAGTTTATAAGCAGAATCTAACGTTTCCGGTTCCCGTTCACGCAATTTTAGAGCTAGTTCTTTATCTCGAAGAGCGTCAAGAAAAGAACGAATGGCTATTGTTTCGCAATGAGTTGACGTAGGCCCAGGGTAGGCAAAGATCATAAGTCTTCTTATGTCTTGTACCAAAGACCCTAAATCTTCACCTTCCTTTTGGCGACGAGTGTTCAATTGAGTCTGATATAGCGAGGCTTGATCAGAATTCCGTAGCGTAAGCGAAGCTTATTTACCAAGTCCGACCATGTAGCAACCGTATTCGAGTCAAACTCCCAGAGAAGTTGTGAGGCTGGTTCAGTCAAAGCACAGGTGAGCTGGTTCAACTTTTCATCATCGGACCATCCATTATTCTTGGAACAAACTGCAAATGTCCGAAGAAAGGCATCCACAGAAGTTTTTCCATTGTAAGTACCCATCTTAATGTACTGACGAGGCCTTTCTACATGTGAGCTGCAAGGAGAGACATTGGTTTTCCCTTCAGACATAGGTAAAGCCTTACTTCTGACTATTTCAGTAGCGATTGACTCAGCTTTAGGCTTCACAAGACCGGGTTCTTTAACTATTGGCTTCGAGGCATCAGAGTTTCTCTCAGTCTGTTTCATTTCGTTAGTACTCAAGAGATTATCGCCTTCTTTGATTATGTATCTATCGTTTGATTCATTTGTTTCAGCTTTTCGACGAGGATACAACCAAGGTTCAGCATGCGAGAACTCATTGGTGTTCCATGGTAATCTATTTGTTTCGGCTATTTTGGAATTGATAGTAGCAGAAATGAAATAGTTACCTGGAGCAGACATCACTGATATGGGTTCCTTCACCCTTTCATGTACAATTGAAGACAAGCATGGCTGCCTCTGTAGTGAAGCTCTGGCAAACATAGATGGAGTAGAGTATATCACCGAAGTATTGTCGGATTTATTTCGATTCAATTCGAAGGAATGAAGAGTATCCGAAAGATATACATCAGAAGATTGACCCAAATGCAATCCATCAGGTTTATCATGTTTCATATTGAAGTTCGAAGAAACAATCTCTGTTAATAATTCTTCATTTCGTATCGGAAAACTGAATTTCCTTGCCAAATTGGTTGCCCAGCGATCTTCAGTTGTGAAAAGATCGGGATCTGCATATCTGCTTTCCGATGCGATGATTGGCCACTGACCCAAAGGTTTTTCGACCTTTTGCATCCGGCGATTTTTCCAATCCCTCGAATTTTTGATTAACTCCTGCAACTGAAAACTCCAGATTAGAACATGATCGTACATTTTTGGATTGATCCTTATCTAACAATCTTGATTCATTTAATGTTTTACGTTTTATTCTGGTCTTAGCTTCTCGTTTTAGTCTATTTAGTCTATTCTGAGCTTCTATCAATGTCATCTCCGCATCCGTAATTTCTTCTAAGTCTGAAGGTCTTAAATCATGAAGGCCATAGACTTCTTTTAAATCGTCATCGATTAATTAAATCAGCTCCTCATCACTTAATTCATCAGACATCTTGAGTCTAACCCCTATTCCTTTGGATTCCTCTCTGTCTTCTTTCTTTTGGACCCTATATTCTTTATTATTACTCACCCCATATTCTTTATTATCTACCCCACTTCTGGTACCATGTGAAGCGTGCGTGGCGCCCTCTACCGAACGCGCGCACTGTCGGGGAAATTCTCCTTTATGGGTGTCATAATAAAGCTTCGGGTCCAAATCCACAGAGGGCCTATCTACCCTTAATTCTCCAGGATGTTTCAAACTTAATAAAGTTTGAGCCGCGTGTATGTCCTTTGCTACTCGATCTGAGGCTGTAGTGACGTCACTAGCGGGGTTCTCGTCTCCCACGACAGTTTGGTAGTCGGCTATCCGACCAGGTCTTTCTTTCATATCAACCTCCTTACTGATTTCTTGTTCTTGTTGATGTAGGAATTTACTTAAAAGGCTCTCTACTCCTTGTTGGCGCTCTAGGAATTTTCCCAAGAGTTCTTCTCATCCTTTCTGACGCTGTAGAAATTCATACGGACTGTTCGCCAGTTGTCGCAGAACTTCTTTGGTTTCTTCCGGAGAATCTATCTATTGCTAGCGTTTCACTATCGACCATACTTGTATTTTGTTTTTCAGACATTACTTTGTCTTTTTATTTTTAACAAATTATATGCGAACAGAATTGGTTCAATTTACAAGATATTCGAGTTTCTCACTATTCTGACGACGCACAGATTCTATCGTCTTAATTACGAAATTATATATGCTCACTATCTTATCAGGTTATCGTCTTAACATTGATTCTTAGAAAACTAATCGAATGCTCTGAATGATTTAACTCTAGTTCAATAAACATGTACGATCAAGTTATAAAACCTGGAGATCCAAATTAAACTAGGAGTAAGACAACTTGTACTCCCTGAGTGACAAAGTATTAATTTCTCTCAGGCCAAGGCCCTTCCTTGTTTCTCCAAAGCAAATCAATCGTTTAAATTTTCCACTGCCTTGCAAAATCAACTCAAGAATTTCAGCTCCACCAAAATTGCAATCAAATCACTCGAATTCGATAGAAAGACGACTCCAAAGATCATCAAACTTTCACCGGAGACCCAGCACCGAATTCCCCGTAAAATTATCGAGCCAAAACCACTTAAAGCCAAGGCAAAGACGTGAAAAATCCTTCAAAGACATTCAGGCGCAAAAACCCTTCGACTACCTGATTCCGCCATCTGCCCACCAGGGGTTTACACGCACGGGCAGAAGGCACGGAACCCGAACAGAATTTGCATACTAATTAAGTCGAGCAGTCAGCCTCCACCTAAACTTATTGCAACCAATCACAAGGGTAGCTCCAGCCGTCGCTATTAATAGAAAGGCTGCAGCCAAGCGCAACGGAGCATTGACTAAAAACTTTAGAGGGAATAACCCTGGCGAATTTCACATTCGCCACACAAGTAATCATGGGAAATGAACAAATTCAACAAGGAGTCGAAAATTAGATTGACCCACAGCGCAATTCAAACTTCATCATGGTAATAACTCAGATGTTGACGGGCATGAAAACTGGATATTGACCAGCATAAAAAAGTGATGTGCTCTATCAAGTCCAGGCGCATGTCGCAACATATGATTTCTAGAAATGACGAAAAATGCAGGATCAAAATTGTGTTTTAAGTTTGAATTAAATTCGTATAACATAAGTATTACTTTATCAAACAAGTTATTGGGTTCAAAGTTTTTGCGTTTTAAAATGCTAAAATCACATTGTTGTAGAAGATTCTGAAAGAAAGAAATAAAAACAAACATTATAATGCAAATATATCGCCTGCTACACCTGCCATCTAGCCAACAGAAGTAGACTATCTTGTTTTGCATGTATAGAAAGGTCTGAATTACTATTTTTAGACGATATTAATGTCATAATTTTATTTTTAAAACCTGAGCAATCATGGCAGGAGTTCCAAGACCCCTAAAGGCCAATCACATGGAAAGTCTATACAGCGTAGCCTATACAATGATAGCGATTTCTCGATATTGGTATTCTCATAATATTACACTTAAACTTAGCATAATTCAGGTTCTACTCAAGATATCTGAATAATTTTTGCATAGTTAGAAACATGACTTGACGTTCTAAAATAAAATGAACTAATCTCATTTTCATAAAAATGCGACATGTGCATGTTTAAGTTATACCAATAATCGGCATGATCTTTTTGTTCATGAGAACTGCAGAATGAGAACTGCAATGGCTAAAACGCGAGTCTTTGCCTTCATTGGCCGTGCACTCTGGAACCAGCTTCCTCCTTTGACACGTTCCTGTTTATTAACTGGTGAACCAAGTGCCTCTTTTCGTTGTCTCAAGACCTCTTTCTTTTCTCTGCGTCTCTCGCATTGGTGTGCACTGCGAGCGGCGCTATATAAATTGATAGATACAATACAATGCAATACAATCCAATTACATGGTTGCTGGTATTAATACAGGTTGGGCCAGTAATTTGAATGGATATAACTTGAAGATTTTTTTATCCAATACACCAAATTGAAAGCAATCATCCACTCTACTACTGTGTCATATTATCTTGCACTGATATAAGGCACCGTTGTTGTAAAATTTCGGTGCGGGGCACACCTCTAAATTTTGAATGTAAATACAGGGTTGCCAGGTCGTCGCGAAAAGCGCGAGTTGGGCTATTTTCAATGAGCTCGCGACTGAAAATTTCGTCCTCGCGACCTCGCGATATTTGGGCTACTTTTGAATTGCCCCGCGGTCGCGACGGCGACATTATGAATTCTCGTAAATTGACCGCAGTAGGCTATTAGATCACTGTTACTAGCTACTATTCTTGTGTGGTGTTGCTGAGTTAGTAATAAATACATGCTCTACGGAGTACGGACTAGCATACGGTAGACACTAAGCAGTCTGCCATGTAAATTTTTATGTCAATGGTTTCATCACGTGTCTTGGCGAAACCAATTAAGTATGTAAATAGATGTACCTAGCAAAAATTTCTTAATGTTTTCATTTAGCTGTTTAGCTCGCGACTTTTGGGCTACTTTTTGACGTGATTTCGCGACCCAGCATTTCCGAAATCTGGAAACCCTGTGTAAATATTGAACATCATGGCCCCGCTCACGGAAGAGGATATAATTTTAATAAGAATTTTAAGAGCAGAAAAAGGATACAATGCACATCAGATGATGATAGAATTCCCTTCTAGAAAATGGAATAAATATGCTCTACATCGATTGATTAAACAAATTGATGCTACGGGCACGTCTAACAGCCGCAACTGTGGTCGCAAACGTTCTGCGCGCACAGCAGCGAACATTGCACAAGTTTGACAAGTCCAAGAGTTAAGTTGCAGCCAAGACAACATTCTTTGTTACTCCAAAGGCTAAGATGAGCAGTGTTTATTACTGCGATGAAGTACTCGCAAGAGGACTGCTACGTGATATTCGCCAACTGTCTGGAGTTGATGGTTACATCTTTCACCAAGATGGAGCGCCGGTATCACGAAATAGAGTATCCGTCCTAGGACTATCCGGAGGGATGTATGAATTTATCCCCCGGATGGAATAAACCGGTTTAGAGTATCCGGGGGGATAAACCATTCTATCCCCCATCGGTATACGCATCACGATAGCCTCGGCGAAAATCCAGTCAAAATCACCAAAAACGAAATAAATTGATTTCAGGTCGACTTACAAACTAAAGATACGCAATTTAAAAATGTTATGTGTACAATAAATCCAAACAGTACGACTGAATACACTTAGAAACCGCCAAAAATGCAAATTAAACTGAATACGCCATTTCGCTAAGGGGGATACTTATGTATGGGGGATACTCTATTTCGTGACACCGGCTCATCGTTCACGTCATACGGTTGCCTATCTGAACGTTAACGTGCCAGAGTTAATTGAACCGGAGAACTGGCCACCGAACAGTCCGGATTTAAACCCGGTTGACTATTCGATCTGTGGTTGTCTTTAGAAACTGGTCTATTGTGAACCGATACGTGATGTTGAACATTTGAAAGAAGTAATTCTTTGCTGCTGGGCTGAGATAACCCAAGCACTTATGGACTCAGCCATCGATCAGTAGTCGTCTCGTGTTGATACAGTCATTAAAGCACGTGGTGGAAATATTGAGTATCTGTTTGACTGATGGCAAATTCACTGAAGATATTAATTGTTAGTACTAAGTGATTGTTTAGAATTGACATCTTCAGTTTCAGACTTTTGTTTTTTCTTGCAGTTTTATGGCAAGAAAATGGCTCATTGAATATTAATAGCATTATCTCAAAACGTCGTAATAGTATCTCGCAGATATTTTGTGGAATGATAAAATGGATAATTATCTTCAATCTAATATATTGGAGAAGACTCACAGATAAAAATTGTTCAAGTTATAACGCGTCAAAGTTGTTGCATTCCTACTAGCTCGCCGTGTAGAATAGACTTGCCCAGCATTATAATAACTATTATGTTTGGACAATAATCAGTTCAGGAGGAACATATCTAAACAAATAAACAGTATAATAATTTTACATACAGTGGATGTAAATACATTATATATATATATATATATTTATATCTAGGGAAAAAGAGTTATAATTTGTTCCCCTACCCCTCAATTAGCAATAATTTCAGGCTGCATTTCTTCTATTATTACCAGGTCCCTGTAACGAATGCAAAGGGTCTCTCTCTAACATCGAGAGGATCAACGACCATACTATGCAGGTGGTCTGCACTCTGTTGAAGACAAAATATAAAATTAGACATCAATAAAGCGATTAGGTTGCCTTATCTGATATCGCTGAATAACAACGTGTACGTCAAGTTCTGTAACTCATCCCTTAACCCTCAGGCTACCAAGGTTTTTTGTGACATCGGCTACCAAAAGAGGGGGTGGTTACCACCCCCTGATTTCGTGTTTGGTTTCACATATCATATCTTGTAATACAGCAATGGATTCAGCATTCAATTCTGTACAAAATGGTGTATTTAGTGGTACATTGTGTGAATGCGCCTCGAAATTACATCATTTTTAACAAAGGAACCGATTATTATTAGCGATATTTTATATTATTGATACATTTTGTACTTTTTGGATAAACAAATAAGATTATGTGTGTTTTGAAACTTGACATACATACAGTCACTCAGAGCATACAGAAAACGAGACTAAGAATGACAAGAAAAGAGCCAGATAGAAAGAGACATAGACTGAGCCACAGCCAAACAGACAGATATATAGACTGACCCACAGCCAGCCAGACAGACAGAGACAGAGAGCAGGCAAAACAGAGGAGGCAAAGGAGAGGTGTTTATATAGACAGCGAACTCAGTAATAAACAATAATAAACCAGTAAAACATTGATGAAACACAATGCCATGGTCTAAATCTCAGAGACGCCCTGTTTCCGACAACAATCCAGAGAGAATATTAGACGTTACAGGGATATATTTTGTACTTTATAAAATTGCGCAGATTTCATATAGCGTCTCTCCTGGGAAACTCATCCGAAATGCTCCTGACCTGATACTGCATGACCACGATCAAATGGATCAGTCTTCAACCCCTTGCAACGCAGACAAATAGACCGTAGTTGCCGATTGGTTAAGGCGCTCAACCTGTCAAGATACACACATACATGTACATACCTACACATGGTTATATGTATAATATAATATATTGATTATTACAGGCTGTCTGTTCTGTTAATAGTTAACTATTTAAGATTGTTTCAATTGCATAACATGTAAATGTACAGCGCAGTGCGTTTGTCAGGCGCTAAATTAAAGAAAAGATATTATTATTATTATTATTTTTATATACGTATAAATATGCATCCATACATAATTATATACATGTACAGGTATGCATGCCTACATGAACATGTATGTTGTGATGCTGCATTCAGCCATTTTCAAACAGATTACGTTTAAGTGTAGTGTGTGTCATAGGTTTCTGGCACAAAGAGTAGGACATGAAAAGCATGCAGCAACTCTTTCGGAAGAGAAGCCATACATCTGTGAATTTTTACCGCAATGGGTCTGAAAAGTCGGATCATCTGTCGAGTTCTATCAGAATTCAAGAACATAATTATAAATCTGGATTTCTCTCAAAATCAAACATCATCTCTGTCTGATATTCAGCGTTTCCTGGTGAAACCATTTTTATGTGGAAAAAATAAGTAGGCTACCACTGTTATCGTTTCTGTTATTTTCCAGTGGAAGTTGACTTTGAAGTGTTGTTTGTAGGTCAACAGCTAAATGCAAGTTCGTCATAAATGAAGATTTGCGAGAACCTCCGTATCAACTGATTTATTATAGCACATAATAATATTGATAATTTCAACTTTTATTCATTATTAGAAAGTGACCTCATTATAAAACGTTTAACTAAATATTTTTAGTTTAGTTAACTTATTTATAAAAATCAGTTGCCAACTTCAGTTGCCAACTTTTAGTCACACTTTTTTTCATTTTTCAGTGTGCGCTATAGTATGGTTAGGGCCTACTATTGTTGTATTTAGGTAATCTGTTGTGTTCTGGCGTATTATTTTGAAACAGAGCACACGTAGCCTGCACTTTGTTGTATAGGGCCTAATGAGATAACTTCAGACGCTGATATTTTTCCCTTCTTTACACTTGAGATTTCATTACTTCATTGCTGAAATCAGATGCATTTTAAAACCTTCATGTTCAACATTCATTGTCTCGTTAGGCTTCTTGATAAGACAATTTATATAATGGAATACATGCAGGTGTATGTTTTATGATTCACGGATGTTTTAATAATTATGTATAAGGGTGTCTGTAGAAAGCGGAATATTGTTGAACTTTCTTTATCGCGTTCGATCATTTTGTTTCGGAATAGGCTACTCCGTGTGGATTTTTAATTTCGACGTGGTCATTTTTTCAAAAGCCTTAAAATCTAGGTGAAGCCCGTTTTCTCCCAACCAAAAACGATGCCCGTTAATTTCTAATAAGAAATTTTCAAGCAAGAACGTTCGATAGGTGGCGCAGCAAGCGGACATTAAATTCAAATGCGAAGTCGCTTACAAAAACATTAAATTCAAATGCTAAACGGGACAGCACCGCAGGCACAGGTAATTAAATTCAAATAGGCCTACACTTGGAAAACTATTTTCCATTCAGATATATGTGGACATTTAAAATATTTGAAGTCCTTTCAGCATATATAGTAAGTAAGTATGTAGCCTTTATTTGCAGCCGTTAGAAATTAAGCCGGGTAAAAACTGCTAGTTGATGAGTATGAGAGCGGAGGTGAAAGCCTCCAGAGGTGAAGGTCCGGAGGTGAAAGTTCCTGGAACCAATGGATGGATGGATGGATGGATGGATGGGTGGGTGGGTGGGTGGATGGATGGATGGATGGATGGATGGATGGATGGATGGATGGATGGATGGATGGATGGATGGATGGATGGATGGATGGATGGATGGATGGATGGATGGATGGATGGATGGATGGATGGATGGATGGATGGATGGATGGATGGATGGATGGATGGATGGATGGATGGATGGATGGATGGATGGATGGATGGATGGATGGATGGATGGATGGATGGATGGATGGATGGATGGATGGATGGATGGATCGATGGATGGATCGATGGATCGATCGATCGATGGGTGAATGGGAGGATGGATAGATTGATAGATAGTATATTATTGTGCCACACTGAATAATATTCTAAAATAGCACATTACATTTTTATGCATCGAGTTAATAATCACAGGCTACCACTAAATCGCAGTTAACCCTCGGGCTACCAAAGTAACCACTTCCCTACTTTTGTATGAATAAACTTTTTCATATTTAATATAATTTTGACTGTAGCAGATTCATTTGGGCACATTTTGAGGTAAACATCATGGCCGCATCTCACACCGTTCAAAAGTTATACCCGATATAGCCGAGGTACTAGGGGGAGGGGTGGATCCCCCATTGTTTTTTGATCATTGCGTATTCCATATTCTTCCTAGAAGAGAAACAAAATACTTTTCTTTAGAGGAAATGCAGGGCTTCATTTGCTTGCTCACTTATTTATTATTATTTTTTCACTGGACGTGAAAAAATAAGTAATAATATGCGTTATAATTATATGTGTGAAAATGGCTGAATGCAGCATTACAACGTAAACCGATATTTCTACATAAACTTTGTCAACAGCTACAGATTTAGAACTTATATTAGCTGAAACAAATACTGAAGACGAAGTGAGAAGCCAGTTTACAGTAAGCATTAGCACAAAATAACGGGAGTAACTTGCAATAACTGCAAGGACCACCGACATATTTGACTGCCGTGAACAATAACGTGAAGTCTTGTTTCATGTTGCCTTTAGATTTCGCTGTAGGCCTACCTAATACAACTATGGACTAGTTTGTAGGTTATTGTTACAAAATAGGCACATAAGTATGTTGCCTTTAGATTTCGCTGTACCTAATACAGACTATGGACTAGTTCGTAGGTTATTGTTACAAAATAGGCACGTAAGTCTAATGAAATGTCCTCGCTGGAAAGTGGTGACGATTGCATTTGCGAGAACCTCCGTTCATGCGAAGGGTTCTATAGCTATCAGTTCATCATCATCATATTCGTTTATTTAACACAAAACTGTCGACAAAACGCAACAGAATACATGAGTTATTGAGAGAGGCAGTTTTTCATCTAGTAGACGTTTTTGAATAGCATTCGTGATACGAAGATCTTATTATTAATAGTTGGGTTTTAGGTCATTCAATCAATCGATCGAAGAGACTTGAGATCATGGTCGATGCAGTTTTGTTGCAAATTTCTGGCTGATTAGTTTTTTTTATAGCAGAATGGTTTTGGCAAACGTCGTGGCGTGACGACGATTTGCACCCTGCCTTGGACTGACTTCTGCAAAGTTAACCAACTCTCGCGATTGGAAACCAACGCCACAATCACGAAGACTCAGTATCAGTATTTTAGTCTTGGACTGATACAGGTTCACTGCTGCGACTGGTGACATTTTCTATTAATTGGCTTTTTGCCATTGGTTAGCTTTTAGCCAACTGATTCCTGTTGCTGCCATTAATGGACATCGATGGGGCAGACTAGAAGCAATAGTAAGAGCAAAGGTTGAGTTTGAGTTTCGCATTCGCTGCAACTGTCGTTCTTCATGAAGAAAGTCTTCATCTGCTGAAGGTCATCAGGCTATATTATGGTTCTGCCAACCTTACAGTATGAACTCTACCTACATTCTTCCTCACACTGCATCCACTACATGTGTATGTATGTATGTATATGTATGTATGTATGTATGTATGTTAGGGTGGTCAACTATAATACTTTTTTACACTTGTCATTTGTATTATTCTGGGAAAATTTCAGCTTCCTACTCCAACTGGAACATGATGCTCAATGACGTCAACTTTTTACATAGTGGTCGTTATGTAGAAGCATAGGCCTAACGTGTTACAAATTGTGATTACCTTGACAACTTTCTTATGCAACTGTGCACTTTAGTTCTTCTACTTACCTGTTCATATTTTGAACATAGTACACAGTTCTTATTACAGATCTTGCTATATATTTCCGGTTTATACACAGACATTTAGTTTAAATGTATTTTCATTGATATTTGTACAAAACTTGGCATACTGTTTATGCAGCGCGCAATTCCAGAATTCATATCTTTGATTGCATTTAATCAGCATTCTGCAGCTTTTCATATATTCATACATACATTCTAACATACCTATAATACATGCATGCATACATAACAAGCTTACATAGTATATATTGATGCTTATATTCATACATACATTCATTCATACATAGGCTACATGCATGCATTCAAACGTCCATAAAGACATACAAGCATACATGCATGCATACATACTTGCATGCATACAGAGAAAGCTAAAACGGTACATGCTGAGTCAGTAGTAGCTGAATTTATACCAGATTGTGCAAGTGGTGATTGACTTGGATGGTAAAATCCTTCCTGATATTTCTTGAATCGAAGACATGGACCGCCTATCAGTGCTGGTTTCTGGAGGTTGCAAACATGAGCTACCGGTACTTGGCATTTTAATGTTTAGGCTACCTTTGGAACAGCATGTAACGAAGCCAAGGCTTTTTATGGTCTGCTAGAAGCATGGAAGTTGACTAAAGAAATCAAGCGATGAGCTTTGACACTACTTCTGTGAACACTGTTAGCTTCAATAGGCATAGGCCTATGTTTTCTGGAAAATTATTTGTCCAGAGCTCCTGCGGTTGGCTTGCAGTCAATATGTCATAAAATTGATCTTAGCCAAGGTTTTCATTTTCTGCTGCGGTCCCTCAAGTTCCTCATAAATTTCAATCTTCAAGAGATGTTAGACTTTTGCGAAAATGTGACACATGACAAATTTCGGGGACTAGAGGAATTCCTATATAGATGCAGTGCTGAAGGAAGGAATTTCTGTGACATATAGGCCTACCTCTTGGGACATCATCTGACTGTTCCATGGCTGATTATTTATACTGTTTCCTTGCAGCAAAAATTTTCCCGACACGACACAAGTTAGTACTGTTTTTATATAATGGTAAATTCGTCATCTAATCAAAATACTACGATTACAAGACGTTAAGCAATAATTTCAAACCAATCGGTCTTTTAGTTCTACCTGGTAAAGGGGAAGGGTCCGTGAGCACTGTCTTTCAGTTGGAGCAGGAAGCTAAAATTTTGCCAGAATGATACAATTAACAAAGGTAAGAAACTGAGCGGGTGTCCTGAATTCTATAGAAGCTATAGCTTAAACTTCATTTGTTAGCATGTAACTATGGACTAATCAGGACGTTGCGTGTCATAAATGACACAGCCGAGCGTGGTGTCAAGCTCTTTGAAGAATATAACTGCCTCCTCACAAATGATGAGGAAGAAAAACAGTTTCTCCTCCAAGTTGTTGAGGCAAACAGAAAAGCTGTCCCCGCTGAAATTACGAAGAAGTCTGCTATATAGCTGCAACTGCAGAAATGAAGCTCTGCGACACATACTTCTGGAACATCATTTGACTGTGGTTTATTATGGAGACTGCTTCCATGCAACAAATAGCGTTGTTGACATGACATAACTATTGCCTTTGCATAGGCCTACTGGTAAATTGATAATCTGGTCATAATATTAAGAATACAAGACGTGCAGCGTATTTTCTAACCGATCGCATGCACTGTTAGTTCTATATGGTAAAGGGGAGGGGTCCGTGAGCACTGTCTTCCAGTTAGAGTAGGAAGCTGAAATTTTACCAGAATGATACAATTGACAGGTGTAAAAAACTGAGAGGGTGTCTTGGTTTCTAGCTTGAACTTCATTTTGTACCATGTGTCCGTGGACCACCCTAATGTATGTATGTATGTATGTATGTATGTATGTATGTATGTATGTATGTATGTATGTATGTATGTATGTATGTATGTATGTATGTATGTATGAACGTATGCATGTATGTATGTATGTAGGCTATGTAAGTATGTTTGAATTATTTTATTGGGTTATCATTCTTCATCTTCGGCGTAATATTTCAGGTCAAGGACTATGAACATGTGTCAGTGGTCAACAGGTAATGATAATTCGTTTGGAGGTCTCTACGCCAGTGGAGACATTCTCCAACTGCCCCGATATCATTCACTGTTACATTATCTTTATAAAGGGAACCGAGTCTGTGCAGTTTCAGTTTTAGTTAAAACAGAACGATGAAGAAAATGCTGAAATGTTTCTTGGAAGACATGACATACAATTTTACAAAGTGTCACATTGATTGCTTACAATAGAACTAAGGTGAATATAATTTGCCTTAACAAAAGAATCCTCTACAATTTAAAATGCGCAACAAAAGCCATTACACAGAGTACAATATTCTTAATTCCTATCCCATCTGCATCTGATCAGCTTTTCGTAAACAGACATAATATAACATATATATATATATACACTGATATATTTATATATATATATATATATACTGAAGCAGGCCAAACATTCCATAAACTATAGTTGCTCTCTAATAAATACTTTGTAGGCCTACTGTCGATCTTTTATATAGCATCTACTGGAAAATGGCTCGGTTTGTGACTTTGATGGAGACATGTCAAACTCAACAGCTTTGAACCCGGTTAATGTGTTCAGTTACCACACAACCACTGATTAATTTATCGTTTTCTAGTTGCTAGCTTATAACAGAACTAAGGTTAGTATTTGCCTTAACAAAAGAATCCTCTACAGTTTAAAACTTCTAAATGCGCGACAAAAGCCATTACACAGAGTACAATATTCTTCGGTTTTTGTTCATGTGCGTGTTGACTCGAGACTGTCAGTGAAGACATTATCCAGCATCCCGTACATCATTCGCAAATACATTTTCTGTCTAAAGTGTCAGAATCGTTAACGCTTAGTAGCATTAGTAACGGTTAAGATGCTAATAATAAACAGTAGCATTTTCCATACTCGTCTTTCAAGCAAAACTAGAATGACAAAGAAACCGAAACATTACTGTGCAATTTCTGCTTCAGTTACGTAATATTAAATGAGGAAATGTTTCTAATGGGACACGGGGTAATTTTCACAAAGCTTTACATTGTATGCACAATGCAAGACAAATATAAAATGTGTTGATGGCGTGAAACAAAATATGTGCGACACTGCTTTAACAACGGAATCATCCCCTATCAGAATGTCTAATTTATTATTTTGAATATAAGAACGAGGAAATAAATTAGAAAAAGGATCTTGACAACACAAAGTCATCTACCCAAAGCGTTACTGTATGCAAGCATAATTATAATAGTATGTGTTGATGGCACGAAACAGAAGAAAAACACCTGCAACTTTAACAAAGGAACCTTCCACCAGACAAAACTTCTGTGCAACCTATTGCAGTGAGTCTTCAGGTCTTGTTCAAGATTGCCCTTTGACGGCATGTCACTCAAACTCCCACTTTGACATCAACATCCACGGCGGGAACTCCTATACAAGAAAAAAGAACGCCGTAGGAAATAATTATGGAGAAATCAACCTAGCCTACGTCACTGGCTCCAGATTCAAGCGAACTGAAAGAGTAGAGAAACTCTCAAAAGTCGACTTCATCCCTCACCAGCTCTTTAAGGAATCCTGAGTTCAAACTAGGACCAGTCGCGTCGCCTAACTATTAGGTCAGAATTATCTGTCTAGAATTTAAGAGGAGAACATTTTCTAAGTATGAATTTAAATACAATACAAAAGGCAAGCATTGCAATATATGGTTCAATGTCTCGAAGCTATAGGTCAAAACCGAATGCTAATCACAATGTCATTTCCTTTCACGAAAAGCGTAAATTCCTATCAAAAGGCCTAGGTTTTTACAGAAAATTCAATTTTTCGGTATAACATTATACGCCTACATAAGTACACACTGATTTTAAGCGATTGAAAGGATTATGTAATTATTGATATCAGAATCACTTAATTCTAATTGTAATTGTAATCGAACATTTATATAGCGCTGTTCAAATCAGCAGCGTCAACCATAAGGCCACGGATCGAAGATCGCAAAGAAGCCCTCGCAGGTAAGGAGGAGACAAAGGTGCAAAAAGACCTCAGGTAGGATGGGGCCACCCCAACAAGGCAGTCACGCATGAGGGAATGGATTTTGAAGTTTACCCGCTGTTTGGATAGGGTGCCAGTGAAGGAATCCCGAATATAGCCTGAGATATTGGCAAACTTTAGAATGTCGCCTATAAGCCGAGATGCTGAAACTGAAAGTTTACCCCATTGCACAATGGCCCATCCATCTTAGCTTCCTCTGTGATAACGTCCACTGAGATACTACTATCATTTTAAACGACGTATTCCCGTACAACACTTCTTATTAAAGAAAATTTCTGTCCTGATCTCGGTTTCTAAACAAATATAATAATAATAATAATGATAATAATAATAATAATAATAATTAATAATAATAATAATAATAATAATAATAATAATAATAATAATAATAATAATAATAATAATAATAATCGCAATCGCGTTCCGAGGCACTTTCGCCAACCAGGAAACCGACGAGTAGGGTCATCTCCAGACAAATAAAATCAGCTATAGTAATAAGTTAAGGTCCCTGAGGTATCCTGTATACCTCGGGGCAAAAAAAAAAAATAATAATAATAATAATAATAATAATAATAATAATAATAATAATAATAATAATAATAATAATAATAATAATAATAATAATAATAATAATAATAATAATAATAATAATAATAATAATAATAATAATAATAATAATAATAATAATAATATTAATAATAATAGGGAGAATGAATGAGACGCAAGAGATGAGGACCAAATACAAAGGCACGATATATAGGCTGAAGGAGGAGAGACAGAGGCAAGTCGTGGTAATGGAACATTTGCCAAGGCAGGACTTAGGTGAAGCTAGCAAGAGAGTTAAGATAAACAGGAGATTGAAGTAAATGTGCGTCGAAGAAAAGGCTAGATAGTGCGAGGTTGAATTCAATCCCTGGAAAGGTGGTTACTTGGGGAGATAATTTTATGGTCTGCATCTGAATGCTCGAGGTGCGGACAGGGTAGCGAGACAAGTTTTCTTGCTGATGAAGACTTTAAACTTGGTCGGAAGACTTCTAACGCAGTACAGAGACTCACAACTGTCACATAAGCAAAGACAAGAAGTTAAGAAAAAAGAAACTTTTGGTAGTGAAGGCAGGAGATGTAAAGAAACTTGGTGTAATAAAGTTTTAAAGTGTATGTTTGCAAATTTGAGGAGTACTGTGAGTATCACATAAAGATCAGGTTTAGAATATTGTATGCAGATAACGGGTCACCATAATTGTAATAGCAGAGTCATGGATGACGCCAGAAATTACAGATAGTGAGTAAGTTCTAGTTGTATTATTTAGAAAGGATCGAGTCAACTAGAAATCAGTTGGATAGTAACAGGTTCGATAGTCCGAAGATTCTGTAGTCCAACATTTATCCGACATAAAGTCGTTACATGAATCCAACTTCTACCTGCACTGCGATATTGTTTCATCATTCCAAATTTCAATTAAGCATGGATTATGTTCACCATTCCAACTTTTATATATGCAACAGCTCTGTTAATTAATCCAACTTCTACTCAAGCAAGATTTATTTTCATCGACAAGCTAACACGGCTTTCGGACAATCATGGACCTTTCAGACTATCGAACCTTCGGACTATGACACGTAGCCCAGTTGGATACTTGGCTGGAGGGGTGAATCATGTGATGGTATAATGTTAACAGCAATATAATGCAGTAGAGAGATGTGACAATGAGCGATGAGACCTTCAAGAAGAACACCTGGTGTGAAATTTAACTAAACATGCTTAAAATCCAGGTTGCAGTTTGCTATAGGGTACCAGGTGCTACCGAAGGAGCTGATCGAGGGATACGCAAACTGCTGGAAATGGCTAAAAAAGAAACGTCCTTGATTGTGGGAGACTTCAACTATCAGATTGATTGGGACAAATCAGAAGGGGAGAGATAAAAGATATTCCGCTATATATATTTTAGGTTGGTCCCATACATAACGGGGTCGTCCATTAATTATTTCAACACATTTTTAGGCAGTTTTTGACCCACTCCCCACCTTGTCAAGAACTGTCAAACATTGAAGAACCCGTTATGTCAACAATCCCAGAACCTCTCCCCCCGCTACAAAACACACACACACTGCCTTATTACTTGTAGAATCATTTTTTTAGATTTGTTAACACCAAAAAATGCATTCTTGAATTTCAAGATATATAAGTTTAGTTTATTACCAGCTTTTTAGTAGTATTAAACATTTAGCACTTTATACATTTTTAATGTTTAACCCTGCGACTACCAGTGGGGTCAAAAATTACCCCAGAGGTAGTTTGCATTAGTGCTGCTCACCCCCCATAAGAGATATCTCAATGAAATTTTATGGCTTTATAGGTATTCCTGTTCTGTACAAAATTCCAAGTTTTATTTTACATTTTCTATTGCAAGATGGTGCAGGTATACCATTTATACACTGAGTACCAGTGGGGTCATTTTTGACCCCAGTGTAAACTTAATAATTCTGACATATGTAAAAATTACAAAATACATTTTTATTGAGCTAACATTGATTTAAAATGTATTTGTAACAAAGATAAACTATTATATATTGTTTACTTAGTAAATTTATTGCCAAAATGTTGACAGTCTGCTAACAGGTTGCAACTAGTTATGAGAAATCCAATTCTAAAAGAAACTGAAGTGGATACAAAAGGAAGTCAGTGCCATCTATGGCGAAACATGGAGTGATGTATCTGACAATTCAAGAAATGAAGCAGTACAGCAATTGTAGAGTTTAGACGTTGTTTTAAGTGACAGCATGACTATAAATCGGTTCCAGAAAATATCACATGCCCTTAGATTTGACGATGTGGTGCACCGAATAGAAAGTCAATATCCTAAACAACTTGCACTTATTAGAACAATATTTGACAAGTGGACAAAATCAGAAGAAAATGATAAGAAGTCAAATATAATCTGTGCCACACGTAAGCGCAATTATGTCGTTTTTGCCGAGTATGCCTACATTAACTGTAAACAGTAACTGTAATGACCGGATATTGTCAATTCTAGTTTTGAACATTGAACACTTTGAACACTAATATGCAACTATTAAATTAAAAATTCATTTATTTCAACAGCCTAAGCATGTTCCAAATACTTTACTAATATTTGTTTTCATGGCAATAAATAAAAATGCAAAAACAAAGAACTTATTGTAAAAATTATGTTGGGGTCATTTTTGACCCCACTGGTACTCAGTGTATCAAAAAAATTCTGGTAGTCTGAGGGTTAAGCTACCATTTTGTTTGATTCATTGCAAAAAATTTGTTGACGTCAAATTGTACCGAACCCCCGAACCCTTATCAACAACTGTCAAACTTTTCCAAACCCACTCCCCTATTTTTGTTGACATAATGAATGGACGACCGCAATGACACATTTTGATGTTGTTTCTTTTTTATCCTCCAACCAACCATTAGGTGATATGACTTAAAGAGACTCTTTAACAAAAATATTTTGAAATTATTAAAGTATTTAGAACTTGCTCAATCCAGCTGAATTTACGTTAATTGCACATGTTCCCGCAATGTCAGTTTCTTATTTTTTATAATTTATTTTTTTATTTCTTTAGTAGAATTTCATAGCTTCAAAAAATAATTTTCAAAAATTTTCTGAAACATTTTAATTAGTTTTATGTCAAAATAGCATGAAATGCATATCTCCTGAATGTGTTTTCACGATTCCTCTCGCTAGGAGCGCTAGTAATAATGCTCTTGCGAAGCCTTGTTTATGTATTAGTCTTGCTATTGGAAGTATTATTATTTCACTGTTCGAAAGTGTGACGTACTTTAGGGGGGGGTCCGAGTTTTGTGACAGTTTGTGACAGGGGAGAGGGGGTAAAAATGGTCAAAAATAGCGTGACGTACTTTATGGACGGCCCCATAGGCCTATAGAGACTCTTTAACAAAAATATTTTGAAAATATTAAAGTATTTAGAACTTGCTCAATCCAGCTGAATTTAAGTTAATTGCACATGTTCCCGCAATTTCAGTTTCTTACTTTGAAATTATGAGCTATATTGCTACCTACTTATTGATATGTATTGTATTCATGCATGGTAAGTATAATCTAACACAGCAGTGGCTGAAACAGTGGAGGACAATGATGAACTTTGATCAGACACTGACTCTGACAGTGACAGCAGTACTGCTTATTCACCAGAGGCTGGTACGTCAAAAGCTAAATTCCATAACCCATCGCAATGTGAATTTAATACTCCAGGCCGCTCATTCTGCAGGCCTGACATAGCAAAATTGTGAGAAATACTTAATTCACTCTCCCAAAACCAAATCGACACAGTGTCTAATCTGCTTACATCTACGATTCCGTAACGCAATGCCTAAGATGGTCAATTCAAATTAGATCGCAATTAAACATCAGAGGCAAGGTCGAAATACGATAGATGAGAGAAACCAGCAGCCAAGGCTACGGTGGTTATGCAAGTTGACAGAGGCAAGTCTTATGTTGACATCAACGAACTGACAAAAAGAACAGAGCTGAGCGGCGAAATCCAACGTTTTGCATCAACCATCGAGAAAGCCCCACAGTCCCACAGGGTTCTGAAGTGGATCACAGCTAAAGAGTCGCGGTGTCCATTTGTCGAGTGTAATATCTATTTAGTTAAAGGATGAGCGTGGAGATAGGCTGGTTGAATGCAGGATAGGTTATGAGTGAAAAGTTCTGGTCGATGGTTGCGGTGAAGAGTTTTTAGAATTGCATTATGACAAAGACAAATAGGAGCCTGTATACACTATACAGGATATGTGAGGCAGCGTACATTTCGACTGAAATACACGACTAACGCAGTGAACTATAGTTATTTGACTGACTGATGAACTGATTTCCACTTCTAACTTGCAAAGAGCTATTTATCCCATAATACGCACGGCTCTAAAGTGAACTAACTTGAGAGAATTTAAATGTCTGTTGATTACATAGAAATGTGACATAATATATAATTATAATACATAATTACATGCAAGGCACCGAACATACCCCTAAACCACCGCGCCCCAGTATATTGTGTTGTGTTGTGTGTTGTATTGTACTCCACGTTTATAATGCGACCGAGCCACCCGCAGTAAAGATCCGAGAAATTAATCTCTGATAAACCGACCCGACCGGGAAGCGAACCCGGGGCGCCGGCGTAGCGAGCGGCAACAGAGCTGTACCGATATAGCTTTTTGCCGATTATGCCGATACCGCGTATAGCCGATTATTAAATTGCCGATACCGATACCGCGTATAGCCGATTATTAAACTGCCAATACCCAATTTATGAGACCGAATATTTCATTATTTGTTTAGTCAAAATTTTCGGTTCCGAAACATAAACCAGTAATCTATCGTCACAACTATAAGGGTGGATGTTTAAATTAATCTAAGAATAAAAGACGTAAAATGATAGATGAAAATCGATGAAAAACTTGGAATATGCAATAATTGAAGTAAAATTATTAAATTATAACACAATTTTGACATCGGCACCGATTAACCGATTATTTCTGCCGATACCCGATTATGCCGATTGTTCTAATAATCGGCCCGATTACGCGTATGGCCGTTTAATCGGTACAGCTATAGCGGCAACCAACCCACTCGGCCACGGAGGATCCTTATATTATATTGATTTATATATATATATATATACTTACCAATTCCACAGTTATCGCCATGATTGCACTGAACGCACCGATGGAGGTTGTAAAGTGGGCACTGGCAACCGCCCTGAACACAGCAGGCGCAGTCTTTCCTTTTTTCATCGAAGTAGCAGGGGCATCCAGACGCAGAACTAGTCCAAACACCTTTAACAGCACGAAATTATCATTAGAACAACAGTATATGCGACATGGAAGTTGCAGCTCCACTGTATAGAGCAAATACAAGCACTAGAAAGGCAGGACACATATTATCAGCCATTACATCAACTGGAAAGCTGAATAACGAAGCAGAAGAGCCGATCATTGGTAGATATGCAAACACGAAGGCAGGAATGACTATTATAGTTGTAAAATCACAAGTAAAATAAGCGTAACCCCTTTGTGTGGGATAGGCCCACTATAATTTTATACGATAAAGGTACAATGTCAGAGTTCAACAATATTTAGCAAAAACCTACAAAGTGTTTTAAATACATTCGCTAGGTATAAAACAGCCGCATTCTACTTTATAAAGGTTAATGAATCAATGTTAATATTCAACAGATGGCGATGGTGCAATGACAAATCACATTAGCTAATACATACGTTGTAATGTTATTAACTTAACCGCTAGATGGCGGTAGAATACAATGTCCATTTCAACTGCGAGAATAAATCGTCCATATCAATTCCATTTTATTGTACATGACCTACCGCATTTCAACCTTGCTTCTCAGACGGTTTTGTCAGTTTTGACTATTATTTATTATAGCTGGTAGAGAACATTTAGTAGAGACCTTGAAAAGGCGCTATATAAATTTCAATTGACTGATTGATTGATTGATTGATCGATTGACTGACTGACTGACTGATTGATTGATTGATTTATTGATTGATTGATTGATTGATTGATTGATTGATTGATTGATTGATTGATTGATTGATTGATTGATTGATTGATTGATTGATTGATTGACTGATTGACTGACTGACTGACTGGCAACAAACACGTCAGGTGAACATCTCAAAATCAATAAGAACATGATAGCACACTATAATAACGTCTTGGTAAACGTGTAGTTTAGCGTCGTAAATTATTTTCTGACTTATAACGTATTCCCAGATTAATTTAAGCGTTTACGCTTATATTTCTCATATTCCGGAATATATTTGTGCTAAAAGAAAAAAAAACGAATAAAACTTAATTTAGAAGAGAAAATAAAAACGAATTGAGCCGTTAATCGACCATTCGACGACAACAGGAAGTCCAGCGGCTATGGTATATTACCGGCGGCTCAAGGAATCTATATTGACCGCGGCTATTAATAGCTACACCTCAACTTGTCCGCGGCTATTAATAGCTACACCTCAACGCAACACAATGCTGAATATTGCGTTAAGTTGACGTGTTAAGCCTATGAGATACGAACAGGCCGCGCACTCGTACGCTTCACTAATTACCGTCAATGAGGCACTAACACTTCCCCCACGATTGATTTGCAGGTGTTTTATGCTATCAGTCTGCATTGAAACGGACATACTTGTGCGTTTGCAAGTGGTGTAATAACGAATACACTTACTTACTTACTTTTCTTCTGCATTATGTAAAAGTCCTGCACGTGGAATTTTTACCAGGGTACTCCTACCATAATTCTAATCATTACATATCCTTCCTAATCACTCATTACCTGCAAAAACTCTTTTCCCAGTGTTCACGCTTCACACTAACCATTATTGTGAAGCCTAAATGCATTGGACAATTTGCATTGCAAGAAATGCTATTATTTGACCATTGAAATAAAATATTTATCGTATAAGTATGCGAAAGCACTTTCCAGGGTGTAAAGAGCAACTTTTATACTAACCAAAACGGCAATCATCCATCACCTTCAATCATTATTCTCACAGTGGTAATCCATCAAACTTACCCATTAGTGTCAAGACAAATCCATTAGAACAAATACATTGCAAGAAATGCTATTATTTGATCATTGAAATAAAATACTTATCGTCTAAGTATGCAAAAGCCAATTACAGAGCGAAATGAGAACCCCCAGTGCTAATCAAAACACCAATCAATCGTCTGTTTAAATACCATTCTCGAAGTGGTAGCCCTTGGAACTTACCATTATTGTCAATGCAAAATCCATTGTACAAATGCATTGCAAGAGATGCTGTTATTTGATCCGTGAAATAAAATACTTATCCTCTAAGTATGTGAAACCCCTTTGTAGGGCCTAAAGAAAACCTTCAGTGCTATCCAAAACGGTAATCACCCGTCTGTTTCAATCACCACTGCCTAATTGGCAGCCCTTGAAACTTACCATTATTGTCAATGCAAAATCCATTGTACAAATGCATTGCAAGATATACTGTTACTTGAGCTTTGGAATAATAAACTTAGACCCTTAGTATGTGAAAGCCGTATAAATAGGGACTAAACACCATCCTTAGTGCTATACAAACTGCCAATCAAAGTTCGACCGTACGTTACAGCAGAAAATAGCGTACGCGTACGGTACGTAATTTACTAAATAGCGTACGCGTACGGTACGTTCGTATTCCGTACGTATGAGCAGCCTTTAATATTAGTTGCTTCTCGTGACGTCACATTTTGTCTCCTCATTTTCTCGTCGTTTTTTCTCGTCGTTATTACGTCACTTTACAGTTCTTATTTGTAGTTCCGTTTCAGCGAAGAGGTAAATTATTATTTTGTTTTTATTTTGTATAATTTGATTATTTTATCTACAGAAATAAAACAGGCTGACGGATTCATATTTTTCTTGCATGGGTTAGTAGTACTTAGTACGGCCGCGTGGCAAGAACGCACATAATAAAAAAATATAAAAATTAGCGTACGCTATTTATTAATTTAGCCAAAAAATAGCGTACGCGTACGGTACGCATTTCAGCAGAAAAAAATAGCGTACGTTCCGTACGTACGGTCGAACTTTGCTGCCAATCACCCACCACATTCAATCACCACTGTCTAAGTGGTAGCATTTAAAGAATACCACTATCTCAAGTGCAAGGTCCATTGTTGAAATGCATTGCAAGATATACTGTTACTTGACTCTTGAAATAAAATACTTAGACCCTAAGTATGTGAAAGCCGTATCTAGGCACTAAAGATCACCCTTGAGTGCTATATAAACTGCCAATCACCCATCACTTTCAATCACCATTGTCTAAGTGGTAGCATTTCAAGTATACCACGTTTTCCAATGCAATATCCATTGCACAAATGCACTGCAACATATACTGTTACTTGAATCTTGAAATAAAATACTTAGACTCCTAAGTATGTGAAAGCCGTATCTAGGCACTAAAGAGCACCCTTAGTGCTATCCGAAGCGCCAATCACCCATCCTTTTCAATCACCACTGTCTAAGTGGTAGCTTTTCAAACACTTTTTCCATTGCACAAATGCATTGCAACATATACTGTTAATTGACACTTGAAATAAAATACTTAGACCCTAAGTATGTGAAAGCCGTATATAGGGACTAAAAAGCACCCTTGGTACTTACCAAAACAAAAATCATGGATTTCGTGTTTAGTTTCACATATCATATCTTGTTATACAGCATTGGATTCAGCAATTATTACTGCACAGAATGGTATATTTAGTTGTACATTATGTGAATGCACCGCGAAATTACATCACTTTTAACAACGGAACCCCTTAATTAGCGATATTTTATATTATTGCGTACATTTTGTACTTTTTGGATAAACAAATATAAAATTATGCGTGTTTTGAAACTGATCTATGTATCCAAGATACAAACATACATCCCTACATATGTTTATATACGTATAAATATACATCATACACATATATCCATACATATACATCGGTTTGCGTTGTGATGCTGTATTCAGACATTTTCACACAGATTACGCGTATTATTATTTATTTTGATCACTTCCGGTTTTCAAAAGACAAAAATATAAGTATGCAAATGAAGACCTACATTCTTTCTAAAGAATGGCATATTTGTTTCTCTTCCAGGAGGACAAATGAATACGCTACAGACAAAAAACTAAGGGGAGTCCTTCCATTCAGCCATTTTTCACGCATATTACGCGTATTATTATTTATGTTGATCACTTCCGGTTTTCAAAGACAAACATATTAGTATCTCAATGAAGCCCTGCATTCCCTCTAAAGAATGGTATATTTGTTTCTCTTCCAGGAAGAAAAATGAGTACGCTATAGACGAAAAACTAAGAGGGTCGTATCACCCTCTTCTGGTACTCGGGTATATCGTGTGTAACTTTTGAATGGCGTGAGATATCACAATGATGTTTACTCAAAATGTGCGCAAATGATCCTGCTACAGCTAACTAAATTATCAAAATTAGGTATTCCACATGGAACAAGTTTTCGAAGGAAAAAAAACCTGAGGGGGGTCGTAATAACACTGCCCTTGGTAGCCCGAGGGTTAAGCACATAAACGCATTATTCCCAAACGACAAGGACTGGGATTAGAACCTGGTAGAAATACTAAACTTTTTAAGTGCATAGACTTATAACCTACCTTGAAATACATGTGTGTCCCAGCATACTTTGTAATCATCAGCACCTAAGATACATAGAATACAGACTGAACAATTGACATATCCCACAGTTAAATTGTCTCAGTTATCAACAGAGGCATCGCCATCATGAATGTCATCATCATCGTCGCTATGATCATTACCACCATTATTGCCATTGTGAAAATCACCATCTTTGTCACCGCTACCGTCATCATAAACATAATCATAATTGTTTCCAAAAGTTAACGATTCTGACTAATTTCGGAAGTTATTGGCGCCAAAAATAAATGTTCAACTAAAATGACAATTACATCATCGTATCATCATCATCATCAGCAGCAGCAGCAGCATCATCAACATCAGCTTTAGCATCAGCATCAGCGTCAGTATCATCATCATCATCATCATCATCATCATCATCATCATCATCATCATCATCATCATCATCATCATCATCATCATCATCATCATCAACAACAACAGCATCATCATCATCAGCATCATCAGAATCAGAATCAGCATCATCACAATGGTCAACGCTGTCGTCGTCATCGTCGTCATAATAATCATCATCAAAGTCACCATTTTCAACATCGGTTTCGTAATCATCATCATCGTTGTCGCCGTCGTCATCATCCTCACAACTATCATCATCACAATCATCACTATCAGCGTCATCGTTATTATCATCGCTTTCATTATCAACATCATAATCAGCATCGTCACCATCATTGACATCATCATCTTCTTCATCATTAGCGTCATCACAATCGTCATCACCATCGCCATCATCGTTATCGTCGTCATCGCCGTCATCCTAGTCGTCACCATAACCTTCATCGACATAGTCATCGCTATCATCGGATTCATCAATGGAATGACAAATGACAACATTCTGCAATTTCTGTGTCGTAAATCACTTACAGTGAGAGATACACGGGTCCTCCCAATCTGCTTCTTCATAACAACTGGTGGCACACTCTTGACTTTTTATGTCGCACTGCTCCAGTTGCTCTATTGTTTGCTTTTAATAATAATAATAGTAATAATAATAGTAATAATAATAATAATAATAATAATATTAATAATAATAATAATAATAATAATAATAATAATAATAATAATAATAATAATAATAATAATAAATAATGTCTGCAATCATGATTCGAGAGGCACTTTTAGCCAACCAGGGAAACAAACGACTAGGGTCATCTCAGACAAATAACATCAGCTATAGTAATAAGTTAAAGGTCCCTAGAGGGATTTGAAGGGTCAGGGCATATAATAATAATAATTATTATTATAATAATAATATATGTGTAGCCAATAATAATAATAATAATATGTAATAATAATAATAATAATAATAATAATAATAATAATATGTAATAATAATATGTAATAATAATAATAATATGTATTAATAGGGCTAATAATAATAAAGAATGAGACGCAAGAGATGAGGACCAAATACAAAGGCACGGTTGTCAAGGAGGAGACAGAGGCAGAGGAGAAGCCAGTAATAGAGGAGGGAGATGCTGTAGGGAACAGGAGTTAAGATAAACAGGAGATTGAAGTAAATGTGCGTCGAAGAAAAGGCTAGATAGTGCGAGGTTGAATTCAATCCCTGGAAAGGTGGTTACTTGGGGAGATAATTTTATGGTCTGCATCTGAATGCTCGAGGTGCGGACAGGGTAGCGAGACAAGTTTTCTTGCTGATGAAGACTTTAAACTTGGTCGGAAGACTTCTAACGCAGCAAAAGGACACACTTACTGTAACCTAAACGAAGACAAGAAGTTACGAAAAAAGAAACTTTTGGTAGTGAAGGCAGAAGATGTAAAGAAACTTGGGGTAATAAAGTTTTAAAGTGTATGTTTGCAAATTTGAGGAGTACTGTGAGTATCACATAAAGATCAGGTTTAGAATATTGTATGCAGATAACGGGTCACCCGACATAATTGGAATAGCAGAGTCATGGATGACGCCAGAAATTACAGATAGTGAGTAAGTTCTAGATGTATTATTTAGAAAGGATCGAGTCAACTAGAAATCAGTTGGATAGTAACAGGTTCGATAGTCCGAAGATTCTGTAGTCCAACATTTATCCGACATAAAGTCGTTACATGAATCCAACTTCTACCTGCACTGCGATATTGTTTCATCATTCCAAATTTCAATTAAGCATGGATTATGTTCACCATTCCAACTTTTATATATGCAACAGCTCTGTTAATTAATCCAACTTCTACTCAAGCAAGATTTATTTTCATCGACAAGCTAACACGGCTTTCGGACTATGGATCTTTCAGACTATCGAACCTTCGGACTGTGACACGTAGCCCAGTTGGATACTTGGCTGGAGGGGTGAATCATGTGATGGTATAATGTTAACAGCAATATAATGCAGTAGAGAGATGTGACAATGAGCGATGAGACCTTCAAGAAGAACACCTGGTGTGAAATTTAACTAAACATGCTTAAAATCCAGGTTGCAGTTTGCTATAGGGTACCAGGTGCTACCGAAGGAGCTGATCGAGGGATATGCAAACTGCTGGAAATGGCTAAAAAGGAAACTTGATTGTGGGAGACTTCAACTATCAGATTGATTGGGACAAATCAGAAGGGGAGAGATAAAAGATATTCCGCTATATATATTTTAGGTTGGTCCCATACATAACGGGATCGTCCATTAATTATTTCAACACATTTTAGGCAGTTTTGACCCTCCCATTTGTCAACAACTGTCAAACATTGACAGAACCCGTTATGTCAACAATCCCAGAACCTCCCCATACAAAACACACACACACACATGCCTTATTACTTGTAGAATCATTTTTAGATTTATTTTAACAACCAAAAAATGCAATTCTTGAATTTCAAGATATATAAGTTTAGTTCAGTACCAGCTTTTAGTAGTATTAAGCATTAAGCACTTATCACTGACGATATTTTAACCCTGCGACTACCAGTGGGGTCACCCCAGAGGCAGTTTGCATTAGTGCTGCTCACCCAGAGATAGCCTATCTCAATGAAATTTTATGGCTTTATAACGTATTCCTGTTCTGTACAAAATTCCAAGTTTTGTTTACATTTTCTATTGCAAGATGGCGCAGGTATACCATTTATACACACTGAATTACCAGTGGGGTCAGTTTGACCCCAGTGTAAACAATAGATTCTGACATGTAAAAATTACAAATACATTTTATTGGGCTAACATTGATTTAAAATACCATTTGTAACAAAGATAAACTATTATATATTGTTTACTTAAATAAATTTATTGCCAAATGTTGACAGTCTGCTAACAAGTTGCAACTAGTTATGAGAAATTCTATAAGAAACTAAAGTGGATAAATAAAGTCAGTGCCATCTATGGCGAAACATGGAGTGATGTATCTGACAAGTCAAAAAATGAAGCAGTACAGCAATTGTAGAGTTTTTAGACGTTGTTTTAAGTGACAGCATGACTATAAATCGGTTCCAGAAAATATCAACATGCCCTTAGATTTTACGATGTGGTGCGCCGAATAGAAAGTATATCCTAAACAACTTGCACTTATTAGACAATATTTGACAAGTGGACAAAATCAGAAGAAAATGATAAAGAAGTCAAATATAATCTGTGCCACACGTAAGCGCAATTATGTCGTTTTTGCCGAGTATGCCTACATTAACTGTAAACAGTAACTGTAATGACCGGATATTGTCAATTCTAGTTTTGAACATTGAACACTTTGAACACTAATATGCAACTATTAAATTAAAAATTCATTTATTTCAAAAGCCTAAGCATGTTCCAAAATACTTTACTAATATTTGTTTTCATGGCAATAAATCAAAATGCAAAAACAAAGAACTTATTGTAAAAATTGTGTTGGGGTCATTTTTGACCCCACTGGTACTCAGTGTATCAAAAAAATTCTGGTAGTCTGAGGGTTAAGCTACCATTTTTTTGATTCATTGTAAAACATTTGTTGACGTCAAATTGTACCGAACCCCCTCACCCTTAGCAACAACTGTCAAACTTTTCCAAACCCACTCCCCCTATTTTTGTTGACATAATTAATGGACGACCGCAATGACACATTTTGATGTTGTTTCTTTTTTATCCTCCAACCAACCATTAGGTGATATGACTTAAAGAGACTCTTTAACAAAAATATTTTGAAATTATTAAAGTATTTAGAACTTGCTCAATCCAGCTGAATTTACGTTAATTGCACATGTTCCCGCAATGTCAGTTTCTTAATTTGAAATTATGACCTATATTGCTACCTACTTATTGATATGTATTGTATTCATGCATGGTAAGTATAATCTAACACAGCAGTGGCTGAAACAGTGGAGGGCAATGACGAACTTTGATCAGACACTGACTCTGACAGTGACAGCAGTACTACTTAATATTCACCAGAGGCTGGTACGTCAAAAGCTAAATTCCATAACCCATCGCAATGTGAATTTAATACTCCAGGCCGCTCATTCTGCAGCCCTGACATAGCAAAATTGTGAGAAATTGTATTGTATTTTTTGTATTGTATTTGAACACTTGTTATAGCGCCCCTCACAGATTTCCCATTCAGAGGCGCAAATACTTAATTCACTCTCCCAAAACCAAATCGACAAAGTGTCTAATCTACTTACATCTACGATTCCGTAACGCAATGCCTAAGATAGTCAATTCAAATTAGATCGCAATTAAACATCATAGGCAAGGTCGAAATACGATAGATCAGAGAAACCAGCAGTCAGGCTACGGTGGCTATGCAATTTGCAGAGGCGAGTCTTAAGTTGACATCAACGAACTGACAAAAAGAACAGAGCTGTGCGGCGAAACCCAACGTTTTGCATCAACCATCGAGAAAGCTCCACAGTCCCACAGGGTTCTGGAGTAACACAGCTAAAGAGTCACGGTGTCCATTTGTCGAGTGTAATATCTATTTCGTAAAAGGATGAGCGTGGAGGATAGGTTATGAGTGAAAAGTTCTGGTTGATGGTTGCGGTGAAGAGTTTTTAGAATTGCATTATGACAAAGACAAATAGGAGCCTGTATGCACTATACAGGATATGTGAGGCAGCGTACTTTTCGACTGAAATACACGACCAACGCAGTGAGCCAGTGACTATAGTTATTTGACTGACTGATGAACTGATTTCCACTTCTAACTTGCATAGAGCTATTTATCCCATAATACGCACGGCTCTAAAGTGAACTAACTTGAGAGAATTTCAATGTCTGTTGATTACGTAGAAATGTGACATAATATATAATTATATACATAATTACATGCATAAAAATATATATATATAGCGCCCCTCACAGATTTCCCATTCAGAAGCGCTCCCGACTCTGCGCGGTCGCTGAATCGGAGTTTCACGCCGAAGCGCATGAGCAATTGCGAGTGAAGGACTTGCCCAGGGTCCCTACGCGGCGACTTTTGAGGTGGATTCGAACCCGCAACTGCAAGGCACCGAACATACCCCTAAACCACCGCGCCGCAGTATATTGTGTTGTGTTGTGTGTTGTATGGTACTCCACGTTTATAATGCGACCGAGCCACCCGCAGTAAAGATCCGAGAAATTAATCTCTGATAAACCGACCCGACCGGGAAGCGAACCCGGGGCGCCGGCGTAACGAGTCGCAACCAACCCACTCGGCCACGGAGGATCCTTATATTATATTATATATATATATATATACTTACCAATTCCACAGTTATCACCATGATTGCACTGAACGCACCTATGGAGGTTGTAAAGTGGGCACTGGCAACCGCCCTGAACACAGCAGGCGCAGTCGTTCCTGTCTTTATCGAAGTAGCAGGGGCATCCAGACGCTTTACTAGTCCAAACACCTTTAACAGCACGAAATTATCATTAGAACAACAGAATATGCGACATGGAAGTTGCAGCTCCACTGTATAGAGCAAATACAAGCACTAGAAAGGCAGGACACATATTATCAGCCATTACATCAACTGGAAAGCTGAATAACGAAGCAGAAGAGCCGATCATTGGTAGATATGCAAACACGAAGGCAGGAATGACTATTATAGTTGAGCCCTCTAGTTCAAAAGTGGTTCAAGTCAATTTTTTGACATTTTCATGTTGAACCACTTTTCCACTAAAGTGAATGCGCTCTTTCTGATGGTAAAATCAGTTCAACTGCTCAACACCTCTATCAGGGCGTATTTTGACGTATTGATTATAGAACTGACAAAAGGCAGTGCATACCAAATTTCATTAGTGAATCATGTTTGTTTAATTCAGTCTGAATATTTGCTGCTTTGACTGTGAGTTTATGCAAAAGTGGTTCAAGTCAGCTTGATTCACTTTTGCTCGCAAATCTTTTCTGTCATTACGGCGTTCTACTGCGGACCATTCCCACTTGAGCCACTCTTCCAGTGACGTTCTGAACGATTTGAGTGGTATGGTTTTACTTATTTAGTGTTATAATATTCATGAGAAAATTAATTTAGTGTGCTTTCTTATATTCTCCATGCTCCGTAATCGTTGGTAGCAACCTCGTTATATATAAGAGGTCGTTGGTTGCGACGTCGTCATTTTTTTATTAAAAAAAGCGTGTTAGAGGATTGCCTGCGAGGTGTGTACACATGTGTACGCACTACGCAATGTAGGCCTATAGCTGGCTTAGTGCGGTTTGCAAACTATATCATACACATATTGTTCATATTATTTAGGAACGTTTTTTTCGTTTTTGACAGCAATATTTTATATTGGTTTTACGCTAAATTTTATACGAACAACGTATTTATTCTGCTTACTAGAGCCAAATTAGAATAATATTTCTGATGCAAACATAGGCTAGTAATGCATTGGATTAGCATTTTTTCTATACATAGGTAGTCCAAAGAAATTAATGTCTGTTGCCATCCTCCTTTTAAATTCACATTTGATATTGTGGTTGTTGAATATAAATGTTCCTCTTTGGTTAACCAGATTTGTGCTTAATAATATTTAAATTTATTAGTGCTTTGAATTTGATGGCTTCGTAGGTAAATAGGCTGATTAGTGGGAAGGTCAGTTTAAAGGTAGATAGGCTAGTAATATTCATAGTCAAGGCGAGTTTGTGAATTTAAAAGGAGCATCGATACAGTGTCATCATATCAGAAAGCAGCAAATAAATCATTATTTTCTAAGCCAGCTATACATTGCATACAAATTATAATAATATTATGATAATATGACAAATTATTACAATAATTATTTGCTATTTCAACCCATTTAATAACTAACTGTCAGAGCTGAGACAATATTTTTGTTCCTATCTGTTACCTGTAACAAGTTGCGACCTGCCGGCTTGGCGTTGTGAATAAACGAAATTGATTGATTGAAGTGTACATACATACATACATACATACATACATACATACATACATACATACATACATACATACATACATACATACATGCATGCATGCATACATGCATACATCATACATATACATACACATACATACATACATACATACATACCATACATACATACATACATACATACATACATACATACATACATACATACATACATACATACATACATACATACATACATACATACATACATACATACATACATACATACATAATACATACATACATACATACATACATACATGCATACATACATGCATACATATGCATACATACATACATACATACATACATACATACATACATACATACATACATACATACATACATACATACATACATACATACATACATACATACATACATACATACATACATACATACATACATACATACATACATACATACATACATACATACATACAACAAATCCTATTACAATGATCGAAGCTGGTCTAGATCTGAATGCCGATCAGAAACAAGTGGAACAGACAGAATACCCTACAGAAGAATTGCTCGAATCGGTCTTCATAGAGTTTAGGGCCTATGGATCAGCCACTAGTGGAACCAACAACAATTAACACTATGACAGTGCTTGAAAGTGCTACACTGTGTGGCCTGTAAAGCAGTGATTCAAGCATTGTGATTCCAGTAGTCTATAACTTAGCTGGTTTGTCTCAGAATGAACAGTTACTAAATGATTGTGCCATATTGTTTGTTTCTGTCTCATCTTTCAATCTCTCCAATGTCTTTGAACAAGCACCTGCTTCAGAAATTGCTAAGGGTGATTCTGAGCTTTCAGTGGATGTTCCTGAAAGTACGTTTAGTGAAACATCAGATGTGAGCAGCTGTGGGCTAAAAATCGTAGAAAGCATATGCGGAGTAAAGGGCAGGAATATGTCAGTCAATCTGTCAAAAATAGTGACGGCAAAGGTCTTTAATTGCATTAGTGCTGGTTGTTGCAAGAACAACTGTGCTTCAAAAATTGACAAAGAAGATAGGCAAGAAATTCATAGGAACTTTTGGCAGTTAAGCAGTCATACTGCACAGACTACATGCATTGCTGGATTTGTTGAACAGCAGAGAGTTGCAACAAAGAGAAGTTTTTCAGATGTTCATGATGCTGCCAAGCAAGGATCAGAAATTACTGACGTATGTTCCACCTGTTCATCACAGTTTCTTTGAGGCTATAATGATGCGGCTCCTCCCACCCCACAGCAGCACTACTATGAAGATGAACTATTATGTGAAAGTTAAATATCAGATGATGACAAAGATGAAGGTCCACACTCCACAGTCACAGAAAGCACATAGTGATTGTGTTCCTAAAGTTGCTCAGAGTCGATGCGAAAGAGGTTGGCATCTAACAAACCCACAGCAAACAACAAACAAATAAGTCAGACAGAAAATCATGTAGGCCTATTATTATACACAGCAGGCACCGTAGTTTCTTCGAGGATAAAGGTGAGATCATACACAAGGGATGGACAGACGGGCGGAGCATAACTATTATACCGGAGTCTACGGACCGAGAGTTGGAGGTAGGGATGGAGGGTCGGACTAGGGAGTGGGAGGGAACGAGGAGAGGGAAGGGACAGGGCAGGCGAGGGTGAGTGAAGAAGAAAGGGGAGGCATTACGAGGGGATGGGTAGAATAGGAGTAGGGAGGATAACACGAATGGGAGGGGAGTGGAAGGGGAGAAGGCAGGGAAGGGGTTGCGGTGGGGAAGTGAAAGTGGAGGGGTAGGAGAAGTGGAGAAAGGGGAGGGGAAGGGGGAAACAGGGATAGGAGCGCTGATTTTAAGTGGTCCAACCGAGCTCGCTAAAGTCACCCTCATAGGACGGGCTAGTTAATACTAACAATATTCAATGCAAACTGATTCAGAGTGTATGTCATGAAAAAATTGGATCATGTCAGGTTGATTCATGTGTGCAATTTTTGATAATTATTAGTGAAACATTCAGTTCATAAATGGATCAAGTCAAGTTGATTCACTTTGCCTTAATAATCACGACTATTCTGATCAATTCATAACTGGCCTAAGTCAAGTTGATTCACTTTGCCTTAATAATCACGAATATTCTGATCAATTCATTACTGGCCCAAGTTATAAAAATGCTATTTTCTTCAAACTTCATTAACGCATACAGCAGACATGTATATATAACGATTATATACTTCATAGCCGTTTCAAATATCAAAATTAGATTCCAAAAAAATTTCATTCCGATTTGAACAACCATCGAAAACTTCAAAGCCGATTTTCTCAAAACAGCAAAATCGACGATGAACCACTTTAGAACCAGAGGGCTCAGTTGTAAAATCACAAGTAAAATAAGCGTAACCCCTTTGTGTGGGATAGGCCCACTATAATTTTATACGATTAAGGTACAATGTCAGAGTTCAACAATATTTAGCAAAAACAGGGCCGTTGATAAGGTTCTGCGAACGTGGGTGCAAAATGTTACCACGGGGCCCGTGTCGGTCGAGCGGCCGTTGGTTTGCCGTTGTTTTTTTATATCCATTTATCCTTCAGTTATAATCCTTATACACTAGTAAAACTCGGCTCAGGGGCCCGCGGTGCACCGCACCGTTTGCACCTATGGTAAAAACGGCCCTGCTGCAAAAACCTACAAAGTGTTTTAAATACATTCGCTTGGTATAAAACAGCAGCATTCTACTTTATAAAGGTTAATGAATCAATGTTAATATTCAACAGATGGCGATGGTGCAATGACAAATCACATTAGCTAGTACATACGTTGTAATGTTATTAACTTAACCGCTAGATGGCGGTAGAATACAATGTCCATTTCAACTGCAGGTATAAATCGTCCATATCAATTCCATTTTATTAAATGGCAACAAACACGTCAGGTGAACATCTCAAAATCAATAAGAACATGATAGCACACTATAATAACGTCTTGGTAAACGTGTAGTTTAGCGTCGTAAATTATTTTCTGACTTATAACGTATTCCCAGATTAATTTAAGCGTTTACGCTTATATTTCTCATATTCCGGAATATATTTGTGCTAAAAGAAAAAAAAACCGAATAAAACTTAATTTAGAAGAGAAAATAAAAACGAATTGAGCCGTTAATCGACCATTCGACGACAACAGGAAGTCCAGCGGCTATGGTATATTACCGGCGGCTCAAGGAATCTATATTGACCTCGGCTATTAATAGCTACACCTCAACTTGTCCGCGGCTATTAATAGCTACACCTCAACGTAACACAATGCTGAATATTGCGTTAAGTTGACGTGTTAAGCCTATGAGATACGAACAGGCCGCGCACTCGTACGCTTCACTAATTACCGTCTATGAGGCACTAACACTTCCCACACGATTGATTTGCAGGTGTTTTATGCTATCAGTGTGCTTTGAAACTGACATACTTGTGCGTTTGCAAGTGGTGTAATAACGAATACACTTACTTACTTACTTACTTTTCTTCTGCATTATGTAAAAGTCCTGCACGTGGAATTTTTACCAGGGTACTCCTACCATAATTCTAATCATTACATATCCTTCCTAATCACTCATTACCTGCAAAAACTCTTTTCCCAGTGTTCACGCTTCACACTAACCATTATTGTGAAGCCTAAATGCATTGGACAATTTGCATTGCAAGAAATGCTATTATTTGACCATTGAAATAAAATATTTATCGTATAAGTATGCGAAAGCACTTTCCAGGGTGTAAAGAGCAACTTTTATACTAACCAAAACGGCAATCATCCATCACCTTCAATCATTATTCTCACAGTGGTAATCCATCAAACTTACCCATTAGTGTCAAGACAAATCCATTGGAACAAATACATTGCAAGAAATGCTATTATTTGATCATTGAAATAAAATACTTATCGTCTAAGTATGCAAAAGCCAATTACAGAGCCAAATGAGAACCCCCAGTGCTAATCAAAACACCAATCAATCGTCTGTTTAAATACCATTCTCGAAGTGGTAGCCCTTGGAACTTACCATTATTGTCAATGCAAAATCCATTGTACAAATGCATTGCAAGAGATGCTGTTATTTGATCCTTGAAATAAAATACTTATCCTCTAAGTATGTGAAACCCCTTTGTAGGGCCTAAAGGAAACCTTCAGTGCTATCCAAAACGCCAATCACCCGTCTGTTTCAATCACCACTGCCTAATTGGCAGCCCTTGAAACTTACCATTATTGTCAATGCAAAATCCATTGTACAAATGCATTGCAAGATATACTGTTACTTGAGCTTTGGAATAATAAACTTAGACCCTTAGTATGTGAAAGCCGTATAAATAGGGACTAAACACCGTCCTTAGTGCTATACAAACTGCCAATCACCCACCACTTTCAATCACCACTGTCTGAGTGGTAGCATTTCAAGAATACCACTATTTCCAGTGCAAGGTCCATTGTTGAAATACACTGCAAGATATACTGTTACTTGACTCTTGAAATAAAATACTTAGACCCTAAGTATGTGAAAGCCGTATGTAGGGACTAAAGAGCACCCTTAGTTCTATACAAACTGCCAATCACCCATCCCTTTCAATCACCATTGTGTAAGTGGTAGCATTTCAAGAATGCCACTATTATCAGTGCAAGATCCATTGTTGAAATGCATTGCAAGATATGCTGTTACGTGACTCTTGAAATTAAATACTTAGACCCTAAGTATGTGAAAGCCTTATCTAGGGACTAAAGAGCACCCTTAGTGCTATACAAACTGCCAATCACCCATCACTTTCAATCACCATTGTCTAAGTGGTAGCTTTTCAAGAATACCACTTTTTCAAATGCAATATCCATTGCACAAATGCATTGCAACATATACTGTTAATTGACCCTTGAAATAAAATACTTAGACCCTAAGTATGTGAAAGCCGTATATAGGGACTAAAAAGCACCCTTGGTACTTAAAACCACAATCATCCAGCTCTTTCAATCACTCTACACCCTTCAACGGAAACATACGCACATTGCCAAGCCAAAATACACTGTAGAAATCCATTGCAAATAGTGCTGTTACTAACCCTTCCTATTAACCTAGGGCTACCAAGCTTTTTTGTTACATCGGCTACCAAGGGGTGGGGGTGCAGAGACGACCCTCTCCTGGATTTCGTGTTTAGTTTCACATATCATATCTTGTAATACAGCATTGATTCAGCAATTATTTCTGCACAGAATGGTATATTTAGTTGTACATTATGTGTATGCACCTCGAAATTACATCACTTTTAACAACGGAACCCCCTTAATTAGCGATATTTTATATTATTGCGTACATTTTGTACTTTTTGGATAAACAAATATAAAATTATGCGTGTTTTGAAACTGATATATGTATCCAAGATACAAACATATCTTGCTCAAGCGTCTTGCTGTCTCCTTTGGGCTGACCGGCAAACCCTTAGATTGGCTATCTTCCTTCCTCACTGGGCGCACTAACTGAGCTGTTGTTGGGTCCTCTAGGTCCCGTTGGGTCCCTGCCCCTTTCGGTGTACCCCAAGGGTCGGTTTTGG
>JACEVL010000784.1:300000-417500 GCA_020284085.1 Aporrectodea caliginosa
CGCAACATTTATCCGACCCAGCCCAGGATGTTGAACAATTATATGCGGCTGCAGAGACCCGCCTCTTCAATGCCTTTTAAATAATCAATAGCATGTACAACAGGGAATTCGGCCACCGATAAAATAGACCTCATTCTTAGTGTGTCCATAATCACACAATAGGATGAAACCGCAGGCACACACTTTAGCAAGTAAACATTTACTCAAAATATTGCGGACGATTTACGCATGCGTCTAATGCCGCGGATAGATGGCGGCCGAAAACATTTAAATGTTATGTTCGCCCTACACATCAATGTGATTCTCGTGTAAACCAAAATGAGGTTAGCTATATTGGTATAATAATAATGATAATGATTAAATAATAATAATAATAATAATAATAATAATAATAATAATAATAATAATAATAATAATAATAATAATAATAATAATAATAATACAAAGCTGTTGCTTTCAGTGGTTCCTTTATTAACCCTTATAGGGTAACCGGGGGGTAAAAAATAACCCCCAGTCTACTTTTTTCGTACACTTCTTTTGAATAAAACAAAAAAGACTTTTGCTTTTGTGACTTTTCCTAGATATGTTTTTTCTTCACAATGTCGTTTTCAGCTGTGCCATATTGCGCTGCCACCTAGCGGCAGACTACTATGAAGAATAAGGTTTTATATTCCGGTACTGGATAAATCATATATATGTACATTTATGTATGTATGTATGTATAAATACATATATACATGAATATATATATATATATATATAGGGTGACTCGATAGGTCGTGAACGATTTTGAATGCAGACAAATATATGTTATACACAATATAATATGGAAAGTTGTATACTGGAGGATAGGTTGTTCAAATGAGAATGTTACGCAAAAAATTTAGATCACTAGATCACCTATTAAAATTTTAGCGCCAATATCCGTGACGTCATCAAATTCGTGCCAAGCAAACGTCCATTTAGGCCGAAAACAATATTGTACGACCATCATTGTTAATCCACACATAATTAATTAATTTGACCTCTTTCTCCAGTATCTCATTAATGTAATAACTCGAAGTGACTGAAGTTTTATTTGGAATGATATGAAGTTTTGTTAATCCAAGAGATGTCATGCCTCCCCACACCAGAACTGAGAGACTGAACTTCACCGGCAGTGCACATGGAGCGCACGGAACAGAACTTTCTTGTGATCCACACACAACGTCGTTCTTACTGTTAGGTACGTGGTAGAGTTTGAAGGGCGATTCATCACTGAACATAACACGCGACCAATCAATATCCTTAAACTTCTTCGCGAAGTTTACTCGACGAACTTTGTAAGCATCAGTTTACTTTGGGACTTTTGTCTCTTGAAACTCTTCCATTTCAGCGTCGTCCGCATATAACGCCTGATTGTCTCTGCTTCCAGCAAGGCGTTTGTCTTTTAACCGACGTTCTAATTTTCGCAAACTCTGTCCTCGCCTATATTTAGACTGTTTGATCAGTTTTTGAGCGGCAGCAGTCATCACGGACTTTCGACCACCGTGATATCGATTCCGCAGCCTCTCGTTTGGACTCTGCTTGTAGCGTTTGGCCCACTTGCTAATCCACGATTTAGAACGACCCAATTTCTTTCATATAACACTGTAACTGTACATTTCTTCCAATAATGTAATAGCTTGAGCCCTAATTTGCGATTCATTTAAGGCCGCCATTGCCTAATAGGCTACGCGTATTCACTAGTCAATGATAATGCTGCTTGTTCACGTTTGCTTGGCACGAATTTGATGACGTCACGGATATTGGCGCTAAAATTTTAATAGGTGACCTAGTGATCTAATTTTTTTTGCGTAACATTCTCATTTGAACAACCTATCCTCCAGTATATAACTTTCCATATTATATTGTGTATAACATATATTTGTCTGCATTCAAAATCGTTCACGACCTATCGAGTCACCCTATACATACCGGTACATATATATATATATATATATATATATATATATATATATATATATATATATATATATATATATATATTAATTTTGAAACTTTAATATTTAGACACACCCTAATATGTATATACATAAATATAAATATATATATATATGTAAATTTGTGTATATAGAGCCCCTAATCCTAGATGTCGACTATGTGTGAATATACATGTATATAATTATGTATATATACATATATATGTATATTTGTGTATATATATATATATATATATATATATAATTATATACATGTATATTCAGACATACGACATCTAGGATCTGGGGCTCTAACATATACAGAAACACATATATATATATATTTATATTTATGTATATACATATTAGTTTGTGTGTCTAAAAATTAAAGTTTCAAAATTAATATCGGCCAGTTTGTTTTTGTGTTCCACCTTGAAAAACATTGTCATTTGTCAAATTAGATGAAAATCGGAAAAGATTAAGAACTTGCTCAAAGCCCCGGAAGAATTATGACTTAGAGATCAACCTGATACATTGCAATTTTCAAAGATAAAAAACAAATGTCAGCACTTAAACATAAGTTATGAGACAAAATCAACTGAAATACTGTCAGTTATTTGTCATTTACTTATTCCCTTTAGTGCTTTTTGGGAATTTGTTTCGATTGTACTCGATCAATTGCAGAACAAAACTGTTTCACTCCCTCGTTTCTGAAAAGGGCTTCATTGAAGGACTGCATGAGAGCCACTCCTTTCTCCGCCAAATCGTTCGTCACTCTTAGGGCGGATATGATGTCTTTTGCCTCACTGTATGATTGTTCAGACTCCCATTGTTGCGGGTCTCGATCAAGAAAAGAGTCATCCAATTCGAGGATCTGGGATATGTTGGTGGTTGAAGTGGTGAAGAAGTCGGGTAGTGCTTTTGTATGTGGATTATGTATCGGAAGAAGACACTTTGGATGTTCATCAGATTGTTGCTCATGCTGAAAACCATGCGCTGCTTTTCGTCGACGGTGACTGAATCGTCAAAAGGCTGAGGCCAACCGACAAATACCAAAGGTGTCGGGAAAATGCTGTTAGGGCGACCTATGAGACCTCCTTGTCTTGGTAAGTATGGCTTGCCTTCAAGAATTCGAGATCGTTCTTTGGGGTTCATTGGGTGAGGTACAGGTGAGCCAGAATTTCACGTAAGTTTTGTCACAAAAAGTGACACTCGAAGTAAATGATTCAACACCTTTTGAGAGTACGATTGTCGAGATGACCCCTCTGTGCTGTGGCGTTGTTGAATGGGAAATTATTGATCTATGAAAAGCCACATCCTGATCGCATAGATCGCACGTGCCATCCAACGCGCGCGGTGAAATGCCCTGGGTACCTGAACTGTATTCATTTTGGTGGACTGTTAGCTCTAGTAGCTCTTTTGTAGTCGTCTCTGTGATATTCAGTACTCAGTTGCTGCAATGCAAAGGTTTCCAGCTTGATGCATACGTCGCCCTTACAACCCGTGTTACTTGCCGTTGTCTCAAAACACATGGCCACGATTCTTTCTTCCAATCCCCAACTTCTGATCTTGGCCCTCGTCCTGTCCCTGTAACATCTGGCATGATCTTGCCTTCCCAGTGAAGAGTAAGAGGAATCTTCGAATCGAAGGATTCGCGAATCTCTGCTGCTAGGGCTGCACGGTTATCTTTCCTAGCTCGATGGATCGCTGAAGGACTGATAATCAGCTCACCAGCTGGTGCTGCATATAGATTGGATGCACTGAGAGCAGACTAAGTGTGAGCGGCCTTCCTGCTTCTGGTTTTGGTGCGATCTAGAGCTGGTGCAACATCACGATTAACTACAGAGTTTGTTCCCCTTCGCCGCCTTGGTGGCCAAGCAGACGTCGAAGGGTCTGGCTCTTTTTCTGAGCTATTTGATGACGCCTATTCCTCAGATAACTTTTCCAACAGAGAAACCTCCGTAGCTACAGCCGTGCTGGTACGATAACGTTCCTCACTCTCTGCAAGTGCTGCAAGTGCTGCTGATTTTGCCAGGCTTCTGACTTTGCAAGTTTGACATCAATGCCTGCCATGGTACCACGTCGTCCTTTCTCACGCTGTGCTTTCAAAAACTGCAGAACCTCTTCTATCTTAATTACTGTTATGGAATCTTAATGCGCAATGTCAAAGAGGTCCTATAGGGAATCCCTGAAAGAATCTCGTTTCCCTCTTCAGTTTCTGACTTCCTCCAAATATTTTTGAGGTCTTGCCATTCCTAATGAAGATGTAGCTGATCCCAAACATGATTCTTAGCCCTCGTTGGAATCCGTGCTCTTTCTCAAATTGGAAGTATACCATAGCTTTCGTTTCTTTCACGCTGTCATCCAGAAAATGATTTCTTAGTGTATGGAAATTGAACAGCACCTTGAGAACCTCTCCTCTTGTAGGTAGTTTCGCATAACGGAAGTGATCTTCAGTACTGCCTAACAACCAAATCTCAGCCTCTTTTCTAGTCAATTTTGCCATCTCACCTGCAATATGATGCATTAATGAAAACCACAATTACCCGCCATTTGCAACACGAAGTCAGTGACATAAACAACCAGAGATCAGTTACGTCATCATCATGACTATTTCTTAGTTGGAAACCGGCCACTAAGAAGGGGTCTAAGGCTGCCATGTATTGAACTCTTGTATAGAATGCGTATAATCATAATGCAACCGAACTCCTACAATTTCGGTCGCCTTGAGCAAGTCCTAAATGCTCACCTATCAAGCTATAATTTCGGATATGGAGTTTATACATCAATTGGCACGATAAATTGACCTGGCCGATAATAAATCTTTGAGTTGAAAATTTCACATGTACCTTAAAAACACCCTAATACATATGTTTGGATATAAATATATATATACATGAATATATATACATACATACATATATATATACATACTGTACATACATATATGTATATATACAATTATACATATATATACTCACACATAGTCGACATCTAGGATTAGGGGCTCTAACATAAATTATAGGCTACATACATTTAAACATGTGTATATATATATGTATGTATATATATACATGAATATATATATATATACATACATATATACACATAAATAAATAAATATGTGTATATATTGTTAGGGTCTCATGACTGAGTCCTAGGACCGCTGGGATGGGCATTCGTTACCCTTGGGTAGTGCCTTAGCCGAGGGGAGTCGCCTATATAAGGAGGTACGAAAAGGGGCGGTTAGAGAATCTCCGATACTCAGCCTTCGCGCTAGTCGGGTTGTCTGAGATTTCTCTGGGTCGCATGGTAGTCAAGTTAGTTCGTGGCTTGTGCCATTTTCAAGTCTTACGGTGCTTCAGTTTGTGATGTTCGTCAGCCCGTTGCTGAGTTGCAGACTTCTTGTTAGTTGGTCGTTCTTCGTCTTGAGAACGAACCTTTCTTCCACCGTCGTTCTACGGTTGGGTAATGTATCGTTTTAAATCGTCTTTTTGTTGAGAATTATACCTTTGAAAATAGACAACGAGTTGAGCTTTGTTATAGCTAGGAGGAACCCGCAACATATGGGAACTCTAGCCTGGATTTTTTTCCTCGTACGTTGAAATTCTCATTTGTTGGTAGCACATACAACATTTAAGGTTTCGTCGAAAATTTTTCGCGAGGATTAAGAGAAAATTTGAGGCAGAGAAGAAATTTTGAAATTAAGGGGCGTGTCTTGAAATAATTTTGAAATTTTGAAATTTTGGAAATGGAGACGCCAGGGGCGGTGAAAATGTTGACACCGGAGACCGCGAAAATTTTGGAAGACATTTTGGATATGAAAAAAGAGGAATTACGTACTGAATTGGAGAAATTTGGGGAAGACGTGAGAGGTCTTACGAAAGTTCAGATGCAAAAGGCGTTATATAAATTGTTTCAGCCGCAAGATTCAGAGGTTCAGGCTGAAATTTTAAAATTAAAATTGGAGAAAGAACAGGCTGAAATTTTGAAATGGAAATTGGAAGAAGAAGAGGAAGAAGAGAGAGAACGAGAAGCTGAGAGAAAGTTTGAGTTGGAGATGGAAAGTATGAGAATGCAGTTGGAACAGTTGAAAGGAATAACTGCAAATGATATATTAGGCGGTAAGCATGAGTTGTTTGACTGGGAACAAAATTCTTACGCTTTTGAGAAAAGCTCAAACACTCGAACAAAGTCTACGAATGACAGCGCACAAAATGTGAGTTTTCCTTCGGAGACGAATAGGAATAGTCAAGTGCATGATACGCCTAAGGAGTGTTTGGACGAGATAAACGAAAGTGTTTTATCGTGCATGTTGGATGACTCGAATGCGAGTGTACAAAGTGATTCGGTGGTTCACGCTGAACTAATTAATGTCAGTTGTGAGACACAGGAAGAGGATGGGCACGAGAGTGATTTGTGTTTAATGTTTGAAGAGTCCTATGATAGGTGTGTGAATGTCGATAATTTGTCTCGCGTGGTTATTGACTCGAATGAGAATGTGCACACGGGCGAATGCTTCAATGTAGGAGTGGAAGTATCTTTGCGTGAAGATTTAAAGTTGGATTTATGTCTTGGAAATTTTGCGGTTGAGGCGCAAGAGTTGTTGTTGTTGAGTGAGGATGGAAATTCACGGGATTTTTCTGAATTGGACATGAATGTTGTATCGGAAATGTGTCTGGATGATAAGTCACAGATGGTGAATGAATGTAAATCACTGTTGTCGATGGAGTCTGTGATGACAACTGTTGTGTGTGAGACTATGTCACGCAGTGGCGTAGGCAAGCGGGGGTTTTGGGGGTTAACCCCCCCCCCATTGGCTTAGGGGAAATTTTTTTTCGCCCCAACACGATGAAGTTTTAACAATATTCGCAATTTTTTGGTTGAAAACACAAATTACCGGTATTTTAAATCCCCAACCCCCCCATCATAAATTCCTGGCTACGCCACTGATGTCACATATGAATTCTTGTAATGAGTCTTCTTCGAATGTAGCATTAATGTTCATGAATGTCGACTGTGGTGAAAGGGTAATTGTTGTACGTACGGTTGTGTTGTTGCAACATTGTGGTCAGATGACTAATGGCTTGAATGATGTGTTCACGCAAGTTGTCACGATTATGCCCTGTACGCAGATTAGGGTGGCTCAGAAAACAAAATTTATAATTTTTTTAACTCTCTCCCTCTCAGAATGTTCCAAATAAATAAATAAAATGTCCTATAAAGTTTTTTTATTTTTAGGATGATGTTTAGGGGTGCCTCATGGCAAGTGTAGTTTTACATAGGAATATCCTGTTCGTAAAATGCCGCAAATTAGTGTTAGTGGTTAAGTCCAAAAAGTAAACACATTATATTCATTGTCTAACAATATCTACTGTCTAGCAGTGCATACATTATTAACCAAAAACAGTTACACTGTGTATTCAACGGATAATTAAAGAATTAATAAAGAACGTTCTGAAATGGTTCTAGTTGGACATCATCTTCAACATAAAACAGATAGGCCTAATAAAAAGACTTTCTGCCGTTAAACGATAATGTCTAGCATTTAAGTCCAATCACAACTGTGGATTTCCCAGAGTCTTGGAACAATTGTCTATGCTCAGCATGCAATAATTTGAAGGAGAAACTGTTTCTGTTCTTCGTTCCTGGTCAGATCGGCATTAAACTCCTGAATCAGAATTTCTACCGTGTTGTTTACGACTTTCAGTGCTTTAAAATACTTAAGCACTGTTTTGAATTCAGAATTATAGCACCATTGGCCAGGACCGAGCTGAAGATAGTCTACGGGTAAGCTCAATGCTGTGAAGAATTGAATAGTCTGCTGAGAACCTGCTTGGATTTCTGTTTTGCTGAAGGACTACCCGTCATGGCGATTCATTTTGATGGACTGTTGTTTCCAGGAGGCCCACTCTTCATTGTATTCACCAATCCTCATTTCTCTTCAAGAGTGACATACGGATCAAACATTGTAAGATATATCATTTTCTCATTCAGATTCTATAGGTGTCCAATTATTTATGCACTGCACCATCAGATAAGACCTAAATTTTATGGCAGAGTGCTCCTGCAACCTTTCCAGGAACAATAGGTCATTATTCGGAGCCAAATTTGGCATCAACGCTGAAAACCATGCTTGGATGTAGGTCTATCCACCTGCATTGGGCAAAGTAGAGAAGCTCACATAGACCATGTTCTTGCTTGGCTCCCACCACATGCCTGGATGAGACCAAACATGACGATTTTGAATCCATGTAATAAGTGTCTCATCTCTCTTGCTCAGTGAAGTCCTGCTGGAGCACGGAAATGATTTCCGTTTCGGAGGGATCGCTCCCAGAATTATGATGACCTGAATGAGCAGTTCCTGGTAATCTTCTCGTGGCCTAGTTTCCTGAAGTCATTGTTCGAACGAAGATCAAAACTTCAGGTCTTTTTCCTGGTGTGATCTTTCTCGTGATTTCAATATCCTCTAAAATTGCATGGAAAGCAGCATGATCCATATCAGCCCAGGAGGATTGGAAACATTTGAACATACGTATATCTGGTCAAGAAGAAGGAGCTATATCAATGAACAGACATTCAAGAATATGATGCCGACAGGCAAAAGATAGCAGACGTTTGTCCAACTTCACCGCCAGAATAGTGCATGTAGGCCTACTGTGTTCGACGATGTGCACGGTGTCGAAAGCCATGCCACAAATGCATGACTTGATACCCAATCTTCGATAGCTGCGACTACTGCAATGGCCGTTATTTCTCCTGTCCCACCTGGCAGGCATGGAACTTCAAGCAGCTGATCAATGCCTGCTCAGATATCAATGCAGGCAGATGACTGACTTTAGCTTTCCCGGTCATGTATGGAAGAAGCTTACATCTCTAGTCTCTAACTACAACCATGTTGAGACACCTCTAAACACAGTCAGAATCAACTGAAAGTTGGTCATAATTTTTTATACATTATTTGGAACAGAATGAGGGGGTGAGAGCTACAACTTTTAAGAATTTTTCCCTGTACCACTGCCGATGAACCATCTTAACGCAGATGGGTCGGTTGTTGCACGAAAGTATGGTTGTGTCTCATGTGTTCTTGACAGAAGAATATATGCATGACGACATTTTTGAAAGATCTTTGAAGATGGAAAGTGAAGATGGAAAGTGTTGTCTCACAGATATTGTACATGAGTGTGACATTTTTCTGGAATGTGATAAACGTTTACCAGATGTTGTTGAAGATATTGATTTCTTGAATGAGTGTCTCATGAATGATGTTCAAGATTCTTGTGACATGTCTATAGATTTGATAGGAATTTCTATGGAGATTGTTGGTATTGGTTGTCTTGAGTCTTACTGGTGTGCTCAAGTTTATTTGCAGAATGTGTCCGCGATGATGGAACTTCCGGTCGGAGATGAATGTCGATCACGCAGACGATTGACGAGACGGGGATCGAAGGGAGTGAGCGCCTTCGTCTGCCTTTGGATGGTGCTGACAGTCTTGGTGTTGTCGGCGTGCCCGTTAGACCAATGCAAAAAATTTAAGTTCATAATTTGTTATGTGGTACCCCTGAAGTTGTTACACCTAAGTAAAACAACAGTGCACATTTTCAGAATTTTATGTTGATGTTTACTGGTAGCTCAACACGAGTTTCTGCTATATTGCGATCTTTCGTACCTATTCGAGTTTCGTTGTATACTGCTTTGTTTGACCATTATACTTGTTACATACTGATTTATTTATTTATTTGGTCTGATTAATGCAAAAACTGTTTGATGTAGCACTGTCTTGCAGATGCTATTTCAATGATTACCATTGCTGAATACAGGTTTTTCTTAGATGAGCATTGCGGGCCATGCATAGGCTATGTGGGTAGCGTGGACACAACATTAGCTAGAACGGAGGACAGAAAGGTAAAGAGACTGAAACGTGAGGAATATATCTCAGAAGTAAAGAAAAAGAAAGAAAAAGAGAGAATATCACAGTTCGGCAGAGGATGAATTGACTTCAGAAGAAGAATTAACCAGTCTGGCAGCTGAAGTTGAGTCTAATATAGAACAACGCTGCTCTCCAAGAATTACCAAACGGGGTTCTGTGCGTATGGTTACAACAGAGTTAAGTGCTGCACTTGATCGAGCATATGTCAGCAGCCATACTGCAACTTTTATTCTGGCTGAGACTGCAAGATTGCAAGAAGCTTTGAACACAGCATTTCTAGCTTCACTGTCAATTTTGAGTCAATCAGAAAAGCGAGACTAAAGTTTCATGAACATAGGCCCAAGCTGGAAAAGTCACATTTGATCCGTCCGTACCTCTAGTTGTGCACTTGGACGGCAAGATGTTGTCGGATATTACAGGTAGTTGACCAGTTACCAGTCTTGGTATCAGGTTTGCATGCGTAGCAGCTTCTCGGTGTGCCGAAGCTTCAAAATGGTATGGGTGAAGCAGCTAAAGCAATGCTGTTGTTACAATGGTGCAAGAATGGGGCATAGTCAGGTCAGGGCCATGTTCTTCGACACCGCAAGTTCCAATACTGGCATACATTGTGGTCTGATACAGACCAGGCTTGGCAAGAATCAGTTGTACCTGACAAGTCGACACCAAGTCCACGAAATTGTGGTCAGAGATGTGTTTAAACACTGTTTTGGTCCATCATCTGGGCCTGACAAGCAATAGCAACACCAAAAGAAAGATGACCAGCACTTTAAAGAAACAAGACACTGATGAACTACCCAAACGAATCCAGATGGAGCCAAGTATAAGTACCATTCCTGAAGAGGAACTTGACGACTTTTCACAAACAGTACCATGTCATCCTTACACACGCTTGGGTTGAATGCTGACTTCCTCGCACAAGAAGATCCATAGAGGTGGCAGACGAAGATTTCCAGCCAAACAAGTCTGGTAGTGGTAAATGACAGAGCAGAGTGATAGAGTGATCTGTGAAACTGATGTAGGACTTCAGCAGCTCCATGACAGCAAGTTAAGAACAGAAACAGTATCTGCTGCTGGTTGTCTCAAGCCACAGAGCCAAGTACTCAGAATCCAGAAGTTGCTGCTTGTCGGTGATGATATTCCGCAGTATTAGAGTAGGATATCTAAGGTCACTCATGACTAGTGATAGCCTTTCAAAAAGACTGCTGCATTAACTTTGTTATATATTTTGTTAAATGTATAGTCCTGATAAACATTTTACAGTACTTAGTTGATATTGTATCAGAAAGACTTCGATTATAAATAACTGAGAAATAAGTTAGACTAACATACTGTCTGATAGTACTTGTGTTAACTTTACAGGTGTTGAGCGACCTTTAAATATGCATCCAAAATTCTAAAACAATTACCATGAACTTCTCTCATGATAGACAACCAAATGGGAGGGTACCACAGAAGAAATTCAGAAGTTCATTTTTAACGGGCGCCCTAATATATATATATATATATATATATATATATATATATATATATATATATATATGAATATATAAAACTATATACATATATTTTTTTTTGTCTATTGTCCTTGTCTATAAAATATTGGTTAAACATTTCCCTATTTGACGAAACTAAATTGGGGGTAATTTTTTACCTCCCGGTTACCAACAGTTGTAACCAAAAAACGGTTACCCTATAAGGGTTAAAACCTTAATTGACATGGATGAGGGGTAGCCAAACAGAATACAACACTTTTTATAATTTCTAAGACCCTGGGGAATGAAGTACTCAGGGCAATAAAAATAATAATAATAATAATAATAATAATAATAACAATAATAATAATAATAAATAATAATAATAATAATAATAATAATAATAATAATAATAATAATAATAATAATAATAATAATAATAATAATAATAATAATAATAATAATAATAATAATAATAATAACGATATGCGACAACGACAATAATAATAATAATAATACCGATAACAATGCACAACATACCCATAATAATAATAATATACATTAACAATAATAATAATAATAATAATAATAATAATATATAATAATAATATAAAAAAAATAATAATAATAATAATAATAATAATAATAATAATAATAATAACAATAATAATAATAATAATAATAATAATAATAATAATAATAATAATAATAATAATAATAATAAAAGTAATAATAATAATAATTATAATACAGTATTACCAAGATGTTTGAAAAGATTATAGTCTACTAATCCTTCAATGATTCTTGGAAATAAGAGTGTGCAGCTTGGAGAAATGCCTTGAGGCGGAGACGATAAGCTCAGAGGCTGTGGCGAGGAGCTTAGAAACTGCGACGAAGAGCTTGAAGTCTGTAATGAAATACCTAGGTGCTTTGGAGAGAACCATCAGCCTGAAGAATGTTGGAAAGCTAACGATTGAAAATATCTACAAGAAGGATCCAGAAAAGGAGAGCAGAAACCAGACAAGGTAGTAACCAATCAAAGAACGACATGTTGTTGCTGGTAGACTAGATTCGCTAGTGAGACACGTTGAGAGGAATCTGCAGAAAGAGTGTGCTGGTTTTAACTCTGTAGGGCAGAAGCGAGAACAGACCAGACGCTTCCTTTGATTGAGAAGAGAGATGTTATGGAGGACACAGTTATTGTGCAAATCTTCAAAAAGAATCTTCGTATGGATGAGACGGAAGAGATGATGATCAAGTACAAAGGCATGATACAGAGGCAGATGACCTTTTTCATGTGGATGGGCACAAAGGCTGTTCATCTTTCATGTATCCAATTGAGAACCATCCATAGGTATAGAACCCATAGATAGACGTCAGAAGGTTTCACTGTGAAGGTTGTTATCAACGTTCCATCGTGGGTGAAAGAATACAACAATTAATTATGTGGGAGGAGTTGATCTGGAAGACCAGCTCAACTCGTATTATGTAATATAGAATTTGATGCCGATATATTATCTGTGAGTGATGTTTGATAGCCTGGATAAAGCAGTTGTGAATGCCTACTTGAATTACAAGTCTCACAACAGACACCAAAATAACACATGGATTAGAGTTCAGACAGCAGGTGGTTCGTGGTCTCATAGGTACTTATACTTCCAGGAGGAATGCTTTTCCGACTGAAGCCATCTAGAGAAAGGCGTGTCCAGTGTTGATACATAATCATTGGCCTCACATCTTGCCTGACAGGAAGAGATGCAAGCTTAGTCACAAGAGGGGCAAAGATAACCGGTCAAGATTTCAGTGTGCCACCTGTAGTGTTGTTCTGTGTGTGCAAACTGACCGTAACTGTTTCACCAAGTTCCACACTATCTATCATATCTGTTCAATTAGATTCGTTGCTACATGGTACATGATCATATTCTGACATTTAATCAACAAAATCCAACATAGCACAGAAATGTACTTTTACTGCCTAACGGACAATGGGACATATCTGTCCCATAAAATAAAAGTGACCATAATGTAAATGTGTACTACTAAGCATAAAATAAACTACATTATGTTGACAGGAGAACCCTAGACAATGTATTTGTGTTAGTTTTGAACATTTTGCAACCCAAAAAAATCTGGTCCCTTAGAGGGTTAAACTTGGTGGGAAGACGGTTAGCGCCGCAAAAGGACACACTTAATGTCTTGGGGTTGTAAAATTTTAAAATGCCTGTTTGCAAATTTGAGGAGTACTGTAAGTATCAAATAAAGAGCAGAATTAGAATGGTATGCAGTTAACGAGTCTCCCGACATAATTGGAATAGCAGAGTCATTGACGAAGCCAGAAATTACAGATAGCGAGTCAGCTCATGATGAATACAGATTATTTAGAAAGGATCAAGCTAACCAGAAATCAGTTGGACACGGGGCTGGAGGGGAGTCATGCTATATTGCGAGAACAATGTAGATGCAGTAGAGAGATGTGATATGAGCAGAGAGACCATCGAGGACACCATCTGGTGTGAAATTCAACAAAACAGGTCTAAGATGCTGGTTGGAGTTTGCTATAGGGTACCAGATGCCACAGAAGAACCTGATCAAGGGATGTGCAAACTGTTGGAAATGGCTAATAAGGGAACGTCCTTGATTATGGAAGACTTCAACTATCACATTGATTGGGGAAATTTAGAAAGGAAAGATATTCTGCTATAAAAGAAAATACTGTTTATCTGTGACATTGTTCATTGCCTTACCATGGACGATCACCAGCAGGCAGGACACGAGCACGAGGAACGTCTTCATCTGAAATACCAAGATGTTGCAAAGTCATTAAATTTTAATATCAAATGATGTAAAGGCAGAATGTCATGACGAAACTGCTTGAATTTACATGTAAGTTCGACAGTTCAGCCAGAAATTACAATTCTTAATAAATCGCAGTAGGCCTACACAAACTTAACATTCATGGTTTTGTGCTTCACATCGGGATCATAAAACTATAATTTTAATGAAAGAAGAATTCAGTTGAATTGCTTCGTGTGACCTGCTACTTATGGATTACACTTTATATTCCAATGGGAAAAACTTAAAAAAACTAGTAATCTGCTGCATACGACAATTAAATCAATTTTATCTTACAGAAATCCTAATTATATCTCCCTAAGAAAGCGCAAAACACTTTACCCACCTTGTTCTCTACTTGCTTCAGAAGAAGATTTGAAGAATTCGCCTCAGCAAGTTTTCAAACAACTTTCACCAAATGGCAAAGTAACTCATGAATCGCCTCCTGCAGAAATGGACTTTTATCCAGCTCAACGAAATAGATATATGCTTATACTTCCAATAGATAATATTAATTTCGTCTGAAACCGGCAATATTTCTGTCATCAAAATTTAATAGTATAATTAATTATTTCCAATACGCACACGTGTCACTACGCGAGACCTGCTCATTGGCTCGTGTTCATATCGCCAGATCAACGACGTTTTTACTAGGCTACGTGAACTACTTTAGGTTTTTCGGGGTGTGATGGGGTGGTGGGATCGGGGGCGTTTAACGGGGGCAAAAGCCGGGGAAAAAAAATTTCTTCGGGTTTTTCCCCCCCCGCATAAAAAAAACCAGCATTTTGAGAATGAACCCCCCGTGGTGAGAAGATGGGGGCTGGGGGGTTGTTCGGGCCCCGGGGGGGTTCGCCACCCAAGGGGGTTTTTTTTCCTTCACCGGGGTTCCCCCCCCGGGGCCTGGGCCCGGGGGAAACCCTTCCCTTTTTGGGGGGTGAAAATTATTCCCCCTTATTCGGGCGCCCTTTGGGAGAAACTTAAGGGCTATATAAAAACAAATGTAATGAATAACGGGGGGAAAAAGGCTCCCCTTAATGCCCCCTAAAAATAAAAGAACAATCATCCCCTGGTGTAGGGAAGTTTAAAACCCCCCTTTTTTCTTCGAAAATTTTGTAAAAAATAAACTTTACCCCTTATGACGCCAAACTGTCACCATCTTATCTTTCTAAAATTTTTATTACTTCAGTGCGAAAAAGGTCTTGTTTTCCAGTTTTTGTAAAATTTAAAGGAAAAAGAAAGTTATTAAAAACAATCGAGAATTTTTCCCTTAGAAAAAAAAATTTTTTTAAGAAAAAAACTTTTTTTAAAAATTAATTTGCGTGATCATGTCAATTTTTTGGATCCCCTTAAAAAATTTTAACACTAGGGCGGAGGGAGGGCCCCGTTTTTTTCGAGTTTTTGTGTGGGAAAAAAGAAGAAATAAAAGGAAATAAGGGAGTAAACACCTTGGGTTTTCCCCTAAGCCCCAAAAACCGTTTTTAAGAAAAAAATCGAACTCCAATTTTCTGTAAGCGAGTGCTATTAAAGTTATACACTGACCCCGATTACCCCCCTAACATGTAGTTGGAGGGGCTTCGCTAAATGACGTTTATATGAAATAATGATCCAGCCCCCCCCCGTGACCCCCTTTTCCTGGACTTTGGCGTATTATGACCCATTCATTTAAGCGTCAAGATGCTGATCAAACTATTTTGACGATAAATGCGCACCAAAAATGGTTTCTTGTCTGAAAATTGTGTTTCGATCAGCCGTATGACCTAGTTTCAGCTAATGTAAATATTTCCGACATTTCGCGTCTAATTTAAAAAAAGTTGCGTGCATTTCTACAGATCTGTCTTAGGTTTCACAAAGGTTGGTATACAATATTGCAAAAATTATTGCACTGGTTCATTTTTATCAAATATAACGTTTGCAATTAATCATTAAGTCACTGTCCCATTTTTGGGGACGCTAGGCACGAAAGGGTAGGCTATTTCAACACACACAGTTTTGCATCTTCTATAGTATAATGGTGGCTACGCGTCGATAGTCCGAAGGTTCGATAGTCCGAAGGTTCGATCATTCGAAGGTTTCATGGTTAAACATATATGTACTTATTTATGTAGGTCTATATGTACATAATTGTATATGTATAATTGTATATGTACATTATATGTATGTATGTGTATCTATATATAATTACATATGTTTGTATATGTATATGTTTATGTATGTTTGCATAAATATGTATGTATAATTGTATATCTATACATAATTATGTATATATATGAATATATGTATATATTTGTATATGCATAGTATACATATGTTTGTATATATGTATTTATATTTATATATATGCACATATTTATATATATACATATAAATACATATATATATATCTAAAAATATAAATGTATATAATATGTGTGTGCATATATGCATATATATATGTACATTATATGTATGTATATACATATATACATATACATATATATATATGTATATATATATGCATATATGTATATATATATGTATATATATACATATATATATGTATAATACATATATGTATGTACCAATATGTATATATATACATATATACATATTGTGTACATACATATATGTTTATGCATATATATTCATATATACATATATGTGTATATTTATATATATATATATGCATATATGTATCTATATGTATATATATGCATATATATGTATATACATATATGTATGTACCAATATGTATATAATTATATGTATGTACTATTTATGTATATTGATGTATGTGTATATGTATACATGTAAATATATGTATAATATACGTATATATATGTACTTATGTATATATTTATGTGTGTATATATATGTATATGTACACATATATGTATATGTATTTTTTTATATATAGGTATGTGCAAGTATATGTGTGAGTATATATATATGTACATTATATGTATGTAAATGTACATATTGACATGTTATAGTTGACCCACCCATTCGTGCCTAGCGTCCCCAAAAATGGGACGCTTGAAAAACTGGCTCCTAAAACATCAAAAGCTACATTTTTACAGAAATTGTGTTAGGTATTGTCCAAACTCATCATTTACAGTAAAGTTTTTACACTTTGAGAAGATTTTGGAAAATCAGGCACTAATGGGTTAATGAAAGAAGAATTCAGTTGAATTGCTTCGTGTGACCTGCTACTTATGGATTACACTTTATATTCCAATGGGAAAAACTTAAAAAAACTAGTTATCTGCTGCATACGACAATTAAATCAATTTTATCTTACAGAAATCCTAATTATATCTCCATAAGAAAGCGCAAAACACTTTACCCACCTTGTTCTCTACTTGCTTCAGAAGAAGATTTGAAGAATTCGCCTCAGCAAGTTTTCAAACAACTTTCACCAAATGGCAAAGTAACTCATGAATCGCCTCCTGCAGAAATGGACTTTTATCCAGCTCAACGAAATAGATATATGCTTATACTTCTAATAGATAATATTAATTTCGTCTGAAACCGGCAATATTTCTGTCATCAAAATTTAATAGTATAATTAATTATTTCCAATACGCACACGTGTCACTACGCGAGACCTGCTCATTGGCTCGTGTTCATATCGCCAGATCAACGACGTTTTTACTAGGCTACGTGAACTATTTGTTCCATAGAAGGAATAAACATTCACAGATGACCAGCCCAGAGGCTCAGAGAGCCAGACGTTGCTATTGATTTGCCATAAGAAAGTGCGCCATTGCAAACATCAAACACCCATTTATTGTCAGTTTAGCGGGGTGCTCGATGGTGTGGTGGTTATCGGGTTGGACTGTCAATCGAGAGGTCGGGGGTTCAAAACCCCGCCAGGGCAAAAATTTGCTTCGAGATTTTTGCTCCACCTGCACTACCAAACAAACTCAGCTATTTTGAGTACACTGACCCTACGCAGTCGGTGAGAAGATGAGGGCGCGGTGGTGTAGAGGTATGTTCGGTGCCTTGCAGCCGGAGGGTTGCGGGTTCGAATCCACCTCAAGGGGGTACATTTGGTGCCTTGCAGCCGGAGGGTTGCGGCTTCGAATCCACCTCAAGCCGCCGCGTAGGGACCCTGGGCAAGTCCTTCACTCGCAATTGCTCATGCGCTTCGGCGTGAAACTCCGATTCAGTGTCCGCGCTGTATTCCGGGAGCGCCTCTGAGTAGAAATCTTGAAGAGGCGCTATATAAATATCTGAAATGAATGAATGAATGAGACGGCGAGGGAGAAGATTGGCCTGCCGCTTGCACATGCCGACGCTCAGAAAATGAAATCGCCAACACATCATGCCCATGGCTGCCTGAGGGCAAGTTTAAAGGACGGCTCTTCTCTTCTCCTTCTTCGAAGGACATGTTTGCTGAAATAAATGAACTACTTCTCACAGCTATTCAGGTGACGCCAATGGCGTGTAAACACCATACGTGGCTATCGGTTTGACATCAAACATCGTTTTCCATCTGACTTACAGCTGCGTATAAACAGAGCTCTTAAGATGCGCTTTACCAGTTTTATGATACATTACATTACATGTGTAAAGAAGAAACGTTCATATAATATTTCTAATACGACGAATTAATTTCTGTCATGAAAAAGTAATATTGTTTCAAGAAATAAAACTTTTAATAACATTAATTTGAACGTCGCCATCATGTCTACCATTCTTTTGTGATCCTTCCTTAATAAAATTTTATATCACTCAGGTGCGGCAGAGGAGGGTCCTCCGTTTAATTTCTGATGTTTTCGCTGTGAAGGAAATAAATGAAGAAATAAAGGAAAGTAATTGGCAGTAAACACTCGTATGCAGTGTTTCCGCTAACGCCCAAAAGGCCGTTTTTACGACCGCAAAAAACGTCAAGAACGTCCATATGTTTCGGTGTGATAGTCGATGTGCATGATTAATGATTGCCATCGACACAGTCGACCACGACGTCCTACCCCAGCTATAGCACCTGTATGTTGGCATGTGAGCAAGTGCGCTACAGTGGATGACGTTCTCCCTGACTGACAATATAGTGACCTCCATGCCCCTCTTCTTCCGCTGCCACCATCCTTACCTGTGACGTTCCTCAAGGCGTAGTCCTATGACCCATTCATTTCAAGTGCAAAATTATGATTTCATTTAATTAAGCTGCAGTAGATTTATTTCCAACCAGTCAACTATGCAGCTCTGGTCATTGCAGCTCATTGCGAGGATCGTAGCTGCTGGACAACGATGAAATCAGGACCTCAGCAGTCATAGAACTTGGGGCATCCGAATAGAGATGACCATACAGACGAGATTTGCATATTATGGTTTAAGATGTCGATACTATCAAAATTTTGCACTGTTACCAGCGCAGTAGCTACTGTATGTTATATCACTGGACAGAGAATTTTTATTCATACAACATGTAGTTTGAAAAGAATCTTTCCGACTGATACAAATGACAGTTGAAATATTGAAAATAAAATGTATATAGGACGGAAGCAGAGGCATCAGCCAGTATGAATGAAACAGAATTAACCATGAGACATTTTGCCGTATTTTACGTTGACCCGAGTTGCATAATTATAGCCTGGTGGAGTTAGTCTGCCTAATCTGTGTGCGCATTCACATTATTCATTCATTCAATCAAAAATTTATATAGCGCGCCTTCGAGGTAACTACTCAGAAGCGCTTCCAACTCCAGTCCGGGCAAAAAGGTAAGTTTTTAAATGGCCAAAAGAATTATCAGTATCATCTATGGAACAGGCGTAGCACCCGAGGGAGGCTATTCCAAACCCTAGGGCCTGCCACAGAGAATGCACGGTTCTGCATAGTTGCTGTGCGGGCAAACAGAACCACCACTACCCCCCTCTCAGCAGAGCGAAGGGAGCGACCATCCTGAACCCCGATACCGGCTGACAGAGGTCTATTAGATAGGCTTGTTCAAGGCCAAGCTGGCATCGCCAAACCAGAGATGCAACAGTCTATATTCGATGCGCTGTAGGACAGGAAGCCAATGCAGAACCTCCAACATATATGACATGATCATATTTTGGTATTTGGCCGATGAGTGGCGCTGCAGCTTGCAGTACACGATCAAGACAAGACAACCGGCTAGACGGCAGACCAGAATAGAGGGTTAAACAGTGATCATGCTGCGCCGTAATAAAGGCATGAGCAAGAGTGGTTGCAGCGCTCGCTGTAAGCGAACGTGCAACAGTAGGGGAGACTGGGGTTGAATGTAACAAATTTCGAATTTCACATGTTTTCGGGTATTTATAACAAGGATAACTGTAATCTTTTTACATCAAACCATAGTTGTAAAAAACGCTTTTTTTGTTTCTTATTATTCTCCAAAAAACGTCGTTTTTTCGTTTTTTATTTTTCGTCTCGTTTTTTTCGTTTTTTTTTTTTGTATATAACTTTATTTATTTATTTACTGTCTGTTATTATATTATTTGTATAATTTTATTCTTGCCTGATATCCCTTACGTTGTCTCCGTCCTTTTTAATTTACGTCACTATTTAGTGTCATTAGTTGAGAAATAAAATAGCACAGAACAGGAAACAAAATGTATAAAAGTTATATGAATTTCTAAGTTATCCAAAATGCAAAATGTTGTCTTGTACACAGTAATTTCCGATTGACTGATAAACTGATTGATATTAGGCTACTCCATAATAAAATAAATCAAAATTGTAAGTACAATTTTTGACTACGTAGGGCCTACACTCTAGGCCTATAGTTACAAAATTTAGTTTGTAATTGTTTATGTCAGCATGGACTTACGTATGTGCACTTGTGTATACAGTTTAAATTTGAAAAGATTTCAGTATTTTTAATAACTCAATTTCTCATTAAACCAAACTTATGAAAAAGAAAATAATTGTTGTAGATTAATGTTACTTGGTGTTTACTAACAAAGTTATGTTATTTGCTGATTAAAATTAAATTGTGCAAACAAGGTTTTTAATTTTAAAATTTTATTTTCCGTTTTTTATCGTTTTTTTCGTTTTTTATTTTTGGAAAAAAACGACGTTTTATTTCGTTTTTTTATTTTGTTTTCATCGTTTTTTACAACTATGCATCAAACTATAGCCTAACATGTTAGCTATATAATGGAAAAGTATCAAATGGTTGGCTTATCAAATACAGCCGAGACCATCAAAATAATGAGCCTCGCCGGGTGTTACAAGTTACCCCACTAACGGGGTAAGTTGTAACATGAGCAGGGGCAAGTTGTAACAATATTGGGAAAGTAAAAAAATTAAATTTTGCTTCTTTGCTAAATTGTAATAGAACAATTGTTGTAAATACACCTTAAAAATAATCCACAATGTTAGGCTGGAGCTTATGGGAGGTATGCAGTGGAACGAACAGCATAGCGATACCACTTTCTTTGCATAGTCGATTGAGTCGATGGAGAGATGTGACGAGTGATTGGCCAAAGTAACAGTGCAGGTCTCTCTTTTGAGGCTTTGCAATATTTCACGTAGTGATTCAGAAACTGACAAAACTCTTTCTGCTTCATCCAACCTGACTTATTCGCTGTACCAGCACAAACAACTGGTCCAACTCTAATGAAATGGTCATAGAAATTAACTGTCGGTAAGGTTAATAGATGCATTTCTAATCGCATTAACTGCGAGTGCTGTGGTAACTAGCATACTTCGTTTGCCCGAAGTTATCGCAATGATTTGCTTCAATCCCTTTTCTGTTGCAACTTTTGAAGGCTTCAATACAGTAGGCCTACTGTGGTAACTCCGGTTTCGTCCATATTCCAAATGTCATTGCCATCAAATTTAAAAAATGTATAACTTCTGCTAATTTGTCGTAAAATGATGCAACAGCATTTCTGTTGAAACCAATCGCTCTAGAAATGCTTGCTGCTTCTGGAGTGTGGACAGAAATTGTAGGATTTCTTATTAGAAAGCCAGAGAACCAATCGGAACCTGCATGCCATTTCACACATACGCCAGTTTTGTGGAAAGCTTTTTTGTATGTCACAGCTAACTGAAATGGTAGTTTTCTCACTTCTCTGGGTCTCTCAAAATACCTACTTCGGCATTTAACCCTAGGGCTACCAAGCTTTTTTTGTAACACGGACTACCAAGGGGGGTGGTTACCACCACCCCTGGATTTTGTGTTTGGTTTCACATATCATAATTTGTAATATAGCAATGGATTCAGCATTCATTTCTGCACAGAATGGTATATATATATAGTTGTACATTATGTGAATGCACCTCGAAATTACATCACTTTAACAATGGAACCCATTAATTAGTGATATTTTATATTATTGCGTACATTTTTACTTTTTGGATAAACAAATATAAGATTATGTGTTTTTAAACTGATCTATGTATAAAAGATACACAAAATCATCCCTTACACATGTTTATATAGTATAAATGTACATCCATACATATATATCCATACATATATATCGGTTTACGTTGTAATGCCGTATTCAGCCATTTTCACACAGATTACGCGTATTATTATTTATTTTGATCACTTCCGGTATTCAAAATACAAAGATGTAGGTATGCAAATAAAGCCCTACATTCCCTCTAAAGAATGATATCTTTGTTTCTCTTCCAGGAAGACAAACGAATACGCTACAGACAAAAACTAACTAAAGAGTCCTTTCATTCAGCCATTTTTCACGCATATTACGCGTATTATTATTTATTTTGAACACTTCCGGTCATCATAAAGCAAATTAATCAGTATGAAAAAATAGCACTAAGTGTCCTCTATGCAACGGCATGATTTATTTCTCTTCAAAAATAAATTATGAATACGTTATAATCGAAAAAAAACATGAAAAATGTGTGAAAGTGTAACCTAGTTTCATACATTTTAATTTATTTTGAGCACTTCCGGTTGTCTCAGGTGAACTCAGTGACCATAGAAATGTAGCCCCACATTCCCTCTATAGAATGGTATAATTTGTGTCTCTTAATATTAAATGACGGATAAGATATAGTCGAAAATCTAGGAGGGTGGTATCCACCCCCTGGTACCTCGGGTATATTGGGTATAACTTTTGAACGGTGTGAGATATCATCTCACATTTTACCTCAAAACGTGTGTAAATGAACCCCCTACAGCTACCTAAAAGGTCAAATTTTGATTCCATACTGAAAAAGTTTGAGATGAAAAAACTAGGGTGGTGGCAACCACCCCCTGGTAGCCCGAGGGTTAAAATGACTTGTCTGTTTCTTCCGCATCCAACGCTCGGTGCAATATCGACTTTGCCCCCATTTCGTGACTGCTTCGATCTTTAGGCCTATAAATCAGTACAGTGTGAGATGACTTCTTGCATTATTTCCAGATGAGTCATACCTTTCGTACTTTTACGCTTGTGATTCCTCAATCCTGTAAGAGAGACTCTACTCTGCAATAATAATTAATAATAATAATAATAATAATAATAATAATAATAATAATAATAATAATAATAATAATAATAATAATAATAATAATAATAATAATAATAATAATAATAATAATAATAATAATAATAAGAGATTGATTCCTCGCCTTCCTAAATTCTCCCATATCTCCTCGTTTGTGATCAATCAATTGCACTGGCTTCCTCTCACAGGCCGAATTCAGTTCAAAGTTCTTATCCTAGTCCTTAAGTCAAAATTGGGCATTGCTCCTAAATATCTTATGGATCACATTCGCTCCCCTCTCTCTTCAGTTTCTCATCGACCTCTCCGCTCCTTGGTCAGGCATACTCTATTTGTTCCACGAGTTAGGACCACTGTGGCCCAAACTAGATCTTTTGCCTCTATTGGGTCCTCACTATGGAATGCCCTTCCTTTCTCTCTACGTGTTATTATACTTTCTGGGTCTCTTCCTACAGCCTACTCCCTTCTCAAAACCTTCTTCTTCTCTAGCTAGGGGTTCTCACACTGGGAGCGCTACTGAATGGCCACTGCTGTGAGCAGCGCTATATAAATTAACAAATACGATATAATGCAATAAATAGGCCTACAATTTTTTTATAGACCCACAATCATAGGCCTGTCAATAGGGTATAGGCTAATATTATCAGTTAAAATGGATCCGACTTAAAGATCCACTGGGGCTTGTTGTAAAATACATTGGGGGCAGGTTGTAACATGTTACAACTAACCCCAGCTGATTTGGTACATCCAACCCCGCTGGTACATGAATCTAGTTTTATTTCATATCCTGGGAACCCATCAACTTCAGACAATATCGTTCACACAGACGCTGCTTGGATGACAACTCTTCTCATTATGGCAATCAGTGAGAAGGTAAAACATGAATACAGAGAGCCATAAGAAAAATAAGAAAAAAGCTGAGACTCACTTTTGTGCACAAAAATCTTGTTTGATTTATAAAAAATCTATTTTTAAGAATTCTGCGCAGAAATTTTGTTCACGCTGGTTTGTCAACTTGTTCTACCTTTAGATCAGTATAAGCTGGCTCTCCAGGAACGGCGCTGCGATGGTTGTTACATTCAACCCGTGTTACTTTCGACCTCGGTCTCCCCTACGGAGCTAACGCAGCTGGTAATAGCAATCACGACCAAGGCGATGCAGATGTTGCGCAAAGGTAAGCTCCTGATCCAACAGGATACCGAGCTCACGGTCTGTAGCTGAAAAATTGTAGGTAGGGAATTTAATAGCCAGGTCTTCCAAGTTAGGCTTGGCAAGCTGCTTCCTATTACCCTGCTACATGAATTTAGTCTTAACAGAATTAAGATTAAGCGATTAGATGACATCCATGTTTCTAACCTGATCAGGGCGCGACACATTTCCCGACAGTCAAAGCAGCATTTGCAGGTCGGCAGTAAATATATGACTGCATTATTATCTGCGTAAAGCTGGCCCTGGGTCCGACTGTCTGCCAGATGTGTGGAAAGCCCAGAGGTTAGTTTTTATAGATGATATACAAGAGCGGACCAAGGACAGAGCCCTGGGGAGACCATAGGGGCAGGGACCCATTTATACATTGTAGGACCGTGGACCTCACTAAGCGTACGCCCAACAAGTTCACCTAGTTGAACAAACGTGAGACAATCTTTAATGGCGCAATTTGTGAAATAGATCATTAAAGACAGCATTCGACACAGTCTAACGCTACGTTCTGCTCAAATGAATGCACCTGCCGTTTGAAATATCATCAAGCGCACTAGAGTGGATGACGTTCTATCTGACTGACAGACAAAAAGTGTCCTCCATGCCCCATCTTCTTGCAAAGCCAATTTCCTTACCTATGGTGTTTCTCAACTCTGGTGGGTATGGTCATTTTCCTGCGGTTGTCCCCAGGTCTATGACGTCTGAGGTCCTGATTTCATCGATGTCCGCTGTCTACGTTGCCTCCCAATGAGCATTGTAAGAATCGCATTGTAAGAATCGGTGACTGGATTTATTTAGCAAAAATCAAGAAGTCCACGGTCATCAAACGCGGTCTGCTAATAAGTACCACCAATACAGTATAAATACCACTATTCGACAACATAGTATTAGAACCTATGGACCGATATATTGGAATACTCTACCGACAGAGCTAACATGTCTTCCATCATTGTGCCAGTTTAAAAACAAACTAAAGTCTTACCTATTGAATGCTGTGTGTCTGTAAAATCAATTGAAATTTGTAATTGTAAAAGTTCAATTGATTTGCTACTTGTTAAATACTAGTTCTAGATAAAATGTCAAAGGCTGGTTGTATGCGATGTGTTCACGATTACCTAGCAGCTAATGTTTGATGTCATGCATACTATGCTGGGAATGTTGATATTGTAATAACTCACGGATATGTTACTTAAGAACCTAACCATTGGTTGAAATGATTGACTGTAATCGGGCGACCTCTGTCAGCGGAACGGTTCGTTCCTTTGGGGTTTCCCATTGACACTGCGTGTATAACTAAACTAACTGTTTTCCGTGTTTATATGTTTTCGGTGATCAATAAAGCATTGATTGATTAATTGAATCTACTGCAACTGACCCAATTCAAGATACCTCAGTGTAACGAGCGCAATATGAAATTGACGTTCTGAAACTTGAAATTTTGTGATGGCTCTGGTCAATTTATTTTTTTCCATATATAGGCTATTCTGAAAAAGTATTATTCGACCGATGAACATGACACTTAACTGAAAAAGTGTAGTTGAACGGACACAAAGGTTCAGTCAGTACAAGTGAACCAGTTTTCATACTATGAGATTTAGTTTTACGTTGAACCGAAATGCATGTGGCCATAGGGAGTTGAAAACGATTGCCAAAACTTTGTGCAAATTCATTTAATGTTCAACGAGAAGTTCTTTAGTTGAGCAAACGTGAGCAAGTCAAACTTTGGAGATGCTACTCGCGTCAAGGTCAGGAAATACCAAATTCAAAAGTTCCTAAGAGTTGATGGAGCAGAGTCGACGAGACAATTACATGAGTTCGACTGAATTTGATGCCGGCTGGGAGCTATTTTTCCAATCGGAACAACTGCGAACAGTAAGAAAAAAGAACAGAAGATTTCGCCATTCTTCTCTGCGATGTCAAGCAGAGTTGGAGAAATCATCATGAGAGTGTCACATAAACAAGTTTGTAAACTATTTCGAATGATTCCAACCTAAAGAATAGTCACGAGACAGCTAATGTCTTTTCAACGCCGTGAGAGATTTCTCAACAACGGTCACGTGTGTAGAGTTAAGACAAGGTCAAGGACGTTTTAGTCTGGACTCGAGTCATGCTTCAAAATACCAGGTGTTTGCAATTGCCTTACTATCGGTCTTTAATGGCGCAATTTCCGAAGTAGACGGCGTGTGTCTCGGAAGGCGACGGAGAATGCCAGGTATTGTATGGTGGTATGGTTATCAATTTGTCTTATTGAAAGAGATAATATATTAATTAAAACGTTGCCATCAATTTAATCACGCCCATCATTCTTTTGTGATCCGTTCTTACTGACATTTTATAGCACTGAGACTAGAGAAATACGTGTACTATTTAGAACTACGTGTACTACTTCTACTGGTTAGAAGTACGCGAACTACTTGCAATTTTTACAAGTACGCCAACTGCGTGTACTACTTAGAACTACGTGAACTACTGGTATCCTACTGTTCAGACAGAAGAAAATATGACAGCAGCATTTAAACCATCTAGAGATGGTGGCGCGTTGGATAAGAGCTGGCGCAGAGAGCGAGAGGTACTGAGTTCGAGCCCCGTAGGGCGGATATGCTTTGTAGGCTGCTATTAACGCCTATTGCAGGCTGTCTGTTCTGTTGGTAGTTAACTAGTTAAGATTGTTTCAATTGCATAACATGTAAGTGTACAGCGCATTGCGTTTGTCAGGCGCTTAATTGAAGAAAAGATATTATTATTATTATTATTATAATATGCACTATATCGATAGGACACGATGCTGAGAAATTCACAATTATTCTCAAAATAGTGAAAACAGTTTCATTTGCCATAATCGCAGTTGTAGTCTAACATTGAGTATTGTATTGTATTGTATCTACCAATTTATATAGCGACTTTCGCAGTGCTCACCAATCAGAGGCGCTCCCAGTGCGGAAGACCCAGAGAAAAGAAAGAGGTCTCCAGACAACGAAAAGAGGCACTTGGCCCACCAGTTAATAAACAGGAACGTGTCAAAGGAGGAAGCAGGTTCCATAGTGTAGGGCCAATGAAGGCAAAGGCTCGCGTTTTAGCCACAGCAGATCTCGCTTGCGGGACAAAGAGATCATGCCGGTTTAATAAGCGTAGCGGGCGAAGAGAAGTAGCCGAGGCCGGCAGCCGGATAAAAGGTAGCAGACATACATGGGAGCTCGGCAAGTAAACGACCGGTAGATTAAAGAAAGTACCTTGAGCCGAACCCGAGCAGTAAGAGAGTTCCAATGAAGGTGGTCAAACATGAAAGCAGATATGTGGAATGAGCGAGGAAGTAGAGCTATTAGTCTGGCCGCACAATTTAGAACAGACTGAAGAGGAGAGAGACGAACCTTTGGGAGACCAACCAAGAGAGAACTACAGTAATCAATCCGATAGCAGACAATAGAGGCAAAGACAGAGGACGAGACCGAGCGTCGGATTTAGGGGTCTGCGGGTATACCCGTACCCGCGGGTTTACCCGTACCCGCGGGTCGGGTACGGGTCGGGTACGCGTTTCACGGGTCGGGTCGGGTACGGGTAGGGTCATCACGGGTACGGGTATACCCGGTTTTATCCGTACCGACGTGAAGTTTTAGGGTTACAATGTCACCGTTAGATATAATATAGAATGTAGGCGCACAATGAACCTGACCAGGGCAGCAACGTACTAGTAACAGTTACTTAGTGTTGTAGGTGAAAATAATATAGACCACAAAGATAAAATGAGACAGCACAACATTGAGTTGCATGTGACAAGTTTTATCAGTTGACTGGTTCTAATTATTGCTACTACAATAACAGCTTCTGCTGCTACTATTACTACTATTACTACTACTACTACTACTCCTCATACTACTGCTGCTACTACCACCACCACCACCACCACCACTACTACTACTACTACTACTACTACTACTACTCCTCATACTGCTGCTGCTGCTACTACTACCACCACCACCACCACCTACTACTACTACTACTACTACTACTACTACTACTACTACTACTACTACTACTACTACTACTACTACTACTACTACTACTACTACTACTACTACTACTACTACTACTACTACTACTACTACTACTACTACTACTACTACTACTACTACTACTACTACTATTACTATTACTACTACTACTACTGCTTCTGCTACTGCTACTACTATTACAACAACTGTAACAACTACAACAGCAACAACAACTACTAACACTACTACTACCACTACTATCATCATCATCGTTATCCTATTTATTATTATTACTACTACTACTACATGCTGAGTTGTAAGCCTATTGGCCTGGTAGGGACAGGGGCTATGGGAAGGCGTGCTAATGACGTGACGGGTACTTTACGGGTACGGGTATACCCGCGGGTACGGGTAGGGTCGGGTAGTAATTTTGAATACGGGTTGGGTACGGGTACGGGTAACTGTTCTGTGTTACGGGTACGGGTCGGGTAGACAAAATGCTCTATCCGCAGCCCTCTAGTCGGATTGCTCTAAGACGCCTCAGGTGGAAGTAAGAAGAACGTATAAGATTGGCAATATGTTCAGAAAAGGTAAGGTTGCTATCCAGGACTACGCCAAGGTCTCGTACACTGGGGTGGAAAGTGAAGGACGGAATCTCTCTGCAAGAAGAGAGTAATCCAGCTTAAGAAGCTGTTGGCGAGAGCCAAACCAGATGAGCTGCGTCTTATTTGGATTCAGTGAGAGCCGATTGGAGGACATCCAGAGGTGCAAGTCTCGAGAGAGAGAGCATCAATGCGACCAATAAGAACAAGCTGAACAGAGGGTGGACCATTGACAAGGCCTGTACATCGTCAGCATAGAGGTGACCACTTGAGGAGTGTTTAGAGAATATGGCTATCATCATCAGGTCCTTCTCTGTGGAATGGACTTCCTCCACCGGTTCGCTCTGCCATCCTTTCTGGTAGTCTCTCCTCGTCTTTTTCGAAACTAAAAGCCTGCCTTTTCCGTCGGGTTGTTCGCACTGGGAGCGCTTCTGAAAAGCTTTTGCTGTGAGAAGCTCTTTATAAATAGCCAATTACAACACAATACAATGGCTGGAATGTCGGCCGTATATAAGAGGTAGAGGAGAGGACCCAGGACAGAGCCCTGAGGAACACCATATTTGAACAAGACCCTGGGAGTTCTAGAGTCACCACACAATTAATGACCATTTGAGTACGGCCAGTAAGGTAAGATCGGAGCCAGAGAAGAGGAGGGCCTCTGATGCCAAAGGAGGTCTCCAGGCGTTGCAGCAGAATGCCATGGTCAACCATCTCAAAATCAGCAGAGATATCAAAGAGAGCCAGCAGTAAAAGTTGAGATCTATCAACTGCCGAGTAGATGTCGGAGAGCAGGGACAGAAGGACAGTTTCAGTGGAATGATTAGCCCTGAAGCCTGATTGACTAGGAGGAAGAAGTCCTGAATTTTTTCAAGATAGGGGAGAAGTTGAAGAGAGACAAGGCGTTCAGAAGTCTTGGAAGGGAAGGAAAGGTTGAAGATCGGGGGGTAATTCTGACAGAAATTAGGATCCAAGTTAGGTTTCTTGAGAGTAGGATAAACAAGAGCTCGTTTTTGTGAGACGGCAAGATAGCCTTCAGAGTGAGACCTATTAAATAAATACTGTTAACATGGAACAATGTCATCAACAACATCAGCAATAATAAATGGAGGAAGAGGGTCCAGTTCACAAGACTTTAAGTTCGAAGAAAGAAGCAGACGTCGTAGTTCATTTTCCAGAATCGGTTGAAATCCATCAAGAACGGAATCACTCGACGCGATGAAAGGCGAAGGCGAGTCAGCGGTTGAAGCACGAAGGTCTTCTATCTTGGTAGAAATCATTGCGAGGAAGTCACTGACTGAGAAGGAGGGCCTCTGGCGGTCGAGAAGAGCGTCCCATAAGACCGGAGATGGATGACCATAGTCGTTTTGGGTTTTTCTCGTTTCGTATGACAAGGTTTTCCCAGAAGGCCGCCTCCTTCTGGCGGTAGAGCTGGTGTAGAGCATGAAGTTGTGTGATCCAGGCCAGTCGATCGGCCGGATCCCGAGTCCGAGGGAAACGCCTCTCCAGGCAGCGAGAGGACGACGTATTTGGTGGCAATCGCGGTCGAACCAGACGGCCAAAGGTCGGCATCGAGTTTTCACTTCCCGTAGCGGTAGCATGGTATCGATAAGCTGGGTCGTGGTGGAAGTGTAGAGGTCGAAGATAATATTTTCGTTTATTGCAAAAACATGTTGACACACCGCAACAAGTTACAGGTTCCAAAGAAGATAGTACTGTGTTTGAATGAAAAAGGAAGAGTTAAAAAGTGAAACTTAGGATCATGAAACCGTTGGTAGAGCTGCCGAAAACACGAGTGGGTGTTAGGGATAACCGTTCGTGGAGTGTGCGTGGGATAAAAATCTGATCGTCTATGGATGGAAAATCCGAGGGCTTGAGGCGCCGTTCGATAGCGGAGAGCGTCCACGCGGCAGGCCTGGTGCGTTCCGTGCGGCATCTCCTGTCTGGGTCCCAACGATGAAGTAGCCCAGCCAGGGCGAAGGTTGGAGAAGGTCACTGAGGTGGCGTCTCTCCACAGGGCGCCGGGCCGCTCTCGACCAACGTGCTGGCGGTTGTCCGGTCACGCTCCAACCCGACGCTATCAGCCCCGACGACCGGCCACACAAGGGACGAAGGTTGGAGCACGTCACTGTGGTGGCGAAGATGGTTGCGTACACATGCTGATCGTTGTTCCTCCACAGCCAGCACAAAGTCGCCCTCAGCCACCGTACAGGTGGTCGTCCGGTCACGCTCCATTGAACCGTGACCAGCCGCCAATAATCCTCGACGATCAGCCACGAAAAACATCCAAAATGTTGTTATAGATTTCGCTATTTCAGATGTTTTCAACGAAATCTCTTTCAGACTGGCGTTATCCTGCTCTCGTCACAAGCGCTTTCGCATCTGTCGATATAATCCATAGGAAATCGCGCAAAACATGTGTTTAGGAAACACTGCGCGTATGGCAGCCTATTAGGCGCCCATCCTCTCAATTCAAGAGCTCGTCAACCGTTTGCGCGTCAAGCAACGATGATAGAGAAGACAGCTGAGAGCCACGAAGTGCGTCGACAAACATCCGAAGGGTCAAGGGATCTCCAGCCACGAGACTTGAGAATGGCAGGAAGAGGCTGAGAATGGAGATGAGGTATTTTGAATTGAATGAAACGCATGATCGGAGAGAGTAGGAGGTTGAAATTGTAAGTTACGAACTTGTTCATTGTCAGCAGTAATTATCAGATCAAGAACTGTAACGGTTTATTAATCTTTTTAAGAACAGGACGTTCACCAATCAGCAAATATTGCTAATGAATATTAATGAGAAATTAACTGAGAGTTCCTGAATTCGTCGAATCAAGAATAAGGGCAGATTGGCTATTTTACCCGCAGCCGATGATTGCTCACGGTTGTTTAACCGTATACAAGTCCTTCGCAGTGGATACCAAAGCGATCAGTGTGAATTGGTCTGACTTGATTTATTACATTATTGATTTTCCGACATCTTGAGAGCTTTCTGAACAACGATCACGTGTGTAGATTCAATGTAAGACCGAGGACGTTTTAGTCTGTAGCTTGCAAAATACCAAGTGTTGTCTCAGTATTGGATATACAAGTCTGGTATCGCTGATACATCTACGTTTGTAATTGCCATACTATCGGACTTTAATTTCTCAATTTCCGAAGTAAATGATTAATGAATGCCTTCGACACAGCTGCCTATTATAGTGAATGACATTCTACCTGACTGACAGACAGCAAAGCTCCCGCAATGCCCCTACTCTAGCACAGCCACTATCTTTATCTGGGGCGTTCGTCAAGGCTCAGTCCATTCCGACTAACCGACTAACCAGTAGGCCTACAACGATTGAAGCCAGATGGACAGCGATACATAGACGGCCAAAGATGGATATGGATAGAGAAAGAAACGGATAAACAGTGGTACCTATGTGAATAATCGAGTAACGTTACCGACTGACTTTTCCGATACAGATAATAATAATAATAATAATAATAATAATAATAATAATAATAATAATAACAATAATAATAATAAGAATAATAATAATAATAATAATAATAAAAGGCATCTGCCCGCAAGAAATCAGATCGATCCTGTTCGGTGGCACACTGTTCGCCCTCAGGAAGAAAACAGGCGGCCTGCGTCCCATTGTAATAGGATACCTATGGCGCAGACTTGCCTCCAAGGGTGCCAACTCTTACTCAGTACCCAAAATATTATCCTACCTGTCACCAAGACAACTAGGTGTCGGTATTTCAGGAGGAGCGGAGGCTGCAGTTCATGCTTCACGTCGATTTTTGGCAGATCTGGACTCGAACGCCGTCTTCGTAAAGCTCGACATATCAAACGCTTTCAACAGTCTGCATCGAGATCGTATGCTATCGTCGGTCAACACTCTTCTGCCAGAGATTGCGCCTTACTGCCATCTGGCTTACGCAGAAACATCTCAGCTCAAATTTGGCAAATACACAATACTATCGATGGTTGGCCCACAGCAGGGCGATCCGCTGGGCCCTCTGTTGTTCTGTCTTCCTCTTCAACCTGCCCTCCTCAAGTTGACTTCTCCTCTAGCCTTCGGATATTTAGATGACATATCCTTGGGTGGACCATCATCTACCGTTGAGGCAGACATAGATTCTTTGGAGGCAGAATGTGCAGACCTGGGCCTCGTCTTTAACAGAGCAAAATGTGAAGTGACAGCCACAGATCTGCAACAAGTCACTCACAAATCATTCAGTCAATTCACAAGGGTGAACCTAGACCTGACCTGCCTCTTAGGAGCACCGCTCTCCACTGGGTCTGCTCTTCAAATAGCACTGGACACAAGAGTGGAGGAGCTGAGCAAAGCTCTTAACAGACTAAGCATAATAGCGCGCCAAGACGCTCTACTCATTCTCAGAAGCTCTCTGGGCGCCCCAAAGATGCTCTACAGTCTACGTTGTGCGCCATGTGTGTGTCACCCCGCTTTGGCTGAGTACGACCAGCGTCTTCGAAAGGGCCTGGAGGACATTTTAAACATCAACCTGTCTGAGTCTCAATGGCTTCAGTCCACTCTTCCAATTGGCATGGGAGGACTGGGAGTACGTAGGGTGTCGTCGCTGGCACTTCCCGCCTTCCTGGCATCGGCCGCGGGCACCCTCGTTCTCCAGTCAGACATCCTCGGAGAGCTAGGCAACCAGCCAGACCCACAAGTTGAGAAGCTACTGGCTTTGTGGCAGGCGGATCTGGGAACCAACATCACTGAAGACTTCCCAACTCATACACAATCCAAATGGGACAAACCACTACTACAAAAGACGTTCTCAGAGCTATTCAACCCGCTAATAGAGAAACATGACCAGGCCCGATGGAGGGCCATCACAGCTCAGCATGCTGGAGACTGGCTTTACTCCTTGCCGATCACTTCCTGTGGCTTGAGACTGAGTGACGAGGCCATGAGGGTGGCGGTTGGATTGCGCTTGGGAGCCAGCATATGCGAACCACACACTTGTGCTTGTGGCGCACTTGTCACCGCGAGGGGCGAACACGGCTTGTCTTGTTCGCTGGGCTTTGGCCGTGTGGCTCGCCATGGTGTCCTCAATGACCTGTTCTACCGGGCTCTAATTAAAGCAGGGTTCCCGGCGACCAAGGAACCGCAAGGCCTGCTTCGATCGGACGGCAAAAGACCGGATGGCATCACTCTTATTCCATGGAGAGCCGGCAGAGGCCTGGTGTGGGATGCCACAGTGGTGGACACGCTGGCACCATCCTACCTCGCCGCATCAGCCACCCGAGCCGGAGCAGCGGCCGGCTTGGCGGAGGACAGAAAGAACCAGAAATACTCTGCCCTCCTTGACACTCACGTTTTCATTCCGATTGCCATGGAAACGCTAGGTCCAATCAACAACAAAGGCCTTGATTTTATCTCCGACCTGGGACGCCATCTGACACAAGCAACCGGCGAACCCAGAGAATCCAGCTTCTTATTCCAGCGTATATCCATTACAATACAACGATTCAACGCTGTTGCTTTCAGTGGTTTCTTCATTAAACCCTTAATTGACATGGATGAGGGGTAGCCGTTCCAGAATACAACGCTTTTATAATCTGTAAGACCCTGGGGGAATGAAGTACCTCAGGGAAAAAAAAAATAATAATAATAATAATATTAATAATAGTTATCATTATTATTAATAATGCATTCATCATTCGTCGCATCGAGGCTGAGCTATCTTCTGCGGTGTTCACCATTTTCGACCATCCTGCCCTGGGGACACTAGATGACTGATGAGGTTGGGCCTTGATGCAATCGTCCACTGCTCTCTTAAATGACACTCATTGGCTGCAGGCATCGCTACCAACCAGAGACGGCGGACTTGGCATCCGTCGTTTCGCTGGCTTCTTCTGCCTACTTTGCTTCAGCCGCGTCGACTCTCGAGCTAAGTAAGTAAGTAAGGAAGAATATCCTTTAATAAACCAATTGCTAACCGCATTTTGGTGTGCACACATCATAGTAATCACAATAAATCTAAATTAGTTAGTCTCTCTTATTTAAGTCCTATAAATCATCGCTGCAGACCGCTGTCCTCGCGGCTGACGTGTCACGCCCTGATCGGTATGTCGCGGCCCTATTGGAGACACGTTGGGACACTTTGCCTGCAATCGTTGACGCCCTGCCCGCCAGACAGCGTTTTGGACCGGCCCCTGATTGAGAAGGATAAGGCTGAAATTTCCGGTGGGACTGAGGTTGGGCTTGGACTCATGACACTGTGATGAAGGATTCAGCCCCGAGGGCCACCGCGGCTTCGTCTGTAGGAGGGCCTACGGTCGTTCCTTGCGCCACCACACCATAGACGACATCATTTGGCGAGCCCTCCTCAGAGCAGATATTCCAAGTATCAAGGAACCGGGAGACCTGTTCAGATCCGTTGGCAACGCTTATACCCTGGTCACGTGGGACGTACTTGGCGTGGGATGCCACAATTGTCCATACTTGTGCCGCCTCGTACAAAACCCAACAGACCGTTTTGGTCGGGCCTGCATCAGTCTAGGCGGCCAACCGCAAAATCCAGAAATATGATGGGATCCCGAGTCTTATATTATTTACAACCAGTGGCCATAGAGACCCTGGGCCCGCTCAATCCATCAGCCTCTGATTTCATAAAAGAAATCGGCAGTCGCATCTGATCTATTACTGGTGACAGACGTGAATCAAATTTCCTTTTACAGCACCTGTCCATCAGTATAATTCAACAGCATAACCTGGTCGTTTAAATATTTTTTTTTAAATGGAAGTAGTAATAGAATTATAGAAGATGTAGACACCTAGATTCGCTGGGCACAGCTGTCAACATTGGAATGATCGGTAGGTGGATGTCATCCCCTTACTGCAGCGGATCTCGTATCGGATCATCGCTTTGGTCTGGCGGTCCTTGCTGGGCCTAGCCCCTGCCTATCTACGTGACCTCTGCTGCCCTACCTTTGGTGCTCTGGGTCGTCGCTCTCTCCGCTCTACTGAGCGGGGCGTGCTCATGGTCCCTTTTGCCCGCACAGCTACTAAGCAGAATCGGGCCTTCTCAGTGGTTGGCCCTTCCTCTGGAACGGGCTCCCTTTGACGCTGCGCTTGCATCCCAGAATCCACTCTGAATATTTCTATACTTGTCTAAAAACTGTCCTTTTCAGCCGTGCTGGGGTCGGGAGCGCTCCTCAGTAGTAACCTTGAAGGGGCGCAATATAAAACTTCGTAATGAATGAATGAATGAATTATTTTCATCTGCGTAGTTTCTGCTTCAGATAAAATTAGGACAATGAATAAATTGCGGAAAAGTTTCTTAGGCGACAAGAAATTCAGTTTCACAAAGCGTTAGACAAGCATAAAATATTACAACAATATAATCCTTTACTAGTCTAAGAGAACATCATTAGAAAGATAAAAATACAGCCCGTAAAAACAAAGTTTTTTACTATATCCATCTAGTATCCTATAATGCGTCTTACGAAGCAGTTACCTCTACAAATATATAGTCCGCGTTCATTTTACGACATAGCGTGCGTTTAGTGAGGCAGCGCGCCCATTTTTGTTGCGGCCAATCACAACGCCGGCCAATGACAACGCTGCGTATCGGAAAAGGGGATTCCCCGATTCGAAAAGTTGAGTCCCCGATTCTATAAGCTAGCCTTTTTGGGGGGGTGGTGGCTGAAATTTTAATAGAATGAAGTGTCTGCGAGGACGAGTCTATCTGCCAACTTTCAGGACGATTGAATGATTGTAAGTGATCGAATTAGTCGTCGCAAGATTTGACTTTTTATCCTGTGGCTCAATCAAGCACGCAAGCAAGGACGATTTCCGTAAGTTAAACTAGATGGATAAAAAGACTGAACTGTATGAGTCACGTGGCCCGAATAAATAGTGACAGAAGAGCCAACCAAGTGATCAACTGGACTCCGGAGGGAAAGCGCGGAAGAGGAATGCCAATAAAGAACTGGATGGGAACTGTTCGAGAGGACCTGAGATGCTTGGAGATGACGGTGGAGGATGCTGTCGAGGTGGCGAAGGACAGGGAAGAATGGATAAACTGCGTTGCCTGGTGTGCATTCCTGCACGGGAAGGACTAAGTACTAAGTAAGTAATCCTTTACAAACTAAAAATTTCGGAATGTGCGAATCAAACAATAACAGTCTCTGTTTCTTCGGTTGTATCATTCTTCGTACTATGTGGATTTAAGGTCAACACTTAACGAAAACTCATTTGTTGGCGCGGAACTGCAAGTGGAGACATTCCCCAGCTTTAATCTGAGCATCCTTTGCACATGTATAACACGTTTCTTGTCTGTCGCACCCTAGCGATAGAAGGCCCTGGTCGTGATAAATTACAACGGTGAGAGCGAGGGTTTTTATAATATTTAATATAAAAGTACAACGGCAGAGATATATACAACAAACTCTCGAGGCACACTCGGCGTATTCTTGTAAGCTGACGATTCTCAACGTTTCTACGCGTTCTCGGCCTAAGCTGAATGCTGGAACGTTCTCTTGATTCAATTTTACTTAGCGCGATGATGTTACAGTTACAGCCTGCCAACGCCCGTAGTGTCCTCCTGCGGTCGGCCTTACAAGGTCTTATATACCGTTCGCTTATCTCTTTTACGACGCATCGGCCGTGGTAATCGAATGTCTGTCCTTTGAGCTCGGGCGTATCGAATCGTCCCTGACGAATTGATTCTCTGCGGGTCGTCTCTGATTCCCTCTCACCGCTTGTCGGTGATGACGCCCGAGGGGAGTCTTTATCTTGCGGCCGAGGCGTAGATGTCTTTTCCGACCGTTGGTATTTGACCGCAATGACCCCTCACATCTGGTGGTACGCTGGAGAGCCCTTCCGGTCCGCTTCTATAGCGCCCTCCTGTCAGGCTCGTTACTGGTTGGAATGCTGTGGCCGTGACATACCTCTCTTCCCAAAGACGATGTCGTGGGTCGTCGAGCCATGACATCGATCAGCTCCAGTGTCACTCGTCCGGACGACAACATTCATAGAAGAAAAACATATACATAGGCTATATACATTTATATACATAAACAGGGTGGCTCCCCGTCGCGGCTGGTCTCCTTCTTGCTCCTCTGTCAAATCTGGGCCAAGAAGTCAGCTGCGACGTTCCAATGTCCGGGACGAACAAGGTTATATCCCTGCAGGGCCGACTTCCAACAGGGTCTAAGTGCCCCGCCGGTATGCTGCCCTTCTGCTAGTGTGTTTACATCGGCCACGCGATCATTACATACTGGGCCTGGTCGCTCTATGATTACGAACGTGGGCCCATCACCACCTCCGTGTCGGTCCATCGCCTTCGTTTTGCCCGCTATGCTATCAATGTCCATAATTACCTCTTCACCCTCGGGTATCGACTCTGCGCCCGCGCATTTGCTTCCCTGCTCCTCCTCTCTCTTTACGATACGGGTTAGTGAAGTGTAAACGACCTCGTCTGTCTGCCCCTCCCTCGCCTCTGGTCTGGCTTCGCTTCCTCTCCTCTCCGCTCGTTCCTCCTCTCTTGCCTTCTTCTCTTCCTCATACTTCCTCACTTCGAACTCGAACCTCAGTCTCTCAAGGTCGCGTTCCGCTCCTATGGTTACAGACCCTGGTGGGGTTACCATACCTTCCTCGGGCTCCTTACTTTGCCCTTCAACGGCCTTGGTCGCCCATTCTTCTAGTAATTGAGAGCGCTCCATTGCGAAGACGCTCTCCTCTTCCATTCCTTCCTTAGGTAAGTAAGACCTTAGCCTATCGTTTGACAGCTTCCTAATAAGCGCTTGCTTATCGGGTGAGAGATCATCCATGTTAGAAGAAAACATTTGAATAAATTGAGAATGTATGCTGGTAGTCAATGCAAGACACAAATGGAGACCAATCAATTCATTAGATACTGTCACTATAGTGGCACCCGCCGCAGCCAACTCTCGGCCCGTGATTGCCACTCCCTCGATTACACAGATAAAACCAGCCAACAACGTAAAAGTCCTACCCGTTTTGTTCCTTTCGTCGGTCGGTTGACTTGTTCGTTGTTGAGCTGGTGTATGTCGGTCGCCTCCTCGTCTGTCCGACATTCGGTTGTTCCCTTGCGATTCGTCCTTCCGACCTTCGGTTGGCTGGTTGTCTGCTTGCAACCTGTCCTTCCGATCCTCGGTTGACCCGTCGCGACTCGTCCTTCCGACCTTCGGTTGGCTGGTTGTCTGCTTGCAACCTTCCGTCCGATCCTCGGTTGACCCGTCGCGACTCGTCCTTCCGACCTTCGGTTGGCTGGTTGTCTGCTTGCAACTCCTTCCGATCCTCGGTTGACCGCTTCCGACTCGTCCTTCCGACCTTCGGTTGGCTGGTTGTCTGCTTGCAACTCCTTCCGATCCTCGGTTGACCGCTTCCGACTCGTCCTTCCGACCTTCGGTTGGCTGGTTGTCTGCTTGCAACTCCTTCCGATCCTCGGTTGACCGCTTCCGACTCGTCTTTCCGACCTTCGGTTGGCTGGTTGTCTGCTTACAACCTTCCGTCCGATCCTCGGTTGACCCGTCGCGACTCGTATCTCTGCGTTGGTCCCTCCGTTCCTGCACCGTCTGAATAAGGCTGCCGGTCGCTGACTGTACACTGCAACACTTATTCCTCAATCCCACTTCTGACACCAGTAATGTCACGACCCTGGCGCACCCTAGCGATAGAAGGCCCTGGTCGTGATAAATTACAACGGTGAGAGCGAGGGTTTTTATAATATTTAATATAAAAGTACAACGGCAGAGATATATACAACAAACTCTCGAGGCACACTCGGCGTATTCTTGTAAGCTGACGATTCTCAACGTTTCTACGCGTTCTCGGCCTAAGCTGAATGCTGGAACGTTCTCTTGATTCAATTTTACTTAGCGCGATGATGTTACAGTTACCGCCTGCCAACGCCCGTAGTGTCCTCCTGCGGTCGGCCTTACAAGGTCTTATATACCGTTCGCTTATCTCTTTTACGACGCATCGGCCGTGGTAATCGTATGTCTGTCCTTTGAGCTCGGGCGTATCGAATCGTCCCTGACGAATTGATTCTCTGCGGGTCGTCTCTGATTCCCTCTCACCGCTTGTCGGTGATGACGCCCGAGGGGAGTCTTTATCTTGCGGCCGAGGCGTAGATGTCTTTCCGACCGTTGGTATTTGACCGCAATGACCCCTCACATCTGGTGGTACGCTGGAGAGCCCTTCCGGTCCGCTTCTATAGCGCCCTCCTGTCAGGCTCGTTACTGGTTGGAATGCTGTGGCCGTGACATCCTATAATGCGTTTTACGAAGCAGTTACCTCTACAAATATATAGTCCGCGTTCATTTTACGACATAGCGTGCGTTTAGTGAGGCAGCGCGCCCATTTTTGTTGCGGCCAATCACAACACCGGCCAATGACAACGCTGCGTATCGGAAAAGGGGATTCCCCGATTCGAAAAGTTGAGTCCCCGATTCTATAAGCTAGCCTTTTTTGGGGGGGTGGCTGAAATTTTAATAGAATGAAGTGTCTGCGAGGACGAGTCTATCTGCCAACTTTCAGGACGATTGAATGATTGTAAGTGATCGAATTAGTCGTCGCAAGATTTGACTTTTATCCTGTGGCTCAATCAAGCACGCAAGCAAGGACGATTTCCGTAAGTTAAACTAGATGGATAAAAAGACTGAACTGTATGAGTCACGTGGCCCGAATAAATAGTGACAGAAGAGCCAACCAAGTGATCAACTGGACTCGGGAGGGAAAGCGCGGAAGAGGAATGCCAATAAAGAACTGGATGGGAACTGTTCGAGAGGACCTGAGATGCTTGGAGATGACGGTGGAGGATGCTGTCGAGGTGGCGAAGGACAGGGAAGAATGGATAAACTGCGTTGCCTGGTGTGCATTCCTGCACGGGAAGGACTAAGTACTAAGTAAGTAATCCTTTACAAATTAAAAATTTCGGAATGTGCGAATCAAACAATAACAGTCTCTGTTTCTTCGGTTGTATCATTCTTCGGACTATGTGGATTTAAGGTCAACACTTAACGAAAACTCATTTGTTGGCGCGGAACTGCAAGTGGAGACATTCCCCAGCTTTAATCTGAGCATCCTTTGCACATGTATAACACGTTTCTTGTCTGTCTACGTGATAATAACGAATCCGATCACGGATCAGTCCATAGCAGATCTATGCAAGAAGACGCTGCGTCCAAGAATCCCTCCGACATGGCACCAGGATTGTTGTTCTTAACGCATCACCGCAGTTGAACGGCTAGCACCAATCCACGAACTATCTTCGACTTAAAGGATTCTACTGGACACTGCGACGACCTGGGACCCTTGGACTAGTTAAGATTTTATATTCTTTTGTTAATGTGATTTGTCTCATTCTTGGTTTTGTTTGTTGTTTGTTTTTGAGCCTAAGGCTTACTCCACTCAAAGTATCGTTGACTGTAGTTTAATGGACTCTTCTTTTGTTTTTCTTTAATTAAGACTTATTCCAATCTAAGTATCGACTGGCTGTAATTTAGTTGGATCCATGATCCCTTCAGGACCCCGTGTAACCAGTAGGCCTACATATCAAATCATTGCCTTATTGTTTGATTTTTGTTGTTGTTCTCTTCTTATTATTGGTTACATAAAATAAATGACTGATTGAAAGTGTTAATTGATTAAATTAGACGATTTTTGTCTGTAATGCTATTTTAGCTAAGGGGTCGTCCATTAATTATGTCAACAAAATAGGGGTGGGAGGGGTTTGGAAAAGTTTGACAGTTGTTGACAGGGGGAGGGAATTCGGTAGAAGTTGACGTCAACAAATTTTTTCCAAAAAAATACACAAAAACCTAAGTAAATGACTACAAAAAGTCCTCATTTTTTTTGGGAATTCTCAGTCTGGTAGGAGGGGGGTTTGTGGATTGTTGACATAATTTTTGGGGGTCCGTCAATGTTTGACAGTTGTTGACAGGGAAGGGGTAAAAAGGCCTAAAATTTGTTGACATAATTAATGGACGACCCCTAAGATTGTGGTAAATTATATGATTTTGTCTGTAATGATATTTCAGTTAAGATTTTATATTCTTTTTGTTAATGTGATTTTCGATGGACCCGTCTTGTTTTTTGTTTTGTTTTGTTTTGTTTTTTAGCCCAAGGTTTACTCCACTCTAAGCATCATGGACTGTCTTTCTTTCCCTATCTGTATTTTTTACATGTTCAGGTGTCCCTATTTAGCGGAATCCATGATCTCTTCTGGGCCTCCTTGTAGCCAGTAGGCTACATGTCTAACCGTTGCCTTACTGTTTCATTGTTCGTTTTTTCTCTTCTGATGGTTAGAGAAATAAATCATTGATTGATTGATTGTTTCTAAATGCATTAAAACAAAGTAACAAAGGAAGCGCATTGCACAAGACAACTTAAAAAAATAACATCTCCTGACAACGCTGACTGAGAAATGAGTTTATGCTTATTAGCGCCAAAACGCCCTGCTTAGCATACAGACAGATTAACTGGTTGACGAACTGATTGTCTGACTGGCTGGATAAGTCACTGACAACTCAGTCATTTACAAACTGACTAACTCACTGACTGGATGTCTATCTGACTGATCTACTCATTCATTAACTCAACCACCCACCACCCCACCTATTCACTCACACACCCAACTCAAACCCACCCAGACACAGACTCATTATTTCACCGACTGGATGGAGCCATTTGATTCAAAAACAATTTTACGCATTGAAGAATGGAAAGTCATATGGCAGGTATTTTGAATGCTTCATTTATTGCTGTAGTTTTAAAAATGATAAATCTTGTAAATAATTGCTGTTTAGTCAAATAAATGATTTTAGAGTCTTCTCGAATATCAAATTTTGAAATATGTTTAATTTAATTTCATGACGAATACAGCCTTCATCATTTCTTCGACCTGAAACAAATCAACAGAAACCTTTTAGTATAAATATTAAAGTTAATTCATAGTTTTCAGTAAGTGTTCCTGAAGCTATTTCTAATTAAATGCTTTTAGTAGCATTGTCATCATTGTCCTATAGGTCACTATGTTATTAATTTATTTTAATTTTCCACCACGAGTGCTCATTTATCCCAGGATATCAATTGTAATTATTACTATTACCATTACCATCGCCATTGCCATTGTTATTGTCATTGACACTATCATTATCAATATTATAATTATTATTATAATAATTATTATTATTAGTGGTGGTGGTGGTATTGGTGGTAGTGGTATTGGTATTGGTAGTGGTAGTGGTAGTAATAGTAGTAGTAGTAGTAGTAGTAGTAGTAGTAGTAGTAGTAGTAGTAGTAGTAGTAGTAGTAGTAGTAGTAGCAGCAGCAGTAGTAGTAGTAGTAGTAGTAGCAGCAGCAGCAGCAGCAGAGTAGTAGTAGTGGTAGTGGTGGTGGTGGTGGTGGTGGTGGTGGTGAATTAGTAGTAGTAGTAGTAGTAGTAGTAGTAGTAGTAGTAGTAGTAGTAGTAGTAGTAGTAGTAGTAGTAGTAGTAGTAGTAGTAGTAGTAGTAGTAGTAGTAGTAGTATTAGCAGCAGCAGCAGGAAGTAGTGGTAGTAGTAGTAATTGTTGTTGCTGTCGTTGTTGCTGTTGTTGCTGCAGTTGTAGTAGTAGAGTCTGTTTTATAACATCCTTATATAATTTACATACAAAATAGAAAAAACAAAATATCACTTATACTAAAACGCAGGTCAGTAAGTAGTGTGGTGAAATTGAACGCCTTGACCCGGTTTGGACTCCTTCGTTACCCCGGGACCTGCCCGGGGAGTGGAGTTGCTTGAGTCCCTCGGGACCTGCTCGGAGGGGGGACTTGCCTAGGTCCTTCGGGACCTGGCCGGAGGGGGGACTTGCCTGAGTCCCAGAACCTGCCCGGAGGGGGACTTGCCTAAGTCCACGGTACCTGCCTAAGACCCCGGTACCTGCCTAAGTCCCCCGCGACCTGCCTAGGCTTGCTGCACGGGATAAAGTATAAATAGCGCTGCTAAGCCTGTAGAGTAGTGGGAGTTTGAGTTAGAGTTAGTTAGTTCGTTGAAGTTCGCTCTAAATTGTCAGTCTTCAATTCTGTCGTTCGTTGAATAATACAAGTGATCGTGTGACTGGACTCGTGTTGTCTCCTTTGACGGATGATCGGTGGTCGCTAGCATTGTTAAGACCTCTGGCTGAACATTGAAAGCAGGGAGGATTCCAAAGACGCTATCCTGGTAACAATCGAAGAAGAGAGGATTCCACCCAGGTATTCCGCGGGAGAAGAAAGATAGTGCGGCATATGATCGCTTAACCTGAAGAACGAAAGAGGAAAGAGAAAAGAATTTTCGACACAGTAGGCCTACACATGAAATGAATATGACGCTTTCAGTTGTGAAAAATTCTAAAGAATTGACAGAGAAGGAGACAGCAATACATATGAACAAACATATTATATGCACTAGATGTTTACCCGTCCTAAGACGGTTAGTTTAGGGAGCTCGCACGCTCCACTTAAAATCGCATGACCGTCGGCCCGCTAGCCCATACAGGGCAATAGACTATCGTGCAGCGCAAATTTTATCACACGGCAATTGAATCTACGCGACGTTTAAAGTTGATAGCAGCCACCTACCGATTTTAGTGGTGTCACGACAACTAGTCGAACGACATTTCGTCTACGACACTTCGTCGATCGACAATTCGTCGAACGACATTTCGTCTACTAAGTTATTTGATATTGTCACTTTAAAATGGAAGCTGGATTGATGGAAAAAAAACTGTTTCCCGAAATGGAAGTGGGATTGATGAAAACATTCCTGTGTTGAAATAGAAGCTTAATTGATTGAAATAATTTTTACCGTAAATATAAGCTGGAAATCAACCTGGATGCATGGATGAAAATAAGTTTTCATTCAATAGAAGCTGGATTGATGAAAATAATCTTGTCAGTAATTAGAATCTGGATTCCTGAGAATATATAGCACGTTTTATCGAAACTATAAGAAAGCGGCCGCTGTTGATTAGCCGTAATGGATACAGATACACTAGTAGACGAAATGTCGATAGACGAATTGTCGTAGTAGACGAAGTGTCGTTAGACGAAATGTCGTTCGACGAGTTGTCGCGGAACCGATTTTAGTTACACGGAAATTTGAATCTACGCTACGGCCTAAACTTCGTCCAAGCGCCGCCTACCGACTTTAATTAAACGAAAATTTGAATCTATGCGACGGTTTAAATTTAAATCTCCAGCTCCAGCTCTAAGGGCGCTCCACTTAAATGACCAGCAGCCCACAGACCCATACAGGGCAACAAACTATCGCGCAACGTAAAGGTTATCACACGCGACGGTTAAAAGTTGATGGTAGCGTTACCTACCTACTTCCATTACAGGCAAATTTGAAACTCTGCGACTGCTTAACACTTTTACCGCTGAACATAGCATGTAAAATTAATGTATGAAATAAGGGACGTGTTAACACGTCCCTAGCGGCCAACGTGTTAAACTTCATAGCAGCGCTACCTACCGACTTTTTTTACACGTTAATTTGAATCTATACGACGGTATGAACTTCATAGCACCGCCATCTAGCGATTTTAATTCCACGAAAGCTTGAGTCTATGCGACAGTTTAAATTTAAATCTCCATCTCCTTTCGTCTGCGTTTGTTCTGCTAACGGTATCGTTCCCACTCAAGCGCCCTCTAACAGCGACTAATGGCTGGCTGCGCCAGTCTCGTTCGACCCCTAGCGGCGTTGTTATAGCTCAAGTGACCTCTAAGGGTGATTACTCGCTGGCTGCGTCAGTCTCGAGCGATCCCAGGCAAAATTCGAGCGTGCTTTCCTCTCCACTGTCTTTTTCCCTCTCTCCCTTTCGTACTTTCCTGCCGCCCATCCCTTCCGTCAGTACCTACTTCCCTCCCTTCTACGTCCGTCCTTCCCTCCCTTCTACGTCCGTCCTTCCCTCCCTTCTACGTCCGTCCTTCCCTCCCGTCCGTCCCTCACGGCGATCGTGTGTGGGTGACCCGTTGCTTCCCCTCCCCATCCCCTTATAGAAATGTAGAAGGACACCCACACGTCATTATCTCGCGTTGCTATGACAACGTTTGTATGACGTAATCCATTCACATGCAATACATAAATTACATGCGTTCATACATAGATACATACATACACACATACATACATACATACATACATACATACATACATACATACATACATACATACATACATGCATACATACATACATACATATGAATAAAACATATATACATGAATATATATACACATGCACACAATGATAGCCTGCGCTCATGAATACATAGGCCTACTAATAACCCACAGGCATACGAACAGACTGACATGCACTAACCATGCATTCACGGCTACATAAATGCTTACATGCATGCATGCATGTATAATATGTCGATATGACACTAAATGTATTTACATGTGTATCCTATGTCGCTGTTGGCAATCCTCTTCAAGGAGTCACTTCAGCACTTTAAGGATTTAATTCAAGTTGCACATCAAGTGACTCCTGCTGATCTTGGCGATACTGGCATTCGTAGAAATCACGATTACCTAAGATACATAGAATACAGACTGAGCAATTAACATATCACAAAGTTAAGTTGTATCAGTTATCAACAGAGGCATCGCCATCATGACTGTCTTCATCATCGTCGCTATGATCATTACCACCATTATCACCTTCTTTGTCAATGTTACCGTCATCATAATCATAATCACAATAATATTGTTTTCAAAAGCTAACGATTCTGAACAGTTTGGGAAGTTATTGGCGCCATTTAAATGTTCAGCTAAAATGACAATTACATTATCGTATCAACATCATCATCATCAACATCATCATCGTCATCATCATCATCATCATCATCATCATCATCATCATCATCATCATCATCATCATCATCATCATCATCGTCATCATCATCATCATCATCATCATCATCAACGTCATCATCATCATCATCATCAGCTTCACCAGCATCAGCATCATCATCGTCATCATCAACATCATCATAATCATCATCATCATCATCTTCATCAACGTCATCATCCTCAAAACCATCATCGTCACAATCATCACAATCATCGTCATCGTTATTATCATCGCTTTCATGGTCACCATCACGTTCAACATGGTCACCATCATTGACATCATCTTCTTCATCATTATCGTCATCACAATCATCAACACAATCATCATCATCTTTATCGTCGTCATCGCCGTCATCATAGTCGCCATCATTATGATCATCGACTTAGCCATCGGAATCATCAATGGAATGACAAATTAATGACAAAATTCTGCAATTTCTGTGTCGTAAATCACTTACAGCTATAGTAACACGTCAGCTTATTAAAGTCGTCTTCTTTATCACAATCCCTGTCACAAGCTTCAGCTTTTATGTCGCAATCATCATCAGTTTGCTTCTTTGCGCGATATGTAAACCCATCGCATACTGAAAAAAAACCGAAGAAGCTAATAAGCAAATATTTTAAATGGCAAAATGGTTAAAAACGCTGTTCAGAATATAATATATTATTATTATGTATAATATGTCTTGAAGCCATTACTCAGAGCATCGAAAAGTCTAATCCCCCAATCAAGCAATACAGCCATCAAATGCAATCACTACTTCTACTACTACTGCTACTGCTGCTACTACTACTACTACAACTACTACTACTACTACTACTACTACTACTACTACTACTACTACTACTACTACTACTACTACTACTACTACTACTACTACTACTACTACTACTACTACTACTACTACTACTACTACTACTACTACTACTACTAAATCGGAATAAACTATCTTCGTACACAGAGGCTGAAGGAGGACAGACAGAGGGAAGTTGTGATAATTGGTATTTTGTCAAGGCAGGACTTGAGCGATGACATAGACAGCAGGAGAGTTGAGATCAGCAGCAGACTGAAGAAAATGTACGTAAAAGTAAAGGTTAGATAGTGCGAGGTGGAATTCAATCACTGGAAAGGTGGTTACTTTGGGAGAGATGGTCTTCATCTGAATGTTCGAGGTGCGGACATGGCAGCGAGACAAGTTGTCTTGACTTTACACCTCGTGGGAAGACGGTTAGCGCAGCAAAAGGGACACACTTGCTGTCACAGAAACGAAGATAAGAAAAGAGCAAAACACACGTGTGGTATTAAAGACAGGAGATGTAAGGAAACTTGGGGTAGTAAAATTTTAAAGTGCATGTTTGCAAATTCGAGAGTACGGTAAGAATCACATAAAGAGCAGGTTTAGAATGGTATGCAAATAACGAGTCACCCGACATAAGTCGCCTCCTATGCTCCGCAGAAAAAAGGAGTTCTTATGGTTCCTTTGCTCGTTCTGCAACAATGCATAACCGAGCTTTTTCTGTGGCAGGCCCAATGATCTTGAATGGTTTTCCTCTAGAGCTGCGTCTACATCCTGGGAGTCAGCCTGAATCTTTCCTTACTTCCCCCTGTCTGTCATCCTTCAGCCTCTGTGTGAACAATGATAACTGTGACCATTATATTGAGTTTGTTGAATATAGGCCTACTAATTTGAAATATGATGGGGCTACCACAATAAGATCGAAACTTTTGTGTTATAGACATGGAGTCTGATAGATCTATTATGTTATGTGACCTTATGATCTTAAGTGAAGAGCTCTTATGCACTAAATCTGCTATGACTAACTTTGAACTATGTAATGTATGTGCTAATCATGTACTGCCCTTTTTCATGGAAGACACAGATTTATTAATCAGCATGAATGCTGATATAAGAGTAAACTCAGCATTAAGCATGGACACTTTAACTGAGAATGAAATTAATCCATTTAATAAGCTTATATATAATGAAGTAGCTATAACGGGGAATGATGACCTTGACCCAGATCTAAATCTCCTTAATCCTATAACCAGGACACTGTCGAAATATTACTCAGAGGATACCTTTAATAAAATGATTTGCAGCAGTAATCTCCAAGATAATATTAAAATCCTCCATCTTAACATTCGCAGCTATAACAGAAATCGTAATAATTAATTTTATGGACTTAGGGGAGACCGGGGTTGAATGCAACAGGGGTTGGTTGCAACACTATCGCTAGTTAAGCGCTAAATAATAGCAGCGTAAAATCAAATCACCTACCTTGTAAAGATTATATTTTAGGTCAACGTGACTTAATTTCTTGGCCGGCAGTTGACTAGAACTACCGAAAAAATAAAAAAATAATTTTCGGACATCAAAAGTAAATTTGGCGATTTTGTGCTTTTTCGTAATGTAGCTCAATGCTTTGAAGCAATTTAGTGCTGTTTGGTGCCATCAGTTGGACAAGGAATTGGGCTTTAAAATGCATTTATTCGTTTTATTTAAAACCAATGCTGTCGATAAAATGTTTCTATAACAATATCTATGCATTGCTTCGGGGTTGGTTGCAACATTTTAATCGGGGTTGGTTGCAACATGTTGCAACCAACCCCCATGCATTTATTTCAATTAATCGTGTTCAATATAGACCTGCTCGTCACAATTACCGCAATCACAGACACTTGAACAAAGCAGCATTAGAGGGAGGAACTCGCCGACAGAGCAGTTACAGCTTCTAAAAAACGAAAAACCGTACCAGAAGCAAAAGAACCCTAGATAAGTCCCAGTGAACCAAAGACAGTGACTAAGCCTCAGTCCACGGTCAGTCAACCGGTGCCTAGTCAGTCGTCGAGCGTCACTAATAAACCGTGGCATAGCCAGCTGTCGAGCGTCAACAGATCAACCGGTACCTAGTCAGTCGTCGAGCCGAATAGATTGTACAAACAAAAGGGAAAAACATACAATCATGTTAAAGACGAATTTCGCATAAGACAGACAGTGAGGAATCTGACAGTGATAGAAATGATGACGATGATGGAAAACGTTTTTGTGTAGGCCTACGAAATGGGTCATCTGACAATGTCGATTATCTTGATGAAACACGGTCTGTGGAAGATGATGATTAGCCTACTCTGTACGTCATGATCGTTTAAAACAAGGTGATTACGTGATGGTCAGACTTTAAAAAATACAGCTCATTTTGTGGCTCGTATGACCGACAATTCATCGTCGGATGATTTAGAAACGGAGGTCACATATTTTGCCACAAAATCGACTAGGCGTTCATTTGATGATAAAGAAACTGTTGGATTTGTAATTCCAGAAATTTCAAGAACATATCCGTTTCCAATAGAGGATAATAAGGAAGATAATAGCACTAAGCGAGTCAGTACGCAGATAACATTCTCATTTTTCCTTTTCTGGTTACAATTTGAAGGCTTGAAAAGCTTTGCAACTTTTAATGAAATCTTGAACATTATAAGCCTAGATAGGCAGAAGTAGCCTGCTATGGGAGCTATAGGCCTATCGAGTATATATATCGGACATTTCATTTTACGAAACGATTATTGCAGCGAAACAGTTTAATATCTTGGTTGATGCTTTTGATTAGATTTAATTTTGATTTTCTTTAATTTATTACATTCTTATATGTAGGCAAGCTTCGGTAAGCCCTGGGCAATGCAGCCTCACTTGAATAATTATACTACTTTCAATACTGTTGCAACCTTCCCCCAGGGTCGTTGCAACCAACCCCGGCCCGGGGTTGGTTACAACACTTTGAAGCCCTCTGTTCAGATAGCTATTGTGGTTACATCCTTGGTCACTGAGATCGTCACTATAGCTTGTTTTGGAGCTGAGATATAAAGGATATATATGGGCTCAAATGGTTGTAGGTTGCTCCAAAAATAAAAAAATGGCAAAGGAAAATATGAAATCATAAACCAACTATGGACTTATATCAAAAACATAAAAAGTAAATTCCATATTATTGCTCTCACTGAAACATGGTCTATGTTTGATAACGAAGTTCAGATTATTTACCCAGGTTATATCACCTTTGCTAAATCTCGTACTACTGGTAGAGGAGGTGGGGTTGCACTTCTGGTTGATGAAAGCCTTCAGGCTCAAATTATTAGTATTAATGGCACTTTTAATAGCCTGCTTGAATATTTATTTGTTAATAATTCCTTGCCCAACAGCTCTAATATTATGATTGGTTCCCTCTATAGACAAATTCTGATGTTACCAATTTTAACCTGGATATAGAGACTCTATTGAACTCTTTGCCTATAGGCTACTTCAGAAACCCTGCTATATTTGCGGGGATTTTAATCTTAACTTACTTAACATTAACTCGCACCACCTCACTAACAAGTTCGTAAATAACATGATTGTCTTCTGCTTACTTTCGGCCACTAATTACTATGCCTACTCGACTAACAGGTCATTCCTCAACCTTAATTGATAATATATTTTCTAATACACTGAAACTAAATGAATACCCCGGCATCTTATATGCAAATATCAGTGACCACTTACCTATATTCGTAATCTTAGACTGTAAAATAGACTTAATTAAAAAAAGTAAATTTGTAATGAGCCGACCTAATAATGAACATGCAACTGCACACCTTTATGCTTTGCTTGAAAATGAAACATGGAATGACATTTATAATCTCAGCAACCCTGATGATATATCGATCCTATTAAATGACAAACTTAATAGAGCTTATAATGCTAGTTTCCCACTTGAGCAACGTAAACATAGAATATATAAAACTAAAACTAAACCATGGCTAACTAAATCATTGCAAAAATCTTGCAAGAAGAAAAATAAGCTATATAAATATTATCTTAAACATAAATCGGTTGAATCTTTTAATAAGTATAGAACCTATAAAAATAAACTTACAATCATCCTACGTAAATGTGAAAAACAATATTACGTTTCAAGGCTAGATTACTATAAAGATAACTTAAATGGAATTTGGGGGGTCATTAAGGAAGCGCTGCACCAGAATGGGTTAAAACCAGTGGTGTAGTGGGGGAGGGAACGTGGGGAACGCCGTTCCCCATTCACACTATGCAAAATTCTTGCAAGATTGCTCTTTTTGCTTACTTCAATATACAGGCGTTCCCCCACTTCATTTTTTAGGACTACACTGGGTTAAAACAGTTGACCACTGCACTACAGATTGATAATAAGCTAGTAGATGACCCTACTGTAATTGCAAATACATTTAATAATTATTTTGCCACAATTGGTCAAAAAATGGCTGATGACATACCTATCTCTTCTTCCTCGTATCATAAATACTTAAAAGTAGAGAATTCTAACTCTATCTTCATAACCCCTACCACTGAGTCTGAAATCCAGGACATTTTATCTAACCTGAAGAATACCAAAGCTAGTGGTTCTCTTGATTTACCGGTCAATGTTTTAAAACAGTTTGGTAACTTTATATCTCCGCCGTTGACTCATTTGATTAACCAATCTTTAGTTACTGGCATTGTTCCCCAAAACATGAAGATTGCAAGCATCTCCTCTATTTTTAAAACAGGGGATTGTCGTGAGGTCGTGAATTATCGTCCTATCTCAAAATTGCCCTGCTTCTCAAAAATATTAGAGAAGGTAATGTATAAGCGTGTTTATGACTTTCTAACAGTTAATAATATATTATATGATAAACAATTTGGATTTAGGAAGAATCATTCTACTAACTTAGCTATTATCGAAGTTATTGATAAAATCTCGGAAGCTATGGATGATCGCAGTTGTACACTGGGTGTATTCCTCGATCTGTCGAAAGCCTTCGACACTGTAAATCATAATATACTTTTCGCAAAATTACACCATTATGGTATCCGTGGTATTGCTTTAGAATGGTTCAAGTCTTACTTCACTAACAGATTTCAACAAGTCTCTTATGCTGGTATTCTCTCTAACATGGCGCCTCTACTCTGTGGAGTCCCGCAAGGCTCTATATTGGGTCCTTTATTATTTTTAATTTATATAAATGATATTACTAATTGCTCTCCTGTCTTGAACTTGGTGCTGTTTGCAGATGACACCTCTGCATTTGTATTTGGCAAAAATTACTACGACCTATTCCACACTATGAACTTAGAATTATGCCACTTGTCTTGTTGGTTTCAAGTTAATATGCTATCTTTGAATATTAAGAAATCTAACTATATGTTATTTAAAAGTCGTAGAACAAGGGTACCTGAATCCTTTAACCCTATCTTAACCATCGATAACACTCAATTATGCCGTGTGTCCAGAGTTAATTTTTGGGGGTCATCATTGATGAGAATCTTACTTGGAAAGCCCATGTCCAGCATGTGTTAAATAAAGTCTCCAAAATTACAGGAATTATTTGTAAACTTAAATGGTATCTGCCTAGCTCATCTTTGAAGTTATTATATACAACTCTTCTATTGCCATATCTAAATTATTGCACTATAGTCTGGGCTGGTGGTTATCAAAGCATGCTTAAACCTGTATTTTTATTACATAAGAGGGCAGTTAGAGCTATCTGTGGGGTTCACTATAGAACTGAGAGCTCAAGTCTGTTTAAAACTCTCAAGTTATTAACAATTTATGACATCTATAAATTACAATTGGCAGTTTTAATGTATCAGCACCAAGTGGGAATGCTACCTGCACTATTTAGTAACTACTTTCTTGTAAACGCCGTAATACATGATCATAACACCAGATATAAGCAGAACTATCGATCTGAGGTCTGCAGAATAAATGTACGATATTTTTCTGTTAGAGTTAAGGGCCCACAGTTATGGAATTCTATTAATACTGACATACGTGAGTCACATTCATTAATAGCATTCAAAAGTGCTTATAAAAATCATTTGATTGATTTGTACTGACTGCATTCACTAACTATTGTTACTCGAACAGTTGTTTTTCATTCATTGTCTGGTATGTTTGGTCACATATGTGACAGCACATCACAGTACATCTTGTTGACGAAATTTTCTATTGTTAACCCTAGGGCTACCAAGCTTTTTTTGTAACACGGACTGGATTTCGTGTTTGGCTTTACATATCATAACTTGTAATATAGCATTGGATTCAGCATTCATTTCTGCACAGAATGGTATATTTAGTTGTACATTATGTGAATGCACCTCGAAATTACATCACTTTTAACAAAGGAACCCATTAATTAGCAATATTGTATATTATTGCGTACATTTTGTACTTTTTGGATAAACAAATATAAGATTATGTGTGTTTTGAAACTAATCTATGTAAAAAGATACACAAAATCATCCCTACACATGTTTATATAGTATAAATGTACATCCATACATATATATCCATACATATATATCGGTTTACGTTGTAATGCTGTATTCAGCCATTTTCACACAGATTACGCGTATTATTATTTATTTTGATCACTTCCGGTATTCAAAAGACAAAGATGTAGGTATGCAAATGAAGCCCTACATTCCCTCTAAAGAAAAGTATCTTTGTTTCTCTTCCAGGAAGACAAATGACTACGCTACAGACAAAAAACTAAGGGGGGAGTCCTTCCATTCAGCCATTTTTCACGCATATTACGCGTATTATTATTTATTTTGAGCACTTCCGGTTGTCTCAGGTCAACTCAGTGACCATAGAAATGTAGCCCCACATTCCCTCTATAGAATGGTATAATTTGTGTCTCTTAATATTAAATGACAGATAAGATATAGTCGAAAATCTAGGGGGTGGTATCCACCCCCCCTGGTACCTCGGGTATATTGGCTATAACGTTTGAACGGTGTGAGATATCATCTCACATTTTACCTCAAAACGTGTGTAAATGAACCCCCTACAGCTACCTAAAAGGTCAAATTTTTATTCCATACGGAAAATGTTTGAAATGAAAAAAAACCGAGGTAGCCCGAGGGTTAACATAATATGGGGATGACTAGATAAGCTGAGTCAGCTTCTTCTCCCCATAGAATCGTCTTCTTCACAGGATCACTGATGATCAATTCTGAGATTGCATAACTTACTATGGACATGTACTATGATCATCTGCACTGTTCGATTGTTTAAAGTTCGATTCTGAATAAACGGAAACTGAAACTGAAACTAAACTCAAAACTCTTCTTTTTGGGCGCGTTGGAGTCGGGAGCGCCTCTGAGTAGTTTCCTTGAAGGGGCGCTATATAAATTCTCGAATGAATGAATAATTGGATTAGCAGAGTCATGGACAAATCCAGAAATTACAGATAGTGAGTTAGCTCTTGATGGATAAAGATTATTTGGAAAGGATCGAGCAAATCAGAAATCAGTTGGACACGGGGCTGGAGGAGTGATGCTATATTATTGTGAGAACAATTTAGATGCAGTAGAAAGACGTGATTTGAGCAGAGAGACCATCAAGTAGAACAGCTGGTGTGAAATTCAACTAAACAGGCTTAAAATGATGGTTGGAATTTGCTATAGGGTACCAGGTGCCACCGAAGAAGCTGATCGAGGGATGTGCAAACTTCTGGAAATGGCTAATAAGGGAACGTCCTTGATTATGGGAGACTTCCACTATCACATTAATTGGGAAATTTTAGAAGAGGAGAGAGGAAAGATATTCTGCTATATAAGAAAATACTGTTTATCTGTCACATTGTTCATTGCCTTACCATGGACAATCACCAGAAGGCAGAAAACGAGCACCAGGAACGTCTTCATCTGAAACACCAAGACATTGCAAACTCATTAGATTTTATTATCAAATTTATGTAAAGGCAGAATGTCATGACGAAATTGCTTGAATTTACATGTAAGTTCAACAGATCAGCTAGAAATTACAGTTCTTAATAAATCGCAGAACACAATATTAACATTCATGGTTTTGTGCTTCACATCGGGATCATAAAAATACAATTTTAATTAAAGAAGAATTCAGTTGAATTGCTTCGTGTGACCTGCTACTTATTGATTGCACTTTATATTCCAATAGAAAAAAAACTGAAAAATTAGTAGTCTGCTGCTTACGACAATTAAATCAATTGTATCTTATAAAATCCTAATTATAGCTCCCTAAGAAAGAACAAAACACTTGACCCACCTTGTTCTCGACTTGTCTCAGAAGAAGATTTGCAGATTTAGACTCGGCAAGGTTTCACCAAACTTTCACCAAATGGCAAAGAAACTGACGAATTACCTGCTGCAGAATGGGTCTTTTATACAACTCAACGAAATACATGTATGCTTATACATCTCATAGAAAATATTAATTTGTTCTGAAACCGGCAATATTTCTGTCATCAAAAATTAATAATAGAATTTATCATTGGCAATAAGCACACGTGTCACTACTCGTGACCTGCTCAGAGGCTTAGTTAGTCATACGTGCTCTTACAGCCAGACGTTGCTATTGATTTGCCATAAGAAAGTAGACTACACCATTGCAAACATCAAACACCCATTTAATCCCAGGTTAACGGAGGTGCTCGATGGTGTGGTGGTTATCATGCTGGACTTTCAATCGAGAGGTCGGGGGTTTAAAACCCAGTGAGGGCAAATATTTTCTTCGAGATTTCTGCTCCACCTGCACTCCCTAACAAACTCAGCTATTTTGAGTACACTTACCGTACACTGTTGGTGATAAGATGAGACGGCGAGGGAGAGGATTGGCCTGCCGCTTGCACATGCCGACGCTCAGAAAATGAAATCGCCAACACTTCATGCCCATGGCTGCCTGAGGGCAAGCTTAAAGGACGGCTCTTCTCTTCTCCTTCTTCGAAGGACATGTTTGCTGAAATAAATGAACTACTTCTCACAGCTATTCAGGTGAGGCCAATGGCGTGTAAACACCATACGTGGCTATAGGTTTGACATCAAACATCGTTTTCAATCTGACTTACCGCTGAGTATAAACAGAGCTCTTATTATGCGCTTTACCAGTTTTATGATACATTAGGCCTACATTACATGTGTAAAGAAGAAACGTTCATATATATATTTCTAATACGACGAATTAATTTCGATTGAAACCCGACAATATTTCTGTCATGAAAAGTAATATTGTTTCAAGAAATAAAACTTTTAATAACATTAATTTGAACGTCGCCATCATGTCTGCCATTCTTTTGTGCTCCTTTCTTAATAAAATTTTATATCACTCAGGTGCGGCAGAGGAGGGCTCCTCCGTTTAATTTCTGATGTTTGCGCTGTGAAGGAAATAAATGAAGAAATAAAGGAAAGTAATTGGCAGTAAACACTCGTATGCAGTGTTTCCGCTAACGCCCAATCGGCCGTTTTTACGACCGTAGAAAACGTCAAGAACGTCCACATTTGTCGGTGTGATAGTCGATGTGGATGATTAATGATTGCCGTCGACACAGTCGACCACGACGTCCTGCCCCAGTTATAGCACCTGTATTTTGGCATGTGAGCAAGTACGCTAGAGTGGGTGACGTTCTACCTGACTGACAGTATAGTGACCTTCATTCCCCCTCTTCTTCCGCTTCCACTATTCTTACCTGTGACGTTCCTCAAGGCGTAGTCCTATGACCCATTCATTTCAAGTGCAAAATTATGATTTCATTTAATTAAGCTGCAGTAGATTTATTTCCAACCAGTCAACTATGCAGCTCTGGTCATTGCAGCTCATTGCGAGGGATCGTAGATGCTGGACAACGGTGAAATCAGGACCTCAGCAGTCATAGAACTTGGGGCATCCGAATAGAGATGACCATACAGACGAGGTTTGCATATTATGGTTTAAGATGTCGATACTATCAACATTTTGCACTGTTACCAGCGCAGTAGCTACTGTATGTTATATCACTGGACAGAGAATTTTTATTCATACAACATGTAGTTTGAAAAGAATCTTTCCGACTGATACAAATGACAGTTGAAATATTGCAAATAAAATTTATATAGGACGGAAGCAGAGGCATCAGCTAGTATGAATGAAACAGAATTAACCATGAGACATTTTGCCGTATTTTACGTTGAACCGAGTTGCATAATTATAGCCTGGTGGAGTCAGTCTGCCTAATCTTTGTGCGCATTCACGTTATTCATTCATTCAGTCAAAAATTTATATAGCGCGCCTTCGAGGTAACTACTCAGAAGCGCTTCCAACTCCAGTCCGGGCAAAAAGGTAAGTTTTCAAATGGCCAAAAGAATTATCAGTATCATCTATGGAACAGGCGTAGCTCCCGAGGGAGGCTATTCCAAACCCTAGGGCCTACCACAGAGAATGCACGGTTCTGCATAGTTGCTGTGCGGGCAAACAGAACCACCACTACCCCCTCTCAGCAGAGCGAAGGGAGCGACCACCCTGAACCCCCGATACCGGCTGACAGAGGTCTATTAGATAGGCTTGTTCAAAGCCAAGCTGGCATCGCCAAACCAGAGATGCAACAGTCTATATTCGATGCGCTGTAGGACAGGAAGCCAATGCAGAACCTCCAACATATGCCTGATGACATGATCATATTTTGGTATTTGGCCGATGAGTGGCGCTGCAGCTCGCAGTACACGATCAAGACAAGACAACCGGCTAGACGGCAGACCAGAATAGAGGGTTAAACAGTGATCATGCTGCGCCGTAATAAAGGCATGAGCAAGAGTGGTTGCAGCGCTCGCTGTAAGCGAACGTGCAACAGTAGGGGAGACTGGGTTTGAATGTAACAAATTTCGAATTTCACATGTTTTAGGGTATTTATAACAAGGATAACTGTAATCTTTTTACATCAAACCATAGTTGTAAAAAACGATTTTTTCGTTTTTTATTATTCTCCAAAAAACGTCGTTTTTTTCGTTTTTTATTTCTCGTCTCGTTTTTTTTCCGTTTTTTATTTTTTGTATATAACTTTATTTATTTATTTACTGTCTGTTATTATATTATTTGTATAATTTTATTCTTGCCTGATATCCCTTACGTTGTCTCCGTCCTTTCAAGGATTCGTTTAATTTACGTCACTATTTAGTGTCATTAGTTGAGAAATAAAATAACACAGAACAGGAAACAAAATGTATAAAAGTTATATGAATTTCTAAGTTATCCAAAAGGCGAAATGTTGTCTTGTACACAGTAGCCTAATTTCCGATTGACTGATAAACTGATTGATATTAGGCTACTCCATAATAAAATAAATCAAAATTGTAAGTACAATTTTTGACTACGTAGGGCCTACACTCTAGGCCTATAGTTGCAAAATTTAGTTTGTAATTGTTTATGTCAGCATGGACTTATGTGCACTTGTGTATACAGTTTAAATTTGAAAAGATTTCAGTATTTTTAATAACTCAATTTCTCATTAAACCAAACTTATGAAAAAGAAAATATTTGTTGTAGATTAATGTTACTTGTTGTTTACTAACAAAGTTATGTTATTTGCTGATAAAAATTAAATTGTGCAAACAAGGTTTTTAATTTTAAAATTTTATTTTCCGTTTTTTCTCGTTTTTTTCCGTTTTTTATTTTTGGAAAAAAACGACGTTTTATTTCGTTTTTTATTTTGTTTTCATCGTTTTTTACAACTATGCATCAAACTATAGCCTAACATGTTAGCTATATAATGGAAAAGTATCAAATGGTTGGCTTATCAAATACAGCCGAGACCATCAAAATAATGAGCCTCGCCGGGTGTTACAAGTTACCCCACAAACGGGGTAAGTTGTAACATGAGCAGGGGCAAGTTGTAACAATATTGGGGAAAGTAAAAAAATTAAATTTTGCTTCTTTGCTAAATTGTAATAGAACAATAATTATTGTTGTAAATACACCTTTAAAATAATCCACAATGTTAGGCTGGAGCTTATAGGAAGTATGCAGTGGAACGAACAGCATAGCGATACCACTTTCTTTGCATAGTCGATTGAGTCGATGGAGAGATGTGACGAGTGATTGGCCAAAGTAACAGTGCAGGTCTCTCTTTTGAGGCTTTGCAATATTTCACGTAGTGATTCAGAAACTGACAAAACTCTTTCTGCTTCATCCAACCTGACTTATTCGCTGTACCAGCACAAACAACTGGTCCAACTCTAATGAAATGGTCATAGAAATTAACTGTCGGTAAGGTTAATAGATGCATTTCTAATCGCATTAACTGCGAGTGCTGTGGTAACTAGCATACTTCGTTTGCCCGAAGTTATCGCAATGATTTGCTTCAATCCCTTTTCTGTTGCAACTTTTGAAGGCTTCAATACAGTAGGCCTACTGTGGTAACTCCGGTTTCGTCCATATTCCAAATGTCATTGCCATCAAATTTAAAAGATGTATAACTTCTGCTAATTTGTCGTAAAATGATGAAACAACATTTCTGTTGAAACCAATCGCTCTAGAAATGCTTGCTGCTTCTGGAGTGTGAACAGAAATTGTAGGATTTCTTATTAGAAAGCCAGAGAACCAATCGGAACCTGCCATTTCACACATACGCCAGTTTTGTGGAAAGCTTTTATTGTATGTCACAGCACAATGAAATGGTAGTTTTCTCACTTCTCTGGATCTATCAGAATGCCTACTTCGGCATCTAAAATGACTTGTCTGTTTCTTCCGCATCCAACGCTCGGTGCAATATCGACTTTGCCCCCATTTCGTGACTGCTTCGATCTTTAGGCCTATAAATCAGTACAGTGTGAGATGACTTCTTGCATTATTTCCAGAAGAGTCATACCTTTCGTACTTTTACGCTTGTGATTCCTCAATCCTGTAAGAAAGACTCTACTCTGCAATAATAAAATTAATAATAATAATAATAATAATAATAATAATAATAATAATAATAATAATAATAATAATAATAATAATAATAATAATAATAATAATAATAATAATAATAATAATAATAATAATAATAATAAGAGATTGATTCCTCGCCTTCCTAAATTCTCCCATATCTCTTCGTTTGTGATCAATCAATTGCACTAGCTTCCTCTCACAGCCCGAATTCAGTTCAAAGTTCTTGTCCTAGTCCTTAAGTCAAAATTGGGCATTGCTCCTAAATATCTTATGGATCACATTCGCTCCCCTCTCTCTTCAGTTTCTCATCGACCTCTCCGCTCCTTGTTCAGGCATACTCTATTTGTTCCACGAGTTAGGACCACTGTGGCCCAAACTAGATCTTTTGCCTCTATTGGGTCCTCACTATGGAATGCCCTTCCTTTCTCTCTACGTGTTATTATACTTTCTGGGTCTCTTCCTACAGCCTACTCCCTTCTCAAAACCTTCTTCTTCTCTACCTAGGGGTTCTCACACTGGGAGCGCTACTGAATGGCCACTGCTGTGAGCAGCGCTATATAAATTAACAAATACGATATAATGCAATAAATGTTAAATATAGGCGCTATATAACGACTACATGTATCTTGATTGGATATAAGATCTTTCTTTTTCTTGCCTGAAGGTTAAAATGGCTGACTGGGCTGACTGAATATTTGAGTTATAAAGATGATAGTTTTCGTCGAACCTTTTATTTGTTACAATAAATCCGTTTAAAAATCTAACAGGTTATGGACCCAGAACACGTGGGTATGCGTCGATAAACGGATGTAATAGTAAAAGACGTTTAGCGATCGAAAACATAAAGAACGCTGTCGAACAGTTGTACGCGTGACCATAGCGTGACTTAACCTTGGACTATCGCTTCAACTGATAAGGTAAAGATGGCGGATAAAAGTTCAAGTAAGTTCGCAAAACTCAATAATCAGAACTATCAGACCTGGAAATTCAAGATGGAACTTCTGCTGACTAAAGAGAATCTGTGGGAAACAATTGTTAAGGAAGCTCCTGATCCAGTAACTACGGAATGGCAGACCAGAGACGGAAAAGCCAGGGCAATAATCGGTCTACAAGTTGAAGACAACCAACTTCATCTCGTCCGGAAACAGTCAACAGCAAAGGGGTCGTGGCAAGCACTGCAGAAATACCACGAAAAGGCTACCCTATCAAGTAAGGTGAACTTATTAAAGAAACTATGGGGGTTAAAACTTACAGAACATGGTGACATGGAAAATCATCTAGCAGAAATGCAAAATCTAATTGACCAGTTGGCATCTTTAGGAGAAACACTGGCAGAACACCTATCTGTAGCACTATTTCTCAGTAGCCTACCAGACAGTTATGGAACACTAATTACCGCACTCGAAACAAGACCTGAAGAAGATTTGACAATAGAATTAGTGAAAAACAAGCTACTGGAAGAATTCAACAGAAAATCTAAATCTCTTTCCATGCACAATGATCAAGAACTAAAAGTTCTAAAGATGACAATAAAAGAAGTTAAACCCCAAACAACTCTTATCTGTTTTTTCTGTAAAAAGTCAAACCACATAAAGAAGGAATGCAGAAAATACATTGAATGGAAGAAGAAAAACCCAGATCACACAGCTAAAACACTAAAGGAAAATGTGACTGTGGAAAATCTGAAAGAAAATCAGACATCATATTCTTGTTTTAAAACTTGTGATATGGATGTTGACCATATTTGGCATATTGATTCAGGTGCTACAGCACACATGTGCAGTAACAAGAATTTCTTTGAAAATCTCAATTATCAGCATAAAGGAGAAGTTTTTCTAGCAAATGGACAAAAGATACAGACTGGCGGAATTGGCGACGTTTTTCTCCAGTGCACAAAAGAAGATGGGAATGGCCACCTAGCAAAATTGTGTGATGTGCTATATGTACCACAGTTGCGTGGAAATTTAATTTCCGTGAAGAAGCTAGTCAATAAAGGCTTAGAGGTCCACTTCAAAGGTGAACAGTGCAGTATCATAAAGAATGGAGAAACAATTGCTAAAGCAGTGCAAAACAATGGTTTATTTGAACTGAACATCTCAGAGAAGTTGCAAAAGGTGACTGAAGGAAACAAAGTACAATGCAAAGCAGAATGCATACATGTTTGGCACAACAGAATGGGACATAGAGACTCACAAGCAATAAGGCTGTTAGAAAAACAGAATAAAGCATCTGGAATTAACATAAAGCCATGCCAATTTTCAGAAGTATGTGAATGCTGCATAAAGACTAAGATGGCAAGAAAACCTTTTCCAAAGAAGTCAGAATCAAAGACTACTCAAATTCTGGACTTGATTCATACAGATGTTTGCGGACCAATGCAAACAGTAACTCCAGGAGGCAAAAGATATTTCATGACCATGATTGATGACTTCAGCAGATATACTGAGGTATACTTGTTGAGCCATAAGTCAGAAGTACCAGAAAAGATAAAAGAATACGTCAGATGTGTACAGACCAAATTTGGTAAAACACCCAAAAAGATTAGATCAGATAGAGGAGGGGAGTACACTGCAGAAAGATTACAGACTTTCTTAAAAGCTGAAGGAATCCGAGCTGAACTTACTACACCGTACACGCCGCAGCAGAACGGATGTGCAGAAAGAAAGAACCATTCCCTGACAGAAATGACAAGGTGTATGTTAAAGGACTCTGGATTGCCTATGAAATTTTGGGGTGAAGCAATAATTACAGCCAACCATTTGCAGAACAGATTACCAGAAGATGGGAAGGAGACAACCCCATATGAAGGATGGAATAAAAGAAAACCAGACTTAAGTTATGTCAAGAGATTCGGTTCAACAGCTTATGTTGCAGTACCAACGGAGAAAAGACAGAAGCTGGACGATAAAGCCAGAAAGTTAGTATTCGTCGGTTATGAAATAGGCACAAAAGGCTACCGTTTGCTTGATGTCAATACGAACAGAATACAAATAAGTAAAGACGTCATTTTCCTAGAAGGTGATCCACATTCATCAGAAGAAATAGGGAGTGATGTTGACCTAGTTGAAGAACAGTCCTCAGATTCAGATGAAGAAGATACAACTAGTACACAAATCCATGAACATACTGAAAGAGAAATTGCTGATCCAAATCTGGAAATTACAGTCACAGATGAAAACTTAAGACGATCAGAACGGAGAACCAAAGGAAAACCTCCAGAGCGATTGGTAGAAGTAATGAATAAAGTGACAACAGATGAACCGGAACCAAGGTTATACAGGGAAGCAATATCTGGTAAACAAGCAGAACAGTGGTGTACAGCCATGAATGAAGAAATGGAATCACTTAAGGAAAATGGAACATGGATTCTAACAGAATTACCAGAAAACAAAACAGCAATTGGAAGCAAATGGGTTTATAAAGTAAAGAAAGATGAAAAAGGAAACATTACCAGATATAAAGCACGTTTAGTCGCTCAAGGCTATTCACAGAAATACGGAGATGACTATGACGAAGTTTTTGCTCCTGTGGCAAAACCAACAACACTTCGAACACTTTTAACTATTGCAGGACATAAGGGCATGATAGTGAAACACTATGATGTCGAAACAGCTTACCTGAATGGAGACTTGTCACATGAAGTCTACATGAAACAACCTGAGGGCTATCAGGAAGGTGGCAATAAAGTTGTGTGCAAGCTCAAAAAGAACTTGTATGGTCTCAAGCAGGGAGCTAATGAATGGAACAGAAAATTTAATGACATTCTCATTACCAATGGATTCAAGAGGAGTAATAATGATCCGTGTTTGTATTCAAAACAGGAAAATGGAGAATGGATGTACATTTCCATACATGTAGATGACTTAATTGTGGCTACAACGAAGGATTCTATGCTAAAAGACTTTGAAGAACGGATGGGTCATACTCTGAACATGAAGAACCTTGGAAACTTAAGATACTATTTAGGAATACAATTTGAAAGAGATGAGAATGGAATTTTTCTGTTACACCAAAAGGGATATATCGAAAGAAAATTGGACAAGTTCAATTTAACTGACAGTAAACCATCAAACATTCCAGTCGATCCAGGTTACCAGAAAAGACAAGAAGTTCAAGAAGATGCAAAATCTAAAGAAATTTACAGAAGTGCAATTGGAGCATTGAACTATTTGGCAACAAATACCAGACCTGACATAGCGGTGGGAACATCGATACTTTCACGACATGTTAATGATCCAAAGGAAAGTGATTGGGTGGAAGTAAAGAGAATCTACCGTTATCTAAAGCACACAATGGACAAAAAGTTAAAATTAGGAAACCTGTGTGAATCGCATCAACAGTTGATTGGATATGTTGATGCAGATTGGGGTGGTGATGCAAAGGACAGAAAATCTAATACTGGATACGTGTTCAAGTATTTCGGAGCACCAATCTCATGGGCAAGCCGAAAGCAATCTATGGTGACATTATCCTCAACAGAAGCGGAGTATATAGCTCTTACGGAAGCTACACAAGAAGCACTCTGGTTGAGAAGACTGTTGGAAGACCTAAATCAAGACATTGTTCGACCAACTGTCTTATTCGAAGATAACCAAAGTTGTATAAAACTGTTGCAGAATGAGAAGGCAAGTCACAGAACAAAGCACATTGCAACAAAGTACTATTTTGTTCGGGATCTATGCAAATCTAAGGAACTGGAAGTGAAATACTGCCCGAGTGAAATAATGATTGCAGACCTTCTGACAAAGCCTTTGGAAGCTGTAAAGACCAGACAGTTCACTCTGGATATTGGATTAATCTAAAGACCAGTATTTGCTTTGTAGTCGTTAAGGAGGGGTGTTAAATATAGGCGCTATATAACGACTACATGTATCTTGATTGGATATAAGATCTCCCCTTTTCTTGCCTGAAGGTTAAAATGGCTGACTGGGCTGACTGAATATTTGAGTTATAAAGATGATAGTTTTCGTCGAACCTTTTATTTGTTACAATAAATCCGTTTAAAAATCTAACAATAAATAGGCCTACAATTTTGTTATAGACCCACAATCATAGGCCTGTCAATAGGGTATAGGCTAATATTATCAGTTAAAATGGATCCGACTTAAAGATCCACTGGGGCTTGTAAAATACATTGGGGGCAGGTTGTAACATGTTACAACTAACCACAGCTGATTTGGTACATCCAACCCCGCTGGTACATGAATCTAGTTTTATTTCATATCCTGGGAACCCATCAACTTCAGACAATATCGTTCACACAGACGCTGCTTGGATGAAAACTCTTCTCATTATGGCAATCAGTGAGAAGGTAAAACATGAATACAGAGAGCCATAAGAAAAATAAGAAAAAAAGCTGAGACTCACTTTTGTGCACAAAAATCTTGTTTGATTTATAAAAAATCTATTTTTAAGAATTCTGCGCAGAAATTTTGTTCACGCTGGTTTGTCAACTTGATCTACCTTTAGATCAGTATAAGCTGGTTCCCTGCTCTCCAGGAACGGCGCTGCGATGGTTGTTACATTCAACCCGTGTTACTTTCGACCCCGGTCTCCCCTACGGAGCTAACGCAGCTGGTAATAGCAATCACGACCAAGGCGATGCAGATGTTGCGCAAAGGTAAGCTCCTGATCTAACAGGATACCGAGGTCACGGGCTGTAGCTGAAAAATTGTAGGTAGGTAAATTTCAGCCTAGCCAGGTCTTCCAAGTTAAGCTTGGCAAGCTGCTGCCTAGTACCCTGCCACATGAATTTAGTCTTAACAGAATTCAGACGTAAGCGATTAGATGACATTCATGTTTCTAACCTGACCAGGGCGCGACCCATTTCCCGACAGCCAAATCAGCATTTGCGGGTCGGCAGTGAATATAAGACTGTATATCATCTGCATAAATCTGGCCCTGTGCCCAACTGGCTGCCAGATGTGTGGAAAGCCCAGAGGTTAGTTTTTATAGATGATATACAAGAGCGGACCAAGGACAGATCCCTGGAGAGACCATAGGGGCAGGGACCCATATAAATACATTGTAGGACCGTGGACCTCACTAAGCGTACGCCCAACAAGTTCACCTAGTTGAACAAACGTGAGACAGTCTTTAATGGCGCAATTTCTGAAATAGATCATTAAAGACAGCATTCGACACAGTCTAACGCTACGTTCTGCTCAAATGAATGCACCTGCCGTTTGAAATATCATCAAGCGCACTAGAGTGGATGACGTTCTATCTGACTGACAGACAAAAAGTGTCCTCCATGCCCCCTCTTCTTGCACAGCCACTTTCCTTACCTATGGTGTTTCTCAACTCTGGTGGGTATGGTCATTTTCCTGCGGTTGTCCCCAGGTCTATGACGTCTGAGGTCCTGATTTCATCGATGTCCGCTGTCTACGTTGCCTCCCAATGAGCATTGCAAGAATCGCATTGTAAGAATCGGTGACTGGATGGATTTCAATCTACTGCAACTGACCCAATTCAAGATACCTCAGTGTAACGAGCGCAATATGAAATTGACGTTCTGAAACTTGAAATTTTGTGATGGCTCTGGTCAATTTATTTTTTTCCATATATAGGCTATTCTGAAAAAGTATTATTCGACTGATGAACATGACACTTAACTGAAATAGTGTAGTTGAACGGACACAGGGGTTCAGTCAGTACAAGTGAACCAGTTTTCATACTATGAGATTTAGTTTTACGTTGAACCGAAATGCATGTGGCCATAGGGAGTTGAAAACGATTGCCAAAACTTTGTGCAAATTCATTTAATGTTCAACGAGAAGTTCTTTAGTTGAGCAAACGTGAGCAAGTCAAACTTTGGAGATGCTACTCGCGTCAAGGTCAGGAAATACCAAATTCAAAAGTTCCTAAGAGTTGATGGAGCAGAGTCGACGAGACAATTACATGAGTTCGACTGAATTTGATGCCGGCTGGGAGCTATTTTTCCAATCGGAACAACTGCGAACAGTAAGAAAAAAGAACAGAAGATTTCGCCATTCTTCTCTGCGATGTCAAGCAGAGTTGGAGAAATCATCATGAGAGTGTCACATAAACAAGTTTGTAAACTATTTCGAATGATTCCAACCTAAAGAATAGTCACGAGACAGCTAATGTCTTTTCAACGCCGTGAGAGATTTCTCAACAACGGTCACGTGTGTAGAGTTAAGGCAAGGTCAAGGACGTTTTAGTCTGGACTCGAGTCATGCTTCAAAATACCAGGTGTTTGCAATTGCCTTACTATCGGTCTTTAATGGCGCAATTTCCGAAGTAGACGGCGTGTGTCTCGGAAGGCGACGGTGAATGCCAGGTATTGTATGGTGGTATGGTTATCAATTTGTCTTATTGAAAGAGATAATATATTAATTAAAACGTTGCCATCAATTTAATCACGCCCATCATTCTTTTGTGATCCGTTCTTACTGACATTTTATAGCACTGAGACTAGAGAAATACGTGTACTATTTAGAACTACGTGTACTACTTCTACTGGTTAGAAGTACGCGAACTACTTGCAATTTTTACAAGTACGCCAACTGCGTGTACTACTTAGAACTACGTGAACTACTGTTATCCTACTGTTCAGAAAGAAGAAAATATGACAGCAGCATTTAAACCATCTAGAGATACATAATATGCGCCATATCGATAGGACACGATGCTGAGAATTTCACAATTATTCTCAAAATAGTGAAAACAGTTTAATTTGCCATAATCGCAGTTGTAGTCTAACACTGAGTATTGTATTGTATTGTATCTACCAATTTATATAGCGACTTTCGCAGTGCTCACCAATCAGAGGCGCTCCCAGTGCGGAAGACCCAGAGAAAAGAAAGAGGTCTCCAGACAATAAAGAGGCACTTGGCCCACCAGTTAATAAACAGGAACGTGTCAAAGGAGGAAGCAGGTTCCATAGTGTAGGGCCAATGAAGGCAAAGGCTCGCGTTTTAGCCATAGCAGTTCTCGCTCGCGGGACAAAGAGATCATGCCGGTTTAATAAGCGTAGCGGGCGAAGAGAAGTAGCCGAGGCCGGCAGCCGGATAAAAAGTAGCAGACATACATGGGAGCTCGGCAAGTAAACGACTGGTAGATTAAAGAAAGTACCTTGAGCCGAACCCGAGCAGAAAGAGGGGGGTTCCAATGAAGGTGGTCAAACATGAAAGCAGATATGTGGAATGAGCGAGGAAGTCGAGCTATTAGTCTGGCCGCACGGGTAGGGTCATCACGGGTGCGAGTATACCCGGTTTTATCCGTACCGACGTGAAGTTTTAGGGTTACAATGTCACCGTTAGATATAATATAGAATGTAGGCGCACAATGGACCTGACCAGGGCAGCAACGTACTAGTAACAGTTACTTAGTGTTGTAGGTGACAATAATATAGACCACAATGATAAAATGAGACAGCACAACGTTGAGTTGCATGTGACAAGTTTTATCAGTTGACTGCTTCTAATTATTGCTACTACAATCCAAACAGCTGCTGCTGCTACTATTACTACTATTACTACTACTACTACTACTACTCCTCATACTGCTGCTGCTGCTACTACCACCACCACTACTACTACTACTACTACTACTACTACTACTACTACTACTACTACTACTACTACTACTACTACTACTACTACTACTACTACTACTACTACTACTACTACTACTACTACTACTACTCACTACTACTACTACTACTACTACTACTACTACTACTACTACTACTACTACTACTACTACTACTACTGCTGCTACTACTGCTACTACTATTACAACAACTGCAACAACTACAACAGCAACAACAACTACTAACACTACTACTACCACTACTATCATCATCATCGTTATCCTATTTATTATTATTACTACTACTACTACATGCTGAGTTGTAAGCCTATTGGCCTGGTAGGGACAGGGACTATGGGAAGGCGTGCTAATGACGTGACGGGTACTTTACGGGTACGGGTATACCCGCGGGTACGGGTAGGGTCGGGTAGTAATTTTGAATACGGGTTGGGTACGGGTACGGGTAACTGTTCTGTGTTACCGGTACGGGTCGGGTAGCAAAAATGCTCTATCCGCAGCCCCCTAGTCGGATTGCTCTAAGACGCCTCAGGTGGAAGTAAGAAGAACGTATAAGATTGGCAATATGTTCAGAAAAGGTAAGGTTGCTATCCAGGACTACGCCAAGGTCTCGTACACTGGGGTGGAAAGTGAAGGACGGAATCTCTCTGCAAGAAGAGAGTAATCCAGCTTAAGAAGCTGTTGGCGAAAACACGGACTACCAAGGGGGGGTGGTTACCACCCCCTTGGATTTCGTGTTTGGTTTTACATATCATAACTTGTAATACAGCAATGGATTCAGCATTCATTTCTGCACAGAATGGTATATTTAGTTGTATATTATGTGAATGCACCTTGAAATTACATCACTTTTAACAACGGAACCCATTAATTAGCAATATTGTATATTATTGCATACATTTTGTACTTTTGGATAAACAAATATAAGATTATGTGTGTTTTGAAACTAATCTATGTATAAAAGATACACACAATCATCCCTACACATGTTTATATAGTATAAATGTACATCCATACATTATATATCCATACATATAATTATATCGGTTTACGTTGTAATGCTGTATTCAGCCATTTTCACACATGATTACGCGTATTATTATTTATTTTGATCACTTCCGGTATTCAAAAGACAAAGATGTAGGTATGCAAATGAAGCCCTACATTCCCTCTAAAGAATGGTATATTTGTTTCTCTTCTGGGAAGAAAACTGAATACGCTACAGACAAAAAACTAAGGGTGGAGTCCTTCCATTCAGCCATTTTTCACGCATATTACGCGTATTATTATTTATTTTGAGCACTTCCGGTTGTCTCAGGTCAACTCAGTGACCATATAAATGTAGCCCCACATTCCCTCTATAGAATGGTATAATTTTGTCTCTTAATATTAAATGACGGATAAGATATAGTCGAAAATCTAGGGGGTGGTATCCACCCCCCTGGTACCTCGGGTATATTGGGTATAACTTTTGAACGGTGTGACAAAGTATATCATCTCACATTTTACCTCAAAACGTGTGTAAATGAACCCCCCTACAGCTACTTAAAAGGTCAAATTTTTATTCCATACGGAAAAAGTTTGAAATGAAAAAATGTCGGGGGCTCTTACCTATTTGATAGTAGCCCGAGGGTTAAGAAGCTGTTGGCGAGAGCCAAACCAGATGAGCTGCGTCTTATTTGGATTCAGTGAGAGCCGATTGGAGGACATCCAGAGGTGCAAGTCTCGAGAGAGAGCATCAATGCGACCAATACGAACAAGCTGAACAGAGGGTGGACCATTGACAAGGCCTGTACATCGTCAGCATAGAGGTGGCCACTTGAGGAGTGTTTAGAGAATATGGCTATCATCATCAGGTCCTTCTCTGTGGAATGGACTTCCTCCACCGGTTCGCTCTGCCATCCTTTCTGGTAGTCTCTCCTCGTCTTTTTCGAAACTAAAAGCCTGCCTTTTCCGTCGGGTTGTTCGCACTGGGAGCGCTTCTGAAAAGCTTTTGCTGTGAGAAGCTCTTTATAAATAGCCAAATACAACACAATACAATGGCTGGAATGTCGGCCGTATATAAGAGGTAGAGGAGAGGACCCAGGACAGAGCCCCGAGGAACACCATATTTGAACAAGACCCTGGGAGTTCTAGAGTCCCCACACAATTAATGACCATTTGAGTACGGCCAGTAAGGTAAGATCGGAGCCAGAGAAGAGGAGGGCCTCTGATGCCAAAGGAGGTCTCCAGGCGTTGCAGCAGAATGTCATGGTCAACCATCTCAAAATCAGCAGAGATATCAAAGAGAGCCAGCAGTAAAAGTTGAGATCTATCAACTGCCGAGTAGATGTCGGAGAGCAGGGACAGAAGGACAGTTTCAGTGGAATGATTAGCCCTGAAGCCTGATTGACTAAAAGGAAGAAGTCCTGAATTTTTCAAGATAGGGGAGAAGTTGAAGAGAGACAAGGCGTTCAGAAGTCTTGGAAGGGAAGGAAAGGTTGAAGATCGGGCGGTAATTCTGACAGAAATTAGGATCCAAGTTAGGTTTCTTGAGAGTATGATAAACAAGAGCTCGTTTTTGTGAGACGGCAAGATAGCCTTCAGAGTGAGACCTATTAATATAAATACTGTTAACATGGAACAATGTCATCAACAACATCAGCAATAATAAATGGAGGAAGAGGGTCCAGTTCACAAGACTTTAGGTTCGAAGAAAGAAGCAGACGTCGTAGTTCAGTTTCCAGAATCGGTTGAAATCCATCAAGAACGGAAACAGTCGACGCGATGAAAGGCGGAGGCGAGTGAGCGGTTGAAGCACGAAGGTCTTCTATCTTGGTAGAAATCATTGCGAGGAAGTCACTGACTGAGAAGGAGGGCCTCTGGCGGTCGAGAAGAGCGTTCCATAAGACTGGAGATGGATGACCATAGTCATTTTGGGTTTTTCTCGTTTCGTATGACAAGGTTTTCCCAGAAGGCCGCCTCCTTCTGGCGGTAGAGCTGGTGTAGAGCATGAAGTTGTGTGATCCAGGCCAGTCGATCGGCCGGATCCCGAGTCCGAGGGAAACGCCTCTCCAGACAGCGAGAGGACGACGTATTTGGTGGCAATCGCGGTCGAACCAGACGGCCAAAGGTCGGCAGCGAAATTTCACTTCCCGTAGCGGTAGCATGGTATCGATAAGCTGGGTCGTGGTGGAAGTGCAGAAGTCGAAGAGCTCGTCAACCGTTGGCGCGTCAAGCAACGATGGTAGAGAAGACAGCTGAGAGCCACGAAGTGCGTCGCCAAAAATTCGACGGTCAAGGGATCTCCAGCCACGAGACCTGAGAATGGCAGGAAGAGGCTGAGAATGGAGATGAGGTATTTTGAATTGAATGAAACGCATGATCGGAGAGAGTAGGAGGCTGAAATTGTAAGTTACGAACTTGTTCATTGTCAGCAGTAATTATCAGATCAAGAACGGTAACGGATAATTAATCTTTTTAAGAACATGACGTTCACCAATCAGCAAATATTGCAAATGAATATTATTGAGAAATTTACTTTCACTATTTAGCAAACATTGCTCACTAGGTAGGCCTAACTATGAGGGAGGTAATCAGTGGCGGGATCTCGTACACATGCAGACATCAGTTCCTGAATTCGTAGAATGAAGGATAAGGGAAGACGATAGACTGTTTTACCCGCAGCCGATGATTGGTCACGGTTGTCTCACCGTATACAAGTCCTTCGCAGTGGATACCAAAGCGATCAGTGGGAAGTGGTCTGACTTGATTTATTACATTATTGATTGTCCGACGTCTTGAGGACTTTCTGAACAACGACCACGTGTGTAGATACAATGTAAGGCCTAGGACGTTTTAGTCTGTACCTAAACTGCAGTTAGCTTGCAAAATATCAGGTGTTGTCTCAGTATTGGATATACATGTCTGGTATCGCGGATGCATCTACGTTTGTAGTTGCCTTACTATCGGTCTTTGTTGGCGCAATATCCTAAGTGGATGATTAATGAATGCCTTCGACACATGCAGTCTAGCGCGACGTTCACTTGCTGCGACTGCACCTGTCTTTTGGCATGTCATCTAGTTCACTATAGTGAATGATATTCTGCCTGACTGACAGAGAGCCAAGCTCCCACAATGCCCCTACTCCAGAACAGCCACTATCCTTATTTGTGGCGTTCGTCAAAGCTAAGTCCATTCCGACCAACCGACTCACCAGTACAACGACTGAAGCCAGATGAACAGCGATACATAGACGTCCAAAGATGGATATGGATAGAGACAGAAACGGATAAACACTGTGGTACCTATGTGTGTAATAGGGTGGAGTGAAAAAATTCGTGTCTTAATTTCAATATGTCCTGGTGTCGAAAAGTTGCATTGTATAATGTACATCACACACAAATTTTTTCCATAATAAAAAAATAATTTCTTGTGCTGCCCCAAGACTGTCGAAGTTCCTGGTGATTTAAGTCATTTTGAGCATTTTTACGGTAAATTCTTGGCACTGCAATCGACGGCAGAAGCCAATAAGGGTATGAGTAGCAGCTCCAGTGGAGAAGAGGAAATGTCTGAGGATGGGAATGCTGAACTGGAAACTGTGGACAGTGACACAGACTACAGTGCTATAGGCCAAATTTCCACGCAAATGCGCTCGCCATTGTCGAACTTGGCTCGCGAATGTGATCGGCATGGCGTGTCAGATAGGTGCGCTGCGGCTCTTGCCAGCGCTGTTTTGGAAGATGTTGGTTTAGTAACTGGCAATGACTGTGCCATTGTCATAGACAGAAGCAAAGTGCGCAGGGAAAGGAAGAATTGCATCACGGAAATTGATGAAAATATTTAACACCAAGTCTGACTTTCGATTAAATTAACCCTATGACGCACACCTGGGGTCAATTTGACCCCACCGATGGAACTTCCTTGAATAGCTGCGTTGATACAAATAGTAGAAATCTAAAAATAATTCAAATTCCTCAGCAATTAATCCCTCTACATATATGGAAAAATTCGATGAGTTTAGAATTTTAGGTTCAATGATACAAAAATAAGAATGACACTCGGGCACAGCCTGGGGTCAATCTGACCCCAGGCTGTAACATTGACTATAACATAAACCAGGCTACGTTACATACACAAATACGCACGTACATACATACATACACACATGCATACATACATATATAAATACATACATACATACAAGCATACATACATACATATATACATCCATCAATACACACACATATATATACATACAAATATACATAATTATTATAGGCTACATGTACATGAATAGGCCTACATGCATATAGCCTACACATAGAAAATATATACATGAATGCATACATACATACATACATACATACATACATGACACATACATACATGCACACTTACATGCATACACACCTACATGCATACACACATACATATATAAATACATACGAATATACATATATACACGTTCATGCGTATATGTATATACACACATACATACAAATATATACATGCATGCATGCGTACATACATATATACATATATACATACATACATACATACATACATACATACATACATACATACATACATACATACATGCGTACATACATACATACAAATGTACATGCATACATCCATCCCACCATATATAGATTCATCCCTGCATGCACACGCACATACGTAAATACAAACATACATATGTACATATATATACATACATACATACATTCATACATACATACATACATACATAAATACATACATACATACATACATACGTACATACATACAAATATGCATGCATACATCCATCCCACCATACATAGATTCATCCCTGCATGCATACGCACATACGTAAATACATACATACATATGTACATACATATATACATACACACATACATTTTCCGTAAGTGCACGCACTCTGTCCCACCTAAATTTGAGCATTCATGTCGACTTTCTATTAAAATGGCATAAAATCCACCCGTGTTATCGGTGGGGTCAATTTGACTAAATGCGTTGGCCAGGAAGGTGTGCGTCATAGGGTTAACTGCTTCATAGAAGACCAAGAAGGTGCATTTAGCAATATTACGCTTAGTAATTTGCAAGACTGAAACGCGTAGAACTTGAGTCGTCCTGGGGCAGCATAAGAAATAATTTTACATGTATAATAATTCAACGTGTTATAATTAACACTCAAATAGGGCCTACAACTTCTCCACACCAGGACGAAAAGAATTGTAATTTTTGAAAATGTGTAGGGGAGACTTGGGACCCTTGATCCCTCGGCACCCTTGATCCCTCAGTCATTTTTGCCTTAATTAGGCCTACTTATGAAATATTTTCTTTTAATTTTAACCACGCAAAAGGACAGGAAGAAGGTCAAGGACATAAACGTAGCAGAATGATTCACTACCTTTCTTCAATACATCAGTAATTAAGGAAAAATGACTGAGGGATCAAGGGTGCCCAGGGATCAAGGTCCCAAGTCTCCCCTATATTACGTTCACTCCACCCTAGTGTGTAAGCGAGTAACGTTACCGACTGACTTTCATAATACATTGTAGATAGAGGTTGATCTTAGCATGTGATGATGTGAGGAGCAGACGGAGTAGAAGCAATAGTACAAGCAGAGCGTTCGTAGTTGAAGGTTCATCTTCGTTGTCACTGTCGTCATTCATAAATATTTTAAAGTCTACTTCTGCTGAAACTCCTCATTTTAATTTTAGCCGCGGGGCCCTGTGACCATGTGACTGACTGGCACGAACGGTCATCATGCTGGTCTTGGTCATAGACCACGTCTCTACGATTCGTTTCTGAATGCCACATTACTTAGAACCAACCTGCTTACGTTACGTCAGACTGCCCTGTTTACATTACACGTAGACCCAGACTGGAGTTTCGAAAATGGTCGCTCTACGGAGCAGAGTGCAACATTATCTAAGTGCAATGGAAGAAACATCATTGAGAAGGAAGTTCTATTTAAGAATTGTTTATTATCGTTAATAGACGACGGCTATGCTGTGCAAATTGGATATTTGTATAGCGCCACTTTCAGGAAATATCGATCGAAGAAATGGTGGGAGAGTCTGCGAAATCACCAAGTTTTTTGGTCTTAATTAGCACCTAGGCCTATCTGCTCTTCAGTTAAAATTATATCGATAAAGTAAATGCGGATAAGTTTCTTAGGCGCAAAGGAATTCAGTTTTACAAAGCGTTTGGCCTAGATTGTAGCCTATGCAAGCATAAAATAGTAAAATTTCTATTTGTGAATTGATACGTCTTCAATAAAAGAGTTTTGATTGATTGATTTTGATGGATGGATGGATGGATGGATGGATGGATGGATGGGTATCAGGGGTCAAGTAGTGAAAAAGGAGACGAAGGCCATTGGCAGAGGATTCTTTTCATATTTATACATTAATTCACTGATTTTGTACAAGTCTAATCTGATCAATAGTCTAGGCGCGCAGAGCAAAAAAGTCTTCAAAAAAGCGATGTAAGCGGCAAGTCATGTTCATTTTTGGCAACATACTTTTTTATACTAATTCGACCCTGCTGATTACGAAAATCGCTGTTGCCAAGCTGGATTTTTGTCCTGAAGGTCATTTCAAGGTCATAAAAATTAAATCTTGCAAAAATCAGAGAAGAATGGCCAGATCTCAGCCAATAATTGTTGAATTCGGTTAATTCTTTCTTGCTTTTTCTCGACTTGATAAGGGCTACCTGTGGTAAGAAACAAGGTTACTAAATGTAAGACGATCCAAGGTTATTTTAAGGTAAAATAAAATACAGCCCGTAAAACAAAGTTTTTTACTATATCCATCTAGTATCCTATAATGCGTCTTACGAAGCAGTTACCTCTACAAATATATAGTCCGCGTTCATTTTACAACATAGCGTCCGTTTAATGATGCACCGCGCCCGTTTCTGTTGCGGCCAATGGCAACGCTGGCCAATCACAACGCTCCGTATCGGAAAAGGGGATTCCCCGATTCGAAAAGTTTAGTCCCCGATTCTATAAGCTAGCCTTTTTGTGGGGAGGTGAAATTTTGATAGAATGAAGTGTGTGCGAGGGCGAGTCTATATGCCAAGTTTCACGACGATTGAATGATTGTAAGTGATCGAACTAGTCGTCGCAAGATTTGACTATTTAGCCTGTGGCTCTCAAGCAAGCATTCAAGCAAGCAAGCAAGATTCCCGCAAGTTAAACTAGATGGATAATAAAATACAGCCCGTAAAACAAAGTTTTTACTATATCCATCTAGTATCCTATAATGCGTCTTATGAAGCAGTTGAAGCAGTTACCTCTACAAATATATAGTCCGCGTTCACTTTACGACTGCGGCCAATCACAACGCTGGCCAATCACAACGCTCCGTATCGGAAAAGGGGATTCCCCGATTCGAAAAGTTTAGTCCCCGATTCTATAAGCTAGCCTTCTTTTGGGGAGGTGAAATTTTGATAGAATGAAGTGTGTGCGATGGGCGAGTCTATATGCCAAGTTTCACGACGATTGAATGATTGTAAGTGATCGAACTAGTCGTCGCAAGATTTGACTATTTAGCCTGTGGCTCAATCAAGCAAGCAAGATTCCGCAAGTTAAACTAGATGGATAAAAAGGGCAATTTCAGAGGAAAATCTTGGGAAATGGACCACCTCCGTAAGCAAACCGGGAGCCACGCGCATATGGACGCACGAGACGTACGCTCTAACCAATGCGGTCAGTGTCTGATCTAATCTAGTAACTTCTATATACGGCGTTGTTGCTATAGAGAACAAGCCAGCACTCGATGGTTGGATTAAGTCAAACAGTAGTCAAAGTCTTAGTCCATTAGATAAGTAAGGTCTTGTCTGTTTCACGAGTCTGGACTGCATTTCGTCCATTGAAGCTACACTCAAGAGACAAAAGCAAGACTTGCAACAAACGCTGCTGCACGAGATGCTCGATCAGTCGAAACAACTTAATAATGTCGGTTTAACGACTCGCACGTTACACCTCCAATCACCGCTGAACTAATTAAATCATCAGCCCGAAGCCGCCTAACCTCAGCCCAGAGCATCCGAGAGCCACGTTCAAGACCCTGTAAGGAGGCAGCATTTGTTTTGTAATTGTAATTGTAATTGAACATTTACATAGCGCCACTCAGAGATTCAGAGGCGCTCCCGACCCAGGGCTCTAACAAAATAATAAGATAGTCTTCAGGCGTTTCCGAAACAGAGGAAGAGAAAGGGTGATGAGCTCAAGACGCAATTATTCATGCGGAAGATGGTTTTTAACAATACAGTCGTTGATCCGAGCGGTAAGAGCATCCGCAGCCTCAACTCAAGCGTATTTCTACGGCGAAGTAAGTATTTCAATTTTGGGGTCATGTAAGACGGATCGATATCTCTTGATCGATATCTCTTTGAGGGGGATGAAGCGGTTGAGCGAGTCGTCAAATGAAGGCACAGAAGTCATCAAAAGCTTGTTCAATAGAGGTGTCCTCGGCGAAGAAACTCCACGTATGTTTCATGATGAAGGCATGGAGTGCTGAAAGACTGGCGGGCGTCTGCAGCCGGAAGCTTCGGACTTCGCGGTCGTTCATCAAAGACCGCTGCGTTACGGTTTCAGAGTTCGCAAGAACTGCGGAATGTTTGGTCTAGACGATTTGATTGCGGAGCATGTTCCGTACATTGGTCCCGAGGCATAGACTATACGATCCAACGGGTGTTCGAGATGGGTAGGACCAGCGAACTCCACATGGAGACTCAAACCAAGGATATCTTCAGAAGGGAGCTGGTAATACATAATACATGTACATACTTACAAACATAGAGCATACATCCAGCAATGCACATAATAATTATGCGTGCAAGGACTGTATTGCATTGTATTGAATTGTATTGCATCTATATATTTGTAAAGTACCTCTTGCAGTGCACACCATCTAGAAGCGCTCCGTGATCAAAAGGCCCAGAGAGAAGGAAGTGGTCTTGAGACAGCGAAAGGAGACGTTTGGACGACCAGTTAGTAAGGAGGAACGTGCAAGAGGAGGGAGCTGATACATAATCGGACGACCAATAAAGGCAAAGCTCGGGTTTTGGCCATAGCTGCTGCTGTCCTCGCTCGCGGACGATGAGATCTTGCCTTATACCTCCGGTTGCTTAGAGTAAAAACCATGAGCTGAAATCGATCAAAAATGGAAGCCAAAGAAAGTGGTCAAACATTAAAAAGGATTTGTGGGACCTGTGAGAAAGTTGGGCTATTAATCTGGCCACAGCATATCTAGAACAGACTGGAGAGGTGAGACGGAGGGGGGGGGCAAGGAGAGAGTTACAGTAGTCGATTCGAGAGCAAATGAAGTCATGGACAACAGAGGTAACGACAAAGGAGGACACGGAGCGTCCGATTGCTCTAAGCCGCCTCATGTAAAAGTGAGAGGTTGACAGTTTGAAAGATCTTCTATTTCAACGACACGAGTCCTGCATCCTAAACTCTGCCTTAGCACATTGAGACTCTAACTTATCAGAGACACAAGCAGAGTAACTGGGTTTTCGTCTGCAAGTATGGCATTTGATAGCGTTAGAATGGCCTTCAGATTCTAATATTTCTTTCAATAATCTTCTAGTATTTCTTAATAATAATCCTACAACGATTGATGTAGCTATTCTGTCATAATTTAGTTTAGTCACGTTTAATAGTGTGAAACCGCTACTCAAATAGACTCTGATTTGAACCCGTTACGTGAACACTGAACAACGAGTAGTATGTATGTAGACCAACGTAGTTTGGCATTTTTTTTTATTAAACAAGATTCAATAACCTGCAAAAAAATGATCCAAAACTAATCAAATCTTGACGAATAATTATACTTAAAATGTAACTGATCTCGTAGCATCTTCTTAAAGTTAAATTATTAACCCTATGACGCACACCTTCCCGGCCAACACATTTAGCACACCTGGGGTCTAATAGACCCCGCCGATAACACGGGTATAATAGTATGTACATATGTATGTATCTGTGTATATATGCACGTATGTATGTATGTATGTATGTATATATTATCCATGTATATGTGCATATATGTATGTATGTATATATTACATTATTTGTAAGCGTATGCATCATTGTATCTATGCGTGAAGAAGCATGTATGTATTATGTATGTATGTATGTGTATGTATGTATGTATGTATGTATGTATAAACTCATATGTATGTATGCAATTGTATGTATGTATGTATGTATGTATGTATGTATGTATGTATGTATGTATGTAATATGTATGTACTTATGTAATGTCTTTGTTCCTATGACATGGATGTATATATGTACGCATCCATTCATGCATGTGAGTTTGTATGTATGTGTATGTGTGTATGCCTGCATGCATATACATGCATATATGTATGGATGTATATTTTTATGTATATATATGCATGTAGGCTATGTATGTATGTATGTATGTATGTATACATGCAGGCATGTATGGAAGGATGGATATTATATGTATATGTGTATGCATGTTTGTACTTGTATATATTTGTGCATGCATATATGTATGGATGTATATTTGTATGTATACACATGCGTAAGGAGGTATTTATGCATGTATGTATGTATGTATGTATGTATGTATGTAAGTATGCATGCATGTATGCATAGGTGAATGGATATAATTATGTATGTGTGTATGCTTGAATGTACTTGTATGTATGTGCTAATGTATATACGTATGGATGAATATCTGTATGTACATATATATATGTGTTTGGATGTATGTATGTATGCATGTAAGCATGCATGCATGTGTGGATATGTATGCATGTATGCATATATTCACTTGTATGTATGTGTGTGTAGTACTGTGCACATGCATGTTTGCATGTACATGTATATATGTATGGATGTATATTGGCATGTGTATATGATATATATGTGTGTGTATGCATGTGTATATGCATGTATGGATGAATGTATGTATGTATATATGTCTAAATGTATGTGTGTATGTATGTACGTATGTGTGTATGTATTTGTATGTGTGCATAATGCATATGCATTTATGCATGTACATATTGGTATGCATGTATATATATGCGCATATGTATGTGTGTATGCATGCATGTCTGGATATAATTATGTATCTATGTATGTATGTATTTATGCATGTATATATTTGTATATGTGTATATGAATGTATGCATGTACATGTATGTATGTATGGATGTATTTTATGTATGTATATATGTGTGTATAAATGTATGTATGTATGTATGTATGTATGTATGTATGTATGTATGTATGTATGTATGTATGTATGTGTGTATGTATGTATGTATGTATGTATGTATGTGTGTATTTGTGTATGTAACGCAGCCTGGAATATGTCATAGTCGATGGAAATATCAATGTTAAAGCCTGGGGTCTGCTGGACCCCAGGTGTGCTAAATATGCCCTAGTGTCATTCTTATTTTTGTATCATCGAACCAAGAAATCTAAACTCTTCGAAATTTTCCATAGATGTAGGGGGATGAATTGCTGAGGAATTTGAATTATTTCAGATTTTTACTATTTGTATCAACGCAGCTATTCAAGGAAGTTTGATCGATGGGGTCCAATGGACCCCAGGTGTGCGTCATAGGGTTAAACATCTCATCGATTGATGTAGCTATTCTGTCATAATTATGATAAATCAAAGTAAGTTACAATTTATTTGACTAAAGGGAATTTTGGAAATCCAGTTATAATTAGACATTATTTGAAGCGTGCATCATTGTCAAAAGCGTGAAGAAGCATTTCTTTCCGATGGGGAGTCATTATTTCTGGTTGGTGCTTAAACTCATAATCTACCATTTGCATTATGCAAGGTCTTTAGACCACAGGATAAACGGGATTGTCTGCGATTCCACATTGGTTGTCTTTGTTCCTTGACATCCAGATATAGCCATCCATTCCCCATTGAGTTCCAAAGCTGTAAAAACGTGTCAACAAGACAGCTTGCAATGTGATTGCTTCTTTCGGTGTTTCTAACACTTTGGGAACTGGGTTCTAGGTATCGTTTTAATAATGGTACAAGGATTTGAGCTATGAAGAAAGGTTGAAAAGGTGTGGACATACAACACTGGAGATAAGGAGAACCAATTAAACCCTTTCGGCGACTGAGCAAAGCAAGTTTGTAATTATTTAATTCGGCGTGTACTCCATACATGCAGGAATGCCTCTACGCTTTCACGTACTGGTGTGAATTTGTGATTTTAGTGAATAGAAATTGATATAAATCTTGGTGGCTGCGATGGCTTAGACTGCTGATGAGACAATGATGACGGCTGTTACGATGACCTTGACAATATTATCGTGCAAATAATCATGATAATGATGACGACGACAGAGAGAATGACGTATAACATAACGCCAAACTACGAAGATTACAATGGTGACTGCGATGGTGATGACGACGATAGTGACGATAATGAGGATGACGATGATGATGATGATGATGATGATGATGATGATGATGATGATGATGATGATGATGATGATGATGATGATGATGCATTGATGATGAGGATTATGATGATGACTTTGATGATGACGATTATGATGGTGATGATTATCATGAGCCCAATGATGATGACAACTTACAGTGATGATGGTAGCGATGACGGTGACGATGACGACGATGACGACGATGATGATGACGATTATGGTGATGACAATGATGACGATGACGACGACGATGATGATGATGATCATTATGATGATGATGATGATGCCGACGACGATGATGGTGATGATCGCGATGATGAATTGAACGCTGTTCTTGCTTACTAGATGACGCGTTCTATATCATGCATTTGATAATGAACACTTGCTGTATAAATTCACCTGTTTTTTACAATCCAGTATTCTTGTCCAGATGGGGTTTCCCCATATCCAACAACCAAGACAGCGTGAGTCAGAAAATCACTCCTGCATTTTGGGTCATCGTAAACGCCTAAACAAAAGAAACATTCGCTTTAGAGGGCGTTATATGCTTACCAATGCATTTAATACTTATGCCCTCTAAACTCTAAAGCGATACGTAGATGCGTATACATAATTACGTGCAAACATAATTATGCACGCATAAATACGTACATACTACATAAGCACATGCATACATATATCACTCGTATACATGATATACATTATACTTACGTACATTACATACCAACATACTAACATACATTCATACATACATACATACATACATACATACATACATGCATACATACATACATAGATACATAGATACATACATACATACATACATACATACATACATACATACATACATACATACATACATACATGCATACATACATACATACATACATACATACATACATGCATGCATGCATGCATGCATGCATGCATGCATGCATGCATACATACATACATACATACATACATACATACATACATACATACATGCATACATACATACCTACATACATACATACATACGCATACATATATACATACATCCATGCATACATACATACGTACATATATACATACATCCATGCATACAATACATACATAAATTGTTTGATGTTCTCAAGTAGTGTTTGGCTCAACTCTTCCAAGACTCATGATCAGGCCTGGCTTGGGAGCGCCTCTGAGTAGAGCCCTTGAAGAGGCGCTATATAAATTCTATGATTGATTGATTGATTGATTGACCATGGGCACTCGCCAGCAGCTAATTAAACTTGATTACGCAATACATGCCATGCGGTTCCCTCAGTTTACTTTCTTGACAAATCTCCGTGACCAGGTTATTACTCTAGACTTCTCTGCACATATCTCTAATGTCTATCGGTCCTGTCTTTATCCGTTGGCCCTTCGCTGTGGAATGACCCTTCATACTATAACTAGTTCTGAGATCCTATCGAATCCTATCGTATCTAATAATTTATTAAGGACCTCTCGCAGAATAACAATACAGAGACGCTCTCAGCACGGAAGCCCCGGGGGAAAAGAAACGCCTTTGTAGGGCGATGCATGCATGGATACATACATACATACATAGCATATGCATGCATATATATACTTGCATCAATGCATACACATTATACGTTCAAACGTACATGCATATCTACATGCGTGCATTTATATTGTGAATTTCGGAAACAAAATAATTAATTGATTCTGATCAGTTATTTCATGTCCACGAGCATCTGGACAACGAGGTCATTTCTGCCAACGTCTGCATACTCTTTGTTCCTACGCTGTAAACTGGGGTCTAGAAAATGACTGATCAGAATCCGACGGATGAAACCGAGGAGAAAGCACGGTGCTACGGTGGAAGTTTATCAGCTTGGTGGTCACAGGAATTATCATGAGAGGAAACAGGATAGTTAAGGCTAAAAATACTCCAGGAATAGCGCATACAGGGGAGTATTCATTATGTAATTAATTTAGCAACTCTGCAAGACGACAACTAACGGGCGAACCGAGTAGAAAAATTATTACAGCTCGTGTGTTCAGCTTGATAGGAGAAACTATGAAGAAATCGGCCGAGATTCCTTCATGATTCGTTTTCTAAAGCTGACACAGTGTATATACCCTTTCGTTACTGGACCCGTCGCGCCGACGGGTTACCAAACCCATCTGCTGTACTGAACCCGTCGCCGCGACGGGGATACAACCTGTAGCTTATAGTCAGTCCCAGTATGCTGCGAGGGTGATATAACCGTATATTACGATGGTCTGAACATTATTCTCTTGTAAAAATATTTGTCTATGGAAATTTTTCACGTAGACCACATTTGCAAGCGTCGATTCTTCAAGGTAAAAATGGCGAAAAGACGTAGACCTCTATGACTGGTGAAGACGTTTTGAAGGAAATTTTTAAAGATAATGACAGTGATGAAGACGATTTAGAGTTAGATTTAGGTGTTGATGAGTTAGAATGTAATTCGGAACAATCCGACGTTGACGCTGAAATAATTGGTTTGAAACAAACGTTAACGTATTGTTGCTTATTTCGTTTTTCTTGGTGAACACACACATACAGACATACGGACATACATACCACAGGAAAAACTCATTGAAAGTTGTAAAAAAACAATAATTCCAACTTAGGTTAACTGAATAGCTAAACTAATGTAATTTTCACTATTTTCACATAATCTCATATTTTCCCTAGAATTCCCCCGTACGGCGCCTGGGAACGTGCGCAGTAACGAAAGGGTTAATTAAGAGCCCTGAAGCCTGGACAATCCTTATTACTCGCCAAATGACATAAACCTGATTTATTTCTGGATTCTTTGACCTAATTATCAGAATTCAAACGAGGATTTAGGATGTTATTTACTCCAACGTGACATGAAACGTCCATCGGCTGATGCCTTCCAAGCGTAATAGTAAGCTCAACATTTCTAAAACGCAACTCTGAGGATAAGCGCAAAGCAGCAGCACATTAACGAACGCCATTCTCACAGCCTCTGTTCTACTAACCACTTTTGTAGCTTTGGAACGACGGCAGAAGAGCATTAATGCCCACCGAGATTGGACCGATAGTAGCAACGGCTACTTGTAGTGCCGACTCTGATTGCGATACATTCACATAACCCTTGCAAGTTGCTCCTACACTCGACTGGTTGTATCTGCATGGTCCATCCTATGTAGTTACAACAACACATCTTACATGACATATCAACGGGTTCTTTCGTACAACACAATTAGAAATTTATAGCGCGCTTTAACAAGACAAGTCTTGCGCGAAAGCGCGTTTGCGCTGTGTTCTTAGTCATAGTGTAATGAGAATAGATGAGTTTTTAATTTTGATTCAAATTGAGTAGCAGATGAACATTGACGGATTGTAGCTGGGAGACTGTTCGATTCTCTGGGTCGGAGACAGCAAAAGCACGATTTCCAAACTTCCTCTTGGTAAGAAGAACGGTAAAGTCTCCGCGTGTGGCCGATCTGAGTCCTCTAGGATTTGAAGCAGAGTAGGCCCTATGGCACGACCATGGATGTCAAATATGAGGGGAGGTTCCAGAATGGATATGATACATGAGGAGGGAGATTTTTAAAGCGATACGGGCTCGAATGGGAAGCCAGTGTAGTTGTTGAAGAGATTGTGTGATGTGGTCTCTGGGACCAATACCTTTTATTATGTGAGCGGCGGCGTGCAGAAGAGATGTTAGAGGTTGTTACGTTGATTGTAATCGTAATCACAATCGTAATCTCCAAACTTCTAAGCGCCACTCGAAAGCCAAGCGCAGGGTACCAGCTTATTCACGAGCGCTGTTTTCCAAAAGAGCAGTCCGAGGGAGGTCCGAGTCCGGTTTCCAGAGGATCAGAGGGGTCAGAGTAGCTGCTAAGGTGGGTATCGTTTAGGTTGAGAGTTGGAAAGTACAGGATCAGTTGAGTCGGGGTAAGAGTTCTTGAAGAGGAGAGGTTTTAGTTTCGAGTGGAAAGCCTGATGCAGATGATGGTGGTTGATTGGAGATGATGGTTGAGGAACCGAGAAAGTGCGGAATTCAGGAGGTAGGTCGTTCCAGAGACGTGGTGCAGTGTTGGATATTGCTCGGTTGGGGAACTTGAGATTAGTAGTGACAGGAGGTCGAGAATGAATGAGAACGTAGGAAGATCTGGTAGAGCGCGTTGGCTGGATGATGAAGAGGTCGCAAAGATATCTGCGCTGGAAGTATTGTAGAGAGTTGTAGGTTAGTGATAAGACTTTGAAGTGAATTCGCTCTGGGATTTTTAACCAATGGAGTGATCTGAGGATGGGAGTGATATGATGTGGGAAGGCCACATAGAACGGAATTGCAGCAGTCGATGCGAGAGATGACAAGGGGTTGAGTAAGAATACGGAGGCAGGTTTCATCCAGGCAGCGTTTCACTTGTCTAATTCAGCGAAGGTGGAAATAGCAAGCTCTGGCAATGAAGGAAATAATTATGTTGAGTCATGTTTTGCGGTCTAGCAATACTCCAAGATCGCGAACCACTTCTGAAGGTGGAATAGAACAACCTGAGTCGAAGTTAACTATTTTTAGTGATCTATCATCATCCAGACTGTTTCGACGGTCGAACCAAAATGAGTTTTGTTTTCGTAGAATTTAGTTTCAAACGCATATTATGCACACCAGGATTGAATATCACGGGTGCATGCTGCAATTTTGATTTCGATGTTTCCGATGTTTCTTCCAGAGAGCTTTATTTAGAGTTGGGTGTCGTCAGCCTATAAGTGGATCAGAAGACCATGTTGCAAAGCAATGTTGACAATATTGAAGTGGACCAAGGATGGATGCTTGGGGTACGCCGAAGAGGACCGTGAAAACTTTTGATGAGTGTCCACCAAATTTAACACTGTGAGATCTTGAGGAAAGGAACGAAACAATCCATTGTATAACTAAGGCAGTAATACCGAATTGTAGTTGTAGAATTTCGAGAAGAATGGTATGATCCACACAATCAAAATCGGCGGAGAAATCCAATGAGAGTAGCGCGGTGATGAAACCAGAGTCGAGAGCCAGGACGATGTCGTTATAGACTTTAATGACCGCGGTTTCAGTAGAGTGATGACGACGGAAGCCAGATTGAGTCGGTGGAAGCAGATGTTGAGATTCAACGTAAGCTGGTAATTGTTTGTGAATAACTCGTTCAACCAGCTTCAAGTATTATTTTATATCAACGTTTCTTTCCTATCTAGAGTTTACATGACTTTCAAAAACTATTACCTATTTTTAGAAGATATTTGTAAGTAAAGGCCGAATAAAGCATGATGGGCAGGAAGAAATGCATCACGTACTTTGGCTTCATAGTGATAAGAATCTTCCGTGTCAATTCCTTCATTCGAGGCTATGTAGCTTAACGCCCAAGACGGCCAACCACCGTGGCAACCATGATTTTCTTTCGAACAGTCCACAAGTTGTTGTTCGCTGAGCGACACCAGTTTTCCCGTTTTACGGAAATGCTGTCCCTCAAGAGTACCAGTCTACCAGCGAAAAACAACAAATCGATATTGAAGCAAAGTTAATACTTGTTGACTGATTGGTTGATTAATTTGTTTATGGCTCAGATAACGCCCAAATTCAGAAAATAACAACAAATCGATATTTTGACAATTACAGGTCAAGCGATTCCAAAGTTAACACTAATCTACAGATTCATTGAATGTTTTCTTTGGAGCGCAGATTAAGTGCAAACTCAGTAAATTAGAGGGGTTGATCATCTTTATCGTTGCGGTCATCAAATCATCAGCAGTCTCATCAGCAGTCTCATCAGCAGTCTCATCAGCAGTCTCATCAGCAGTCTCATCATCATCTCATCATCATCATCATCATCATCATCATCATCATCATCATCATCATCATCATCATCATCATCATCATCATCATCATCATCATCACCATCATCAACATCATCATCATCATCATCATCACCCTCATCATCATCATCATCATCATCATCATCAACATCAACATCATCACAGTGTTTGCTATGGTCAAGCAATTCAATCATTATCATGTCATGTCAAATCAATATCGGTAATGTCATAATCAAGTTAACATCGAAATGAAGCTGCCATTAGCATTCTTCTAGTAGAAGTGTTTGCTTAAAGTTTGAATGGAGCTATAGATATATACCCGATTACATATGAAGCATTTATGTAACATTGGTCGTGTATTATAGTAAATTCAGACAGAAAAGGTCGACAATATATTCGAGTATCAGATCAATTCTATTTTTCTTGTGACGGAGTGTAGGTTTCACGCTGTGCATCCGACCTTGTCAATGGGCGTCTATCATGGGGTCGGGAGCGCTTCTGAGTAGTAACCTTGAAGGGGCGCTATATAAAACTTCGTAATGAATGAATGAATGAATTATTCCTTCAAAATTCCAGACATGATCACTTCTAAGATAATATAGAGAATATCGTCCGATCAAGCAAACAAGATAATGGCCAGACAGTAATCTGCTTAGGCAGAGATATCATCTTCGGTCGACTGCAGTCAACGGATTTGAAATGTCGGAAAATGTCAGCAGTCTTCTTCTTCCTCCTCTTCTCCTCCTCTTCCTCTTCTTCCTCCTCCTCCTCCCTCATTCTCCTACTCCTCCTCCTCTTCCTCCTTCTCCTCCTTTCTCCTCCTCTTTCTCCTTCTCCTCTTTCCTTCCTCCTCCTTCTCCTCCTTCTCTCTTCCTCCTCCTCTTCCTCTTCTTTCTCCTCCTCCTTCTCCTCCTCCTCCTCCTGTTCCTCCTGCTCCTGCTCCTCGTCCTCCTACTTCTTCTGCTTGAGTTAGATTTCCTGCTATCAGTATGTCCTAAAACGTTACGTTGATTGTTTGCAGAACATTACTGTTGCTACTTACGGCACTGAAAGTCCAACAGGATCCGCACTTCTTCTGTATAAACAAACACAATTGTAATTACACAATAAGATGTAGAAATCAGACGGTAAATCGATATGAACCCAGATGAAATTGCATAGAACTTTCGTCATCCCAGTCTGGTGTACGGGTCCGAGTGCTTGTACTTGCTGAGTGGTGGATTGGTGGTAGCGGAAATTAGCTGGCTACGAAGAACACTGGGCAGAAGTAGGAGAGATAAGTTCCGAAATGAGGTGACCGGGGAGGAGCTGGGGTAGAGGGAGACAATAGTAGACAAAATCAGAGAAAAGAAGACTCACATGGCTGGGGGGGGTCCGATAGCGCATTGGATAACATCTGGCGTAGAGAGCAGACAAAATTAATTTAAAAAGCAAAAAAATGTGCAGCACGCAATACGACGAATTTCTTACATACAACCTATATAATATATAATTATACTAGTGTATACCCAACGTATAGCTAATGAATATAATTATTATGCCTATCTAATATATAACTAATGTTTATGTAATGCAGATCTAATTTAGGCCTATATCTAATGCAGCCTATTCAACTACTTCCTTAGGCCTAACTGCAAAGTTGTCTTATGAATATAAAGTCTTATTTCAAATTTAGTAATCCAGTACAGAACTTGCAGGTAATTGGTTTAATTATTATAAGCATAATATTATTATCATACATGAATTTCAACCATTTAGTATATTCTCAATGCCGTGTCTTCTTGTTTTCAGAGTCTGTCATGATAATTTGTTTGACAGTTTTTAGTAGAAACTTCCATGACCCGTGACTAGAAGAGAGCACTCGAAGACAGATTGGTTAAATGTCTCAAAATGGATCATTTGACCAAACAAACGTGAGTCAAGCTAACTATAATATTGTTGAAAGTATAATGTGAAAATCATACCAGGTCCTGATCTTTCACTGGTGTAACGTAACCTTTGAGTCTCCAATCGACCTCATATGGAAGCGATGAGATATCGATTTCAGGCTTAAAGGAGGAAGCGGAACGTGGTTCATCGGATGGATTACGATATTTGTAGCCCATCATAAGTTTCACAAATTCAGAATTTTCCTATGAACAATATAATAATAATAATAATAATAATAATAATAATAAAATAATAATAATAATAATTCTCCAGATGAATTGCACTTTGGTACTCAGGTCAAACAGCATAGTAGCAATTTTAAATTCTTAATGATAGACGTGTTTCCTAATAGTTTTTGAAGAAACGTAACAGTATGCCTTTATTTTATGAATACGAGTTTAAATTATTATTCGTAGACGCATTTCATAATTACAGTGATGTAACAATGATTTTTTATTCTCTAATTTTAGCAATGAGGTTTTATTCTCTAATTTTATTCTCTAATTTTGAAATTATTAATAATAGATGTGCTTCACATAATTAAAGTGACAACAGAGCTGTTTCATAATTGAGGTGACGTAACAATCGAACTGTATCTTGAAGCACCTCAGGGCAAATAAAATAATAATAATAATAATAATAATAATAATAATAATAATAATAATAATAATAATAATAATAATAATAATAATAATAATAATGATAATGATAGTAATAGTAATGGTAATGATAATGATAATGATAATGATAATAATAATAATAACAATAATAATAATAATAATAATAATAAGCTTGCGCTTCCCGCCTTTTTGGCTTCCGCTGCAAGTACCCTCGCTCTCCAATCCTTCATGCTTAGCAATGTAATCTTAGATACAGACACACAATTTGACGCCTCATTTGAACATTGGTGCCTAAAATACCCCACTTCTTGTCCAGATGGAGAGCTTCCTCATAAGCAGTCATTTTGGGACAAACCTATTATTGCAGAGACAATAACCGAGCTTGACCACTTTCACACTAGTGATTACCATCAAGCACGTCTGAAAGCAGTCTCAGCACCTCATGCGGGTAACTGGCTGTTTGCTTTACCCATAAGTACATGCGGTCTCAGATTGGATGACGAGGCGGTTCGAATAGCGGTGGGCCTCCGTCTAGGCACCGTCATTTGTCATCCACACAGCTGCCCATGTGGCACTCTGGTGACCGCCGAAGGCTCGCACGGCCTATCGTGCCGCTTAGGCCCGGGAAGACAAGCCCGACACGCGGTCCTGAATGACCTAATCTGCAGAGGTCTCATTCAAGCGGGCATCCCGGCGGTTAAAGAACCCCCGGGTTTGTCAAGGTCGGATGGTAAAAGACCAGACGGCCTAACACTGATTCCGTGGCGCTCGGATCGGTGCTTGACCTGGGACGTCACAGTTGCTGACACAGTGGCCCCTTCTTACTTGTCCACAACCTCCAACCAGCCGGGAGAAGCTGCTGAACTGGCTGAAGCCAGAAAAATGCTAAATACATCCAACTGATGCAATCCTACCACGTTGTCCCACTGGCTTTTGAAACCATGGGACCAATTAACGCCAAGGGACTGGCCTTTCTCGCTGACCTGGGTCGTCTCTTGGGCCAAATTTCTGGCGACCCAAGAGAAACCAGTTTCTTGTTCCAGCGCCTGTCGGTTGTAATCCAACGTTTCCACGGCACTTTTGTTCTTCCAGATCTTGACAAGGATGGCCACTCCAGAGTAAACATTGCTTATTAATATCTGACACCTGAGGGATTATAGATATCTCGGGTAAAAAAAAAAAATAATAATAATAATAATAATAGTATAAGAGAAAGAAAAGTAAGTGCCAAATCACGTGTTTATACACCGGTGAATGCATCAATTTATTAAAGTTATTCCAAGAGAAACAAGTGGAGCAATTATCACGCATGATATCATACCAAGTCAGAAAATCGATTTATTCCCATCGTGAAAGTCTTGAGTCCTAGTGCGTAGAGACGGTTATGAGCTTCAATTGCTTTCAAATGCTCCGCGAAGATTTTCTTCCGATGTATTTCCTCCGTTGCGTCTTTATAGGCTTTGTCTAGAAACACGATACAATGCGAATTAGACAACTCTCGATATATCTGTTGACTCTTTTCAATATCGTAAGTTCCACTAAATTGCATGTCATGTATTCTGCTGTTCTTCCTAAAATATATCGGTTAAGTAAACATATCTGCTAGAAGATCAAACCCATTATACTCCATGCTGCACAGATTATTAGCCACATAGTGTTTTGGAGAAATATATTATTTTTTAACCGAGGAAGAAACAATCCCCTGGGAACAAAAACTAATTTTGATGTAAGAAATTTCGTCTTGGAGAAATCAGGTCTCGTTCCCGCCTTAAAAACCATCCGGAAATGTGTTATTATTATTATAGGACAACTATATTTATTCTCTCCATCAATCAACATCAATACTGAAAGCTACAATAGACAAGGATGCAGTAGCTGTCTAAAATGAGCGTCATAAGTGCCGTTAGTGTCACACCTCCGCTAAAGTGCCGCGGAAAGCCACCGAGTTGAACCGCTGGACAGTTATAGAGAGACGCTGCAGCAAGAAGCAGGTCTCTCTCTTGTCTCCTGTGGACAGCGTCAGACTACGACCTAGATCTGATATAAAGTTTTGGCCAGTGGTGTTAATTGGACCTAAGGTCTCGAGAGCTAGAGGCACGAAAAAGTGCGTGTTTAAGAGTGCATTGTACTTGGTCATTTTCCTGTCCGTGGCGATCTCGGCTGCCGCGCCCGCCGTCGCTGCCGTGGCCTGGATGTATGATGGAGCAAGGGTATCTACCACCGTCGCGTCCCACACCAGATGACGACCCGCGCGCCATGGAATCATTGTCAGGCCGTCTGGTCTTCTGCCGTCCGTGCGTAGTAGACCTGGTGGTTCCTTTATTGACGGAATCCCTGCCTTCGAAAGGGAGCGGTGTATAATGTCATTGATTGTGTTATGTCTGGCAATTCGGCCGAAGCCGAGAGAACAGGACAGGCCATGGCTGCCTCTGGCGTCGATTCGGGCTCCACAAGCACATATGTGTGGTTCACATATTGTGGCCCCAAGGCGCAAGCCGACCGCCACCCGAACGTCCTCGTTGTCCAGTCTCAACCCACATGCTGTTATTGGTAAGGCATGTAGCCAGTCGCTGGCGTGTGGTGACGAGACAGCTTTCAATCGCGCGGTGTTGTATGGGTCCATTGTGTCTTGAAACAATCTCTTGACAGTCTGTTCCAAAAGGGGTTTGTCCCATAGAGCCTGCGTGTTTGTTGGCATGTTTTCTGAATCGTTGAAATCCGTCTTGGATCGCCACTCGGACGTCATGGCTTCAAAGTGTGTGTCCTGTGTGAGATTGAGAGAGTTTAGAATGAGGGTCTGGAGAGGGAGAGTGCTCGCAGCTGATGCCAGAAAGGCCGGAAGTGCCAGCGAAGTCGCTCTCCGTATGCCCAGACCACCCATTTTGATGGGTAGTGACGCCAGTGTCCATTGGAGATCGTTTAAAGAAACGTTCAGAATCTTTTCCAATCCCTGTCGTAGTGTCACGTCGTAAGTTTCCAACTCGGGGTGTTTGTCACAGGGATGGCATCGGAGGATGTAAATCATTTTTGGCGCACCCAGTGAACTCCTCAGAATTAAAAGGGCATCCTGCCTGGCTATAAGGGTTAATTTGCTCAGGCTCTCCTTCAGTTCTCTGGTTCGGGTTTTCAGACATTGTTGCAGCGCTTTTTCCGATGAAAGTGGGGCGCCGAGCAGCTGGGCTTCTTCCACATCGATTGGTCTGAACTCTCTTAAAGAGTCATAGCCAATGTTTTTACTGTCGATGGAAATCACCTCACATTTAGATCGATTTAGCGCCAGGCCCATAGTAGAGCATGCTCTCTCGATGAACTCGACATCGGCTGCCACCGTCTCCGCCTTTCCGCCGAGGGTGAGATCGTCAAGGTAGCCGAATGATAATGGCGAGCCCATCTGAAGTAGGATTGGCTGTAGCGGCAGGCAAAACAACAAAGGTCCCAGCGGATCTCCTTGCTGAGGACCAACCCGAGATTGAACCTTGTAGCCACCGAATTTGAGCGTTGACTCTTCAGCGTAGGCCTGGAAGCAGTAAGGAGCTAGGTCGGGTAGAATCTCGATAACAGATGCTAGCATACAATCTCGGTAGAGGCTGTTGAAGGCGTTGGAGAGATCGAGTTTAACCACAATGTGGTCGTCGTCCATGTTAGATAGAAATCTCCGGGTTGCATGTACTGCTGCCTCGCATCCGCCTGGCACTCCCACACCCAGCTGTTTTGGTGATAGGTAAGCTGCTGCTTGGTCGCTCGCATATCTGTTGGCGCATTTAGATGTCAGTCTACGCCAGTAGTAACCTATGGCTATTGGACGTAGACCTCCCGTTTTCTTTCGAAGAGCAAAGAGGGTGCCGCCAAACAAGACTGGGCGAATTTCTGTCGGACACTTTCCTGCTAAAAGGATGTTGACGAGGCCCGTGATGGCCGAGACAAGCTCCGGTCCGGTGTCCTTTGTGTTGATCATCTCAAGAACATGTTGGGGTTTTAAGCCGTCGGGGCCGCCTGACGAGCCCGGTGGAAAGTGTCTTATTTGGTCACGCACCATCGCTTCGGTTGCCTGATAGGCCTCGGTCGTAGAAGGAGGAGCAGGCATCGGGGGTCGATCAGAGGGAGGTGACGGATGTTTAGAACGTAGCTCCTCAAGCGTAATTTCGTTAATCGGGGCTGGAGCATCTCCCGAGCACAGAATACGTGTTGCAGCCCTGATGTTGCCCTCTTCGATCTTGGCCGCCACCGCCGTTGCCATTGTGTGTTCGATGCTGGTCGGACTCCTTCTTGTATGATGGATGTCTGACTTATTTTGATCGAAAAGATCCGGCATTTTACTGGGCAGTGAGTGGTGAAACTCCGTTATCCGTCTTCTGATGCTGGACGTCAGATTGTGTCTTTTGCCACCTCGATTGGGCTGTTCTAACACCATGGCTGTAAAGACCAAGAGAGTTTGCCAGTTTTCCGTTTTCTCAGGGTCCGAAAGGATGTTATTTATGATTTTTGTCAGAAGCCTTCCTGATTCTGATCTTGCCCCTTTCGGGATGTGTCTGAGCAACCTCGTAGTGATATTCGGGTGTTGTGTCTTGGCTTCTCCCGTTCCAGGCGTTTGCTGGCAACCTGCGATGTCATTCTCTCCCGTGTCTTCTACTACCCCCAGTAGCAGAGGGTTTGAGAGGACGTGAGGAGATCGGTTAACGAGATTGACAACACCCGTTCCTGCTTGGACCCCAGGCAAAATCGCGCTGGGGGTTAGTATTTCTGCCGGAGGTTGACTAGATCCAGGGCAGGGAGAAGGTCTAGGCCCATGGCGGTGAATGGTGCCATCGGATGAATACGTTTTAAATGATGCATAGCATGTACGGCAAGTCCCCTTTCCTTTAGAGCTTTTCCCGTTCATGTTATGTTTGAAAATGTTGTTATTATTATTTGCCGAGTTTTTCAGTTACGTCGCCATTTAAATGGACATTACGTTGCCATTGACAATTATGACGTCGTAGGCCTTTAAGCAAGGCAGATGGCCAACGATGAATATTTGAAAAGACGCGATGCTGGAAGAGGAGTTTAACAAACCATACGAGACGAATAATTCTGAGCGGATCAGTTTCAACTAAGAAGTTTCTCCAAATCACGAGTCGTTATACGATAAGAAGGTGTTAAATTCCAATTCTAACGAATACGCGATACACAGAATTATCATTAAAATAGCAAGAGTTAAAAATTCTCCGCCCGTAAGGTCCATTCATGACCTTTCATGCCTTTCGATTTTATTTTGACTAAGCGCCTGTGAATGAACTGCTTCCCGGGACTCTGCTCTTTGGGTGCTGTAGAAATCTTCAGATAACGATTCTTACATTTATTGTCGTGTTGCTCTCAGTTTTAAATCAAATTTCATGTAATATTTATATAAAATACTTAATTTTGATATTTTTTATTTTTGCCGCACTCTGCAATGTGCTAAGTAGGCCTAGGCCTACAAGAACAAAATGGAACGAAAAATGAAATGCAGCCGCACTGTTTTCCCTGGGGGCCAGTGATCAGGGGGGACGACGCGACAAAATGATACCATGATATTATTATTATTATTTTTTTTTGTTTTTTATACATGATCCCTCAGGGACTTAAACATTAATTATTATTATTATTATTATTATTATTATTATTATTATTATTATTATTATTATTATTATTATTATTATTATTATTATTATTATTATTATTATTATTATTATTATTATTATTATTATTATTATTATTATTATTATTATTATTATTATTCTGGTCAAAATTATGAGTGTTTCGAGCCTCACATTTTACCAACCTTTTACCATTTTACCATTTTACCCACATTTATGTTAATCGGATGGACATCCGTAGCGCTTCTTATTATTATTATTCAAGTCAATAGTGCTAAATGTCACTACACTTCATATCACTTCAGTTGACACAATTTTACCTTATTTCGTATGCATTGTTTCACATAAGCTAATTCATATAATTACATCCCGTTCAATACATCGTTGAGCATTACATCACATCAATCACGTTATTTCATGTAACTTAACATCAAGTCACTCCAATTAGCTTTATCATGCTGTATCTTACGCAGATGTGCATTGCAGTGCGAAAATCTGCCTTTCCTGAATAACATAGATAAAATAGCCTTACTGTAATTAATTTTGAAGGTTTGCCATTCCTCTTCAAGGTGCTTAGATGAATGAAACTTCATCCTGGCGTCGTATAAACTTGGATCCTTCAAACTCAGTCTTGGCCTGTCTGGTGCGGCAGACGCCAAGACCACCAAACAGGTTGCAATCAGAAGACTCCAATACATGTTGCTTCACCTTTGAGTTAAAAGCAAAAGTATATGTCTGGATCTTACAGAATTGCACGGATAATGACACTAACAATAGACAGGAAAACAATTTCATGAACGTTTGGAAGTTAGACTTTTAAGTGCTGTATCTGCATAATGATTTTCATGCGATGGTATTCCAATAACAAAAATACCGAAAATTGTAACCAGCAACTTCAATAGCATCAGTACCTAATGCACAAATCATCACACGATGTGAAACTAAATCAAGGATCATTCTGCGTTCATGCCAATACCAAGGTAAATCCGCTATGGACAGTTGGATCACGTTTTGTCAGATATTCGTCAACGATTGCAAAATGTTAGGCTGAGGAATTACACAAGTTAACTTGCAATAATTGATTGCTTCAATGACAGACAGACAGGCATACACACAGACAGACAGACAGACAGACAGACAGATAGAGATAATATATAGAGGGCATAATGACAGAGAAGCAGCCACACAGAGGAGCCAGTTTACCAGAACCACCATTCAGTACCGTCCGGTCATCTACCAGTTTCTTCCATTCAGTACCGTGCTTTTCGCTTGTTTACTGTTTAACGACCACTGTGCGGTAACAAAGACTATTAGAGTCGCCCACCTCCTTTATCCAGGCAAGTAAGTAAGTAAGTAAGTAAGTAGTTTATTCACCACAAAATAAAGCAAAATGACAATACACAAATTGTACAAACCGAGTGGTGGGCTACCGGTGAAGTCACATAGGACTCATCTCGCCGGTCACCCTAGACCACCAAACAGGTTGCAATCAGAAGACTCCAATACATGTTGCTTCACCTTTGAGTTAAAAGCAAGTGCCAGTCCCAGGCTTGGGACTGGCACTGTCAGAAAGCGAACAGTGGCGGAGCTTATGCAATCAGCACCGTGCGCAATAGGATAAATGTAGGCCCTATCTACTGCGTGGGCTGGCTGGCAGGGTAACTGACAGATGAGAAAGGCAGGTAAGCTTATATCTCATAGGCTTAATGATTTCTCATATTATAATATAAGTAGGCTATCTCAAACTACGCTGTTCCTTTGAGTCTTTTTCATTCAACACAGAATCAACAGAGGCCACCGTTTATTAGAAAAACGAATAAATAATGAATTTTTCCTAAGAAGCAATACATACCTTAACACCCAAGTTCAGTATGACACAGCTCGCAACAACACTAGACACTGTAAATGTACGTAAAAGTAGAATGAAGGTTGGGGCTACTATGGCTGTTTATATAAAAACAAGCTGCAATAAGTTTCATGTGATACTTTGTCGGCACTATGAACTATGAACTATGATGAACTATGATGACGCATGGAATCAGACACCTACCTGCACACATCAGAGTCACAAGTGATATCTGTTAAACGACATTGCGTAATAACACAATTATTAGAGTCGACAATTATTATACAATCTTTGCACTGTGGCTTCTGTCGAAAACGCCAGTTTCTGAGTCACGATGCTATAAACGATCTTTTGGTGAGGATTTGACTGAGTCACATAATGTGTTATGCGTCATGTGTTGCAATGTATCGATATATATATATATAATATATATATATATGTATTTATATATGAATATATTTGCGCTAGTTGGTTGGACTTTGCCGGTGTGTTTAATTGCGCCAGTACTGATTTATCTGGTTATCTGAGCTTTGTGGGCTTATTGAGCAAATTTTATCTCTAAGTGGTTGGTAGTTTTATAGACATTGTTGAGCGGTTGGATAAAGGCAGGAAACCATTTGACCATTTCAGGCCACGAGATGACGGGTTTCTTATCTGCATTTTGTTCATGTTATGAATGTCTGTTGAAGGTATATATATATATAATATATGTATATGAGGTGATTGCTATAGTGTAGGCTGAATAATGTGTGCTTCTATGGATCACTCTAAGTAAAATTCAACGTTTTGTAGAGGCCAAACAAGTGTAGATTGAAAATCGAGTTGTCAAAGTGGAAATAGCCTAAGATTTGCGAATGTACTATGGCTCGTCGGTTTATAAATTTCCAATCTTGTCTTGTTTTGACTTCAACCGTCCTCGATCCCATCCCCTTCTACTTCTTGTATCCCTCAATAAATGTATAATACATGTCGAATGATAATCCTGTCCACGACTTTATGCTATCAATCCATTCCATTTTATGTCTATTATAATGAGCTCTTGATCTTGAAAATCACAGTAGGCCTACTTGCAGAGAATATGAACACTTCCTCTGCTTGATTAGACCGAAAAGATTCTTTTCTAATCAAGCGATCTTGACTGTCTTCCTCGCAGCCAACTACATGTAAGACTAATTGTGATGTAGGACCTAATATAAATTTACAGAAGTTTCTTAGTTTTTATTTGTAAGCTTATACTTTTCGCTCAACATGTTTTGCAGAATTAAGAGTCTGTGCTTGAAATTACTCCAAGCTACATTAGACTTACGTTTGCGCTTGAGTGGAAGACAATTTTAATCGCATCCAACCAACTAAGTTGATTTTAACATTAATTATGATCCACAATAAAAGGTAGCTAGCGTTTTGTTAATAGCTGGCAACGCTACTGTAGACGCCTTTATTCGAAACCATGCTACCGCAACATGACACGACCCATTTCGAACAAAGCGAAACGCCAGCGCAAAACCTACTTGTCTCTAGCTAGGCCTATACCGAGTATCATATTGTATGTTTGATTAACGGACTTCAGGCAATGAGTGCTAGGAATTAGGTATGTTACCACTGGCGAGACTAAAGCTCAGTACGGGTATTTTATTTTTACCAAATATAATATTAAAATAAAATAATAGCGTAAACAGCATATTAAAGTCCACATACAAAAGCCTCTCCAAGAGGTACAAAGCGATATATATATATATATATATATATATATATATATATATATATATATATGTATTGTAGGTATCGCTTATAATGATTTAATACTGTTTAGTCGGTAGGAGTCTAACAGGTGAGTAGATGAGTATTCGATAGGTGGCAAAGTAGAAATGGGGTGGATCACCGATCACGGCACACCTTCAGTCAGTTTTAAGTTAGAAGGCGCAGCGAGCAGAGGTAGGAGGAACAGAGTGAAACGAAATGTAAGTCGAAACTTTCTGTCGATGTGAAATTAATGATATTCGAACTTTCTGTCGAAGTTAAATGAATGATATTCGAACTTTCTGTGGAAATGAAATCAATTATATTCGAACTTTCAGTCGAGGCGACTTTTAAAGGATTCAGCGTAGTTCGGCATTTTATAATTAAAAAGAATCAATAACCTGCACAAAATGAGCTACACAAATGATATCGTAACGAATATAATATTATTTTAACGTCCATAGACTGGAAACATTTTGAGTAAAATAAACATGGCGTCGTTCGGTGCAATTTTTGTCATAAGATAGATAAAAAGTAAGTTACAGTTAATTTGAATATAGCGCAATAATATTTGGAATTCCAGTTATAAGACATTGTTTGAAGCGTGCATCATTGTCAAAAGCGTGAAGAAGCATTTCTTTCCGATGGAGCATCGTTATTTCTTGTTTGTTTAAAAACTCATAAGCTGAGCAAATTGCATTATGCAATGTCTTTAGACCACAGGATAAACTGCATCGTCTGCGATTCCACATTGGTTGTTTTTGTTCCGTGACATCCAGATATAGCCATTCATTCCCCATTGAGTTCCCCAACTGCAAACACGTGTAAACAAAGAAACTTTGCAATGCCATTGCATCTATCGGTGATTCTAACACTTTGGGAATTTGGTTCTAGGTATCGTTGTGATAATGATACAATGATTACTTTTGAGATACGAGGAAAGGTTGAAAAGGTGTGGAGTAACAACTTTGGAGATGAGGAGTAGCAGAGGAGACCTAGTGAAGCTGATGGAATATCACGGGATAGAAAGCATTACAGTGGGAGTGGTTCTTTGAATTAGCACCAAATAGTTCTAACACAGACTACACGTCTTAGAAACTACATAAAACCCAAGTTATGTTTTGTAGGTTATGTTATACATCTAAAGCTCTTCGTCATTTCAGCAAGGCAAGTTTTTAATAATTTTTACGGCCTGTAATCTGTATGGCACTCGCGCAGAAATGCTTCACCGCTTTCACTTGCTGGTGTGAATTTGTGAATACATTGAATAGAAATTTATAACCATTTTGGTTGCTCAGATAGAGTCGTCTCTTCGGCATGCAAATGAATGCTGAAACTGCTGATTCGATAATGATGATGATAATTAATATGACCTTGACGATTATCCTACAAATTATCATGATGATGATGACGATGACAAAGACAATGACGTGTAAAATGACGACATCGAAGAAGATGTCAATGATGGTTACGATGGTGATGACGAGGATGACGATTATGACGATGACGATGATGATCATGCCGAATATGATGATGATGTTGATGACGACTGTGACAAATATCATGACGATGGTAATGATAATGATGATGATGACGACGACGACGACGAAGATGATGATGATAATTATGAAATCTAGGACGATTCCTTCATTCATTCTGAGAATTTGTATATCGCCTCTTCAGGAGACCTGCTCAGTGGCGCTCTCTGTGCAAGCCTATTATAATGCTAATTGTCTCAACGAACGAAAATATTATTACATCAGTAAGCAATACAGTGCACAGAAAAGTCACCACTGGCGGGCCAACGCGCACGCATAGAACCAACCAACGTCGAAGGCTAACAAATGGCATGGATGTTTACAGTCTCTGAGTCAAGTTGCGTCGATAGACTAGATGACAGCGTTCGCAAACAATACGATGACGCTGCCGACGAGCAGTTCCTCACTGGTAGAATATGACGCACGTCCGGCTATTCGTCGAGGCAAAAGGAGTATGCGGGAAAAGGCATAAGTCATATGTCGGTTGGTAGATTGAAGTGGTGCCTCTGGGGACTGAAGGTCGAGCTCACTTCATTGACCCGCGTCAGTCGTCCTCCACCGAGATGATGATGATGATGATGATGACAAAGAGGGCGATTATGATGATGATGATGATATTGACGATTGTGACGACGATGATAATGATGGCTATAATAACTAGAGAATGCGTTCTGCATCAAACATTCACCAATGAATACTCTGCTCTCGAAATTCACCTGTTTTTAACAATCCAGTATGTCTCTCCCGAAGAAGTTTCTCCATATCCAACGACTAAGACAGCGTGATCCAGATCTCCACTACTACTGCTGCAATGCGGGTCATCGTAAACGCCTAAACGAAAACAATTTTTGATTAAGAGGGCACATTCATAAATACGTATACATACATACATACCTACATGCGTTCATTCATATGTATTCATACATACATACATAGTCACGTGCATACACATAAAACTTGTATATAAACAAACTTACGTTTATAATTACCAACATACATAGATGCATACATACATACACGCAGATATAATATAGAAACGACGAGTAGGTAAATCTGCCCCATCTTTATGCTAAACTGATTTACTTACTAAAGATGATCACTGTTTATTTCCTATTATCATTCCCATTTTTTTATTCAGATGTTACATGGTTTTGTCATTAAGCGATTATGTAGATACCTACATAATTATATAAATACATACATACATACATACATAAATTTATGCATATATACATATATACGTATACATGTAATCATGCATATGCACACGTTCGTACACACGTACATGCAAACAGACATAGAAACATGCATACATACATAATTACAAACATACATACATGCATGCATACATAACATACTTGCATCAATGCATGCACATAGTCTGTACGTGCCAACATGCACACAGTCGTGCAAAGATATTGCGAATGTCTGAATATAAAGAATTCATTGGATTATTCTATTAGGTGTATATTGACTCCAGAGACCCTATTATATGGACTGTGAGATCTTTGGTGGCAATTTTACATAATTATTGTTTGATTCTTTGCTGTTAGTTGGGACCATGAAATGGCTGATTACTATCGTTTTCAGGTCAGAATCCGACGAATGAAGCTGAGTAGACATCATTGTGCTACGATGGAAATTGTTCATGTTAGTGGCCATGGGATGGTTAAGGAGCGGACACAGGATAGTTTAGGCTGAACATAGTATGGGCATAGGACGATAGGGAAGTGTTCATTCAATCATTTATAATTATAGAATTTCTCCAAATGATCAATCCCAACGATCCCAGCCCAACCCTGGTGGATAATAATTACAACCTGAGTTATGGGCTTGATATGCGAAAATTGGGCTATGAGGGAATCGTAGGATATTTTTCTGGGTTCATTAAAAATACCTGACACAGCTTAGATTTCACTAAGAAACCTGCAACATACTTTTAAACCACCAAATGACATAAACCTGATTTATTTCTGTTTTTTTGATGTATCAGAATTCAAACGGACTTCTGCCGCGGTACTTACTTCAACGTCACCAGCGCCTTGTGCATTAGATATAGTGCAGAGCTCTCCACCTGGTCAGTCTGGTGTCACGACAACTCGTCGAACGACATTTCGTCGAACGACATTTCGTCTACTAAGTTATTTGATGTTGTCACTTTAAAATGGAAGCTGGATTGATGAAAAAAACTGTTTTACGAAATAGAAGTGGAATTGATGAAAACATTCCTGTGTTGAAATAGAAGCTGGATTGATCGAAATAATTTTTCCCGTAAATAGAAGCTGGAAATCAACCTGGATGCATGGGTGAAAATAGGTTTCCATTCAATAGAAGCTGGATTGATGAAAATAATCTTGTCAGTAATTAGAAGCTGGATTCCTGAGAATATATAGCACGCTTTAGCGAAACTATAAGAAAGCGGCCTCTGTTGATTAGCCGTAATGGATACAGATACACTGGTAGACGAAATGTCGTTAGACGAATTGTCGTAGACGAAGTGTCGTTAGACGAAATGTCGTTCGACGAGTTGTCGCGGAACCGGTCAGTCTGGAGCCTTTTAGCATCTTCTCTTGAAGTGGCGAATAACAAATGTTTGATTGCAATTGACAGTTACGGTTGCACACAAACACGCTCCATTCACTGTTTGACTAACTAACTACCGAAGTAATAAACTAAGCCTTGTGAAAGCCTTTCACTTAGCTTCTGTTATACTAACCACTTCTGTAATTTTGGAATGACGACAGAGAAGCATCAATGGCCACCGAGATTGGACCGATAGTAGCAACGGCTTTCTGTAGCGCCGACTCTGATCGCGAGACATTCACATAACCCTTGCAAGTTGCTCCTACCGTATTCGGATTGAATCTGCATTGATCATCCTATGTAGTAACAACAAAACATCAGTTTTCACACCCGCGAATAGATATTTGTAAGAAAAATCCTAAACGAATGAGTGGATTTTGTATAAACGTGCATGGTGAGTGCTATTGTTTATGCGAACGGATGCTAAGTTCTCAAGTAGCTAAGTAAGTAAATAAGGACAAACTTAAGCCTGTACCAATCAAGTAATTAAGAATTTCTTGGTTGGTACAACGCAGACGCCTACACATTGCACCACGTTACAAACATTTCAGATTACGTTTCTGAGCTTCTTGACCTCTTACTCATTTATTTACTTACTCACTGGCTTACGATCTCCCTTACTTATTTACTGACTCGCTCACTTAATTGCAAACTTTTGTATTCATTTACTTACTTACATAATAACTGATTTACATACCTACTCAGTTACTCACATAATTTTAACTTCCTTACTTTCTTATCTGTTGCCTTAATCTCTTACTTACTTTCTTACCTTCTTTCTAGCCACTTATTTGCACAATACCTAATGCCTTTCGAAGCCTTTTCTTACATTTAGACTTTAGAGAGTTCGCCTTAAAAATATTAATTATTAATTTATTAAGAATCTGTCGCGAATCATAAATGCACAAGGTGAAGAGCAGGAAGAATGCATCACTTACTTTGGCTTCATACGGATAAGATTCTTCCGTGTCAATTCCTCCATTCGAGGCAATGTAGCTTAACGCCAACGATTCCTCACCACCTCCGCAGCCATCATTTTCTTTCGAACAGTCCACAAGTTGTTGTTCGCTGAGCGACACCAGGTTTCCTGTGCTACGGAAATGCTGTCCCTCGAGAGTACCAGTCTAACAGGGATTAATTAATATAATATTATACAATATATATATATATATATATATATATATATATAGATATAAATATAGGCTATCAATGGGAAACTAATTCATAATCTACGCTCTAATGACGATCATGAATTTTAGAGTGGGAAAATATCAACAAGCAGCTGTCATTGTCAGCTCTACAAAGAAAATGGAATTCTTCAGGAGGTACTTCTATAATTATGTAAGAGAAAAGTGGTGTTTCTTGACTTTCTCTGAAAATCCAGCATATGATAGTATTGATAATCATGCAGCTAACTGACGCACGCGCAATGAGAAACATTAATAAATATAATAGCTCCTTGATAGCACCCTGTCGTTGTGCGAGCACCTCATGCACTTGACGCGCTCATGTTGCTATCCTCTGAGGCGCCTGAGAGCCATCAGAAGATCTGTTTCCTCTTCTGTCTTTACAACCATAGTTCATGCCTCATCTGCTGCCGCATTGACTACTGCAATTCACTATTGGCTGGGTTTCCCAATGAAAGCATATCCTCCCTTCAGAGGGTTATGAACTTGGCAGCCAGGCTCATCGCTCGTCTCCCCAGCTACTCTCACATCTCCACCTACATGACTGGACTGATGTCCAACACTGGCTCTACGTTGTCACTTGTATCCAATAAAAACAAGGTACTGCTCTTAGTCTTAAGAACTCAACTGGGCCTAGCTCCTAAATATCTTTGTGACTTAATGCGCAAACCTCTATCTGCTGTCTCTTCTCGCCCTCTCCGGTCTGCGGATCGACTTGATCTACTAGTTCCCCGGGCAAGTACTGCCACGGCCCAGAACCGTGCCTTCGCCATCGTGGGCCCCTCTATGTGGAATGACCTCCCTCTCAATCCGTGGTAAGATTTTAGTCGGGGTCCCGCGTTCATCTCTTCGTTGCTTGAAGACCTTCCTATTTCCTCGGTCTGTCACGCTGAGAGCGCCACTGAATACTGTAAGAGGCGCTTTACAAATTCTCAGATACGATACAATACGATACGATAATCAAAAGGTTAATTATGGGTCCGAATTTACAGCTATCAATCAGCTATGCTCTGAAACGTCAAATACTTACAGCGCTGAAAGCCCAGCAGGATCCGCATTGCCCCTGTATAAACAAAAGCATTTTTATTACACAAAATAGATTTTGATCAACAATTGAATTTGGAACGTAACATAAAAATTGAGAGCTGCAGGTGTTTAAGGTCTTGAACCTCTACCATTGCAAGAAAGTATTTTAGATACTAGCCTAAGCTACATAATTAATATGCATGTATACATGAATCTATGCATATCTGTAATTGGGCGTATGAACATACGTACATGCATACATAGGTGACATTAGGTGTGCATGTAAGCCCATCTAAACATTGAGGTGTTAATTAAACATCATGCAGAATTTTTCCAACCCACGAGGAAGAAATAAAGAAAAATGTATTTGAGATTTTCTCCGTGGACAGCAAAAACAAATCTTCCCAAGAATTGATAATTATAAAAATTGCTATCGATGATAGATTAACTTGAACAGAGGCTGTGGAATTTACCTCATACGTTTATCTCGGTTGACTTTACAGCTCTGTGACGCGAAAGCAGGTTATCACTGAGCAATGTATTTTTTAAATTTTCAAGCGGAAGGTTAACTCGCAGTAAAAATTAGAATTTTGTGGATTTTCTAAATTAAACGACAAAAATAAATAGCAAACAATCATACAAATTTTTGTATGGGAAGTAGGCTCCCATATCTAATCCAAGATGCTGGTACAACTTCCCTAACTGCAAAATCTTTCGTGTGAGCATGAAACCTTATTTCGATTGTAATTTACACCAATCAGCTAACTTACGTACGAAACTGACAGGTTATTTACGCAGTTATAGATGAACATAAGCTATTCACAATTATAGTCACATTGTCAATGTCGTGTCTTTACGTTTTCAGAATGTGTTGTGATAAGTTTTTAGACAATTTTAGCGGAAACTGTCATGACGTGTAGTCAAAGGAGAGATAGCGTTGTCATGTGTATTCTTGTGTGACATTTCACCGAACAAACTGAGAATTTAATTGTTTTATTGCTCAACATGTAATTTGAAAATCATACCTGATCTTTGACTGGGGTAACGTAACCTTTAGGTCTCCAATCGACCTCATCTGGAAGCGATGAGGTATCGATTTCAGGCTTAAAGGAGGAATCTGAACGTGGTTCTTCGGATGGATCTCTACGTTTGTAGCCATTCATAAGTTTAACAAATTCAGAATTTTCCTGTGAGCAATAATAATAGTAGTAGTAGTAGTTGTAATAATAATAATAATAATAATAATAATAATAATAATAATAATAATAATAATAATAATAATGCAGTGGCATTCAGAGGCACTTTTGATCAGCACGATGGGGACGAGAACCTTTGACAAAGTAGTTTAGTTTCTTAGAGCCTGAGGGATTTTTCTACCTCGGGCGAAAAAATAAAATAATAATAATAATAATAATAATAATAATAATTATTATTATTATTATTATATTATTATTATTATAATTATAATTATAATAATTTTTAACAATCATAATCATAGACATATTTATAATAAAAATAATAATGTCTTCATCACTTCATGTAAGAGACAGAAGTGTTAGTGACAAGTCGCGTGTTTATAAATAGGGGTCCAGCATCAATTTATTATTATATGTGTTCCAATAGAAACAAGCAAAGAAATTATCACAGCAAAAATTATTACAATCGCACCAAGATAAATCGATAGAAAAAGAAAAACATAAAAGTCATCCTAAATGTAAAGTTATGCTATACCAAGTCAGAAAATCGATTTATTCCCATCGTGAAAGTCTTGAGTCCTTTTGAGTAGAGACGGTTGTGAGCTTCAATTGCTTCCAAATGCTCTGCGAAGATTTTCTTCCGAACTATTTCCTCCTTTGCGTCTTTATAAGCTTTGTCTAGAAACACGAGGCAATGCGACTTATAGGCTACAGCTTAAGACATTTCTCTTGGTTGATTTTAATAATATAGGTTCCAATTAAATGCATAATTACGGACACCTGCTGTTCTTATAAATGTCGTGGATACAGTCACGCCCGACTTGAGCCTATACAGTATACACGGTACTCGAATAACGCTCGGTACGCAGTAATAGGTCAATAATGACATTTATATATTATTGTCTAGGATGCGACTGAAGGTTTTATAATGAAAACACTAATTCTAACCCTAACCCTGACCCTAACCGACCCTAACGGCACTTTTAAACTTAACAGTTGCGAGAACGTCGCCTACTTCGATGCCCACCATTTCAAAATCCCCATGGAAGTGACATGTTTTAGCCAATATCGTGCGGGGCGTGAATGTAGCGTTTGGGATCCGCTAACGTCCGGGGCGTTTTAAAAACGTATTGATTTTCGTAATAAAACCTTTCTACCAGAAGCTCAAAACCATCAACTCGATGCTGGAAAGATTATGCATAGCATCATTGCAGAAATACTTTATCATTATTATTATTTACATATAACCATTATTATTAATAATAATGATGATGATGATGATGATGATGATGATGATGATGATGATGATGATGATGATGATGATGATAACGATGATGATGATAACATTGATGATGATGATGATAATAATAATAATAATAATAATAATAATAATAATAATAATAATAATAATAATAATAATAATAATAATAATAATAATAATAATAATTTTTTCCAAATCCTGAAGGATCATTGATACCTCGGGTAAAAAAAAAAATAAATAAAAAAAATAATAATAATAATAATAATAATAATAATAGTAATAATGGGCACGAATAGGACGAAGGTTAACCGATACAACACATGGCACGCTCTCGGTAGCTCTCCAACGCGGAAACGCCATCTGCTTTTCTTCGACATTACCATGCTAGATTGTTCACAGTAATAATAATAATAATATTAAAAAAATAATAATAATAATATTTTAATAATAATTATAAAAATTTTGGTAATAATAAAAATAATAATAATCTGGTCAATTTTGTGTGTTTTAACGCTGACATTTCTCAAAATTTTACCATTTTACCCACCTTTCGGCCTGCACATCCGCAACGCACCTCATTATATGTGACTCAAAACCGCAAAATATAACTTCACCTCACATAACTTCACATCACTTTATCTTACTTCGTATGCATTGCTTCACACAATAAATCACATCATACAATTATCTAACTCCCAAACATCGTCGAGCTTGAGTCACTTGAATTCGGTACCGGACCACTATTCCGAGGGTCCGCTATAATTCCGGGGATCCGCCTTACTCCGCGTTGTGAGGGTCGGTTAGGGTCAGGGTTAGGGACGTCATTAGAAACACGGTACTTTCACGCAGCATGCCAGCCACATTAATCCGGAACCCGGAATAGTGGACCTTCGGAATAGCGACCGGAACCCTTGAATTCACATTGCCACATTCCATGTCGTTTCAGTTTGCTGTACTTCACGTAGCAGTCCGTTGCATTACCTATAGGCCTATATCTGCTTTTTATGATTCTATGCTATAAGTCTGTTTTGGTCCTTCTGTTTATTTGTCCCAAAAAGGCTCGCGAACGAAACGCTCTCGTGATAATGAAAATAATACTAAACGTTCTTACGCTAATTTCTAGGTCAACGCGACTACTCTGAACTCACAATTTAAATACCGTTAAACCTATACGGATTTTTTTAAATTTCGAAGTGGTCATTTATTCATACGCCTTAAAATCTAGGTCAACCCGTAATCTCGCTAATAATCACGACGACCGTTGATTGCAAATCACAAAGTCGTCACTGACGAATTTGCCGGTAGGCCTAAAAGCAAATTAAAACTTGCCAATGCGATATAAAATTTTGAACGAATATTTTCAGCTCACAATTTACTTTCAATTCCGATTTTTAGTTTCTTTTCAAACCCATATCAAATCAAGTGCCAAAGATGGATTGCTCTAGAGTTACACGGAAGCACATTTGCTAGGTGACGACACGATAATTTACACAATGTTCTTCGGGCAAAACGGTCATCATTAAATCACATACACGGGCAAAACTACTTTTCACCTCTAGATATATGTACATTTAACTATTTTAGCCCTTGAGCAAATAAAGCGGATTCGACATTTTAACAAGGGGAACGATACATAAGGTTAGTAAGTACGTAGCCTTCATTTGCAGCCGTGAAAGATTATGCCTGGGAAAACCAGAGCAAAGGCGCGTAAAAAACAGCTAGTTTTAGATAAAATAACGTTACTGTGATTGATTTTGAAGGTTTGCCACTCCTCTTGGAGATGTTTGGACGAGTGAAGCCTGAGCTTAGTGTCGCTCAAACTCAGTCTTGAACTGTCTGGTGAGGCAGACGCCAGGACCACCAAACAATTTGCAATCAGAAGACTCCAATACATGTTGCTTAACATCTGAAATAGAAAAAACAGACTACATGCTTGAATCTCACAGTTCAGATAATGCCAGCGCCAATGCTAAAGAATAAAGATTCTTTAAGGTTCGAAAGCGGGGCTTTGAAGTACGACACTAGTGAAATGGTATTTCAACAACGAAAATACTGAGAACTGTAACCAGCAACTAAATGGCGTCAGTATCTAAAGTACAAAGCTTCAAACGACGAGGCTCTAAATCAAGCCGCTTTCAGGGAACTGCCAAGGTCAGTTCGTAGTGAACAGTTGGGCTACGTTTTTGTCAGCAACTCGTCTAAGATTGCAAACCCTTAAACTGAGGAATGACACAAGTCAATTTGCAATCAATTATGGCTTCAGAAGCATACAGACAGACACAGTTGCATAATAATATTGGGTTTCGTAAATCTAATGATATTGAAAGCAATCAAGAAATAGGGGCCTACCATGCGAATGAAAGAGGCTATAGTAACTTTAACTTGCTGCTGTAACTTGCTGTGCTTTGAATAAAATTTGACAAATTCATGAAACAATATGAATTATCAATATCTATTTCGAATTTCAAATTAATTATCTGTTACTAATTCTAATCGATTAGATACAGGATTTTGCTCATTTTAATTCTAACCGATTAGCAAATCTCAAAAGATAATTCTAATTCTAATCCATTAGCAGTATCGCTAATCTCTGCTACCAATACTAAAATTAATTACCGTCCGACTTCTGCCAGTACCTCAATTAAGTACCGTCTGGTCGTCTACCAGTACTACCATTAGGTGCCAATCAATCAAGTATCATGCTAGTGCTACCATTCAATACCGTTCGATCATCTTCCAGCAGTAGCATCTCAATGTCTTTCGACCAACTTCCAGTATAACCATTAAGTAGCCTATCGTACAGTACTATCATTTAGTACCGATCGTTTGACTACGAGTAGCCTACTGCCATTCAGTACCGTGTACCAGAGGAGAAATATTTTTACTAATTCCTGCGACATCAACTTGAAGAGTCCCATCCGTAGAAGTGATATTTAGAAGTACCCTGCTGCTATTTGCCACTCGCTCTCTGTCTTCTTCATCTGCCTCCACTCTGGTACACGTTTTTATTCCTAATCGTTTGGACTACTGCTCTTCGCTCTACTGTGAACTCCCACAGATCCGTTTGCATCCTTTGGAGGGCGTTTTATGGGCGGCTGCTCATGCAATTGGTGGTGTCCCTATAGGTACATGTGGCCATATCTCTGCCTTTATGCGTGATGTCCTTCACTGGCTCCCGGTCGAGCAGCGCATCCATTATCGGGTCTTGCACTGTGTTCTGGGTGGAGCACCTACCTATCTCCGGGAGCTGTTTATTTTGACTTCGACATATATAGATAGATACATAGATATATAAATAGATAGATACGGGTCCTGCAAGGGCTCCGTGTGGGTAGGCTGGCAGGGTAATAGGCAGACGACAAAACACATGAATTCTCTTATAAGAGTATCTCCTCTTTTTCATTCATACAGTTTATGTAGCGCCCTTTCAAGAAACCTACTCCTAGGCACTCCCTCCCCAGCCACGGCTAAAATGTAAAGATTTAAGCAGCTCTTAGAATGTAGCCTCATCGTTCCGAGGTAACAAGAGCAACTCAAGTGGGGACCCATTCCAATTGGAGGGTCCCACGACGGAAAAGACCCTGTTCTGTCTAATCGCGGAATTGTCTCGCTCGACCAAGAACGTTTCTTAGCCGAATGGCAAAGACTTCTTCTGACCAGTAAGTCAGAAATAATATGAGTATCTCAAACCACGCTATAATTGATACCAGTGAGATTTTATTAAGATTCAACACATTCAACAAGACATCCATTTAGGAGAGAAACGAACAGATAATGCATTTATTCAATAAAAATATTTTCGTTTATTCAAACAATCCGGTTGACAAACCGCAACCGGTTACAATGTACAATTATGCAATTGAAACAATTAACAAAAACACAAATGACATTAGACATAAATCTTAACTACTAACAGAACAGACAGCCTACAATACACGGTACTAGCAAGAGAAGCAATACATACCTGAGCACCCAAGTTCAGTGTGACACAGCTCGTAGCTAAGTGTATGTAGGCCTACAAGTACATTGAAGGCTATGAGTATTTATACTAAATATGCTGCAGTTTTAGTTTCACGTGATACTTTGTCGGTGCTCTGTATTTTAATTAAGAAAACAGTCTTGTGATCGTTCCTAATAAATTATTGTGAGTTATTTCTAGTAGCCTAGGAAGTAAATCTTGACAATAACCGAGAACGTAGAATAAGACACCAAGACTAACATCAGTGTCACTGTCACAAGGTAATTTCTGCGTCATAACAAAGATATTTAGCTTCGCCAATTAATTATAGAAGCTTCGACGCGTTACTCCTTTAGAAGACACCTGTTTCAGTCATGATGCTGTATGAGACCTTGACTGAGCTACTACTGGGTTTATACGATGAGTCTTACAAGGTATGCGTCCGTTGGCTGGGCCTTTCCAGTGTGTTGCATTCCGCTATCTGATCTATCTAGTTATCCGAGCCCAGTGTGCTTACAGAGGAAAATTTTATTCTAAATCAACTTTAGCACAGCTTCTTCAATGCTTTAATGAGCTACCGAAAGAAGCGCCGTGTTATTTGTATTAATGCAAAATTTAAATTAAATATCGCTTATTCAACACACACATATAAGGGAGACTTGGGTTGAATGTAACAAATTTCGAATTTCACATGTTTTCGGGTATTTATAACAAGGATAACTGTAATCTTTTTACATCAAGCTATAGCTTAACATGTTGGCTATATAATGGAAAAGTATCAAATGGTTTGCATATCAAATACAGCCGAGACCATCAAAATAATGAGCATCGCCGGGTGTTACATGTTACCCCACTAACGGGGTAAGTTGTAACATGAGCAGGGGCATGTTGTAACAATATTGGGGAAAGTTAAAAAAATTAAATTTTTGCTTCTTTGCTAAATTGTAACAGAACAATTGTTGTAATTACACCTTAAAAATAATCCACAATGTTAGGCTGGAGCTTATGGGAGTTATGCGGTGGAAAGAACACCATAGCGATACCACTTTCTTTGCATATTCAATTACGTCGATGGAGAGGTGTGACGATTGATTGTCCAAAGCGATAGTGCAGGTCTCTCTTTTAAGGCTTTACAATATTTCACTTAGTGATTCAGAAACTGACCAAACTCTTTTTCCGTCATCCAACCTGACTTATTTGCTGTACCAGCACACACAACTGGTCCAGCTCTAATGAAATGATCACAGAAATTAACTGTCGGTAAGGTGAATAGGTGCATTTCTAATCGCATTAACTGCGAGTGCTATGGTAACTAGCATACTTTGTGCGCCCGAAGTTATCGCACTGATTTGCTTCCATCCCTTTTGTGCTGCAACTTTTGAAGGCTTCAATACTGTGGTAACTCCGGTTTCGTCCATATTCCAAATGTCATTGCCATCAAATTTAAAAGATCTATAACTTCTGCTAATTTGTCGTAAAATGATGCAACAGCATTTCTGGTGAAACCAATCGCTCTGGAAATGCTTGCGGCTTCCGAAGTGTGGACAGAAATTGTAGGATTTCTTTTTTAAAAGCCAGTGAACCAATCGGAGCCTGCCATTTCACACATACGCCAGTTGTGTGGAAAGCTTTTATTGTATGTCACAGCTCACTGAAATGGTAGTTTTCTCACTTCTCTGGCTCTCTCAAAATACCTACTTCGGCATTTGAAATGACTTATCTGTTACTTCCACATCCAACGCTCGGTGCAATGTCGACGTTGCCGCCATTTCGTGACTACTTCTTAATAAATCGGTACAGTGTGAGATGATTTCTTACAATATTTCCAGAGGGGTCATACCTTTCGTACTTTACGCTTCTAATTCCTCATTCTTCTAAGAAAGACTCTACTCTGCAATAATAAATTAATAATTATAATAAGAGATTGCTTCCTCGCCTTCCTAAATTCTCCCATATCTCCTCGTTTATGATCAATCAATAGCCCGAATTCAGTTCAAAGTTCTTGTCCTTGTCCGTAAGTCAAAATTGGGCATTGCTCCCAAATATCTTAGGGATCACATTCGCTCTCCTCTCTCTTCAGTTTTTCATCGACTTCTCTGCTCCTTGGTCAAGCCTACTCTTTTTGTTTCACGAGTTAGGACCACTATGGCCCAAACTAGATCTTTTGCCACTATTGGGACCTCCTTATGGAATGCCCTTCCTTCCTCTCAACGTGTTACTATTCTTTCTGGGTCTTTTCCGACAGCCTTCTCCCTCCTCAACACCTTCTTCTTCTCAAGGGGTTCTTGCACTGCGAGCGCTACTGAATGGCCACTGCCGTGAGCGGCGCTATATAAATTAAAAAAATTGATACAATTGAATAAATAGGCCTACAATTTTTTTTATAAACCCACGATCATAGGCCTGTCAATAGGGCATAGGCTAATATTATCAGTTAAAATAGATCCGGCTTAAAGATCCACTGGGGCTTGATGTAACATACATTGGGGCAGGTTGTAACATGTTACAACTAACCCCAGCTGATTTGTTACAACCAACCCCGCTGGTACATGAATCTAGTTTCTATTTCATATCCTTGGAACCCATCAACTTCAGACAATATCGTTCACACAGACGCTGCTTAGATGACAACTCTTTTCATTATGGCAATCAGTGAGAATGTAAAACATGAATACAGGGACCCATGAGAAAAATAAGAAAAAAAGCTGAGAATCACTTTTGTGCAAAAAAATTTTGTTTGATTTATAAAAAATCTATTTTTATGAATTCTGCGCAGAAATTTTGTTCACGCTGATTTGTCGACTTGGTCTACCTTTAGATCAGTATAAGCTGGTTCCCTGCTCTCCAGTAACGGCGCTGCGATGGTTGTTACATTCAACCCGTGTTACTTTCGACCCCGGTCTCCCCTACCCACGCACAAACATACACACACAGCCTTGCATTGATTAGAAAAACTAGAAAACTATGGGATTAGGAAGAAACAGCTTAAATGGTTCGCCAGCTACTTCGAGAACCGTGCACAGAGAGTCCTCTGTAATGGTACCCTCTCCAAGCTGGGATTGATCAAATATGGAGTTTCGCAACGCTCCAATCTTGGGCAACTCCTATTCCTGCTCTATATTAATGACTTGGCCAGTGTCTCCCCAACTTTGTTTTTCATATTATTTGCTGACGACACCAACGTTTTTTATTCCAATGGTTCCTGGCAGACGCTGATTCAAACTGTCAATTTTGAGCTTTCTAGTATAGCTGCTTGGTTCCAAGCAAATAAACTCACGCTTAATTTAGATAAAGCTAACTTTATTTTATTTAAATCCCACAGTAAAATTAACCCCAGCGGTGATTTATCTTTAGTCATTAATGGTACTCCTTTCACTCAAGTTGAGTCAACGAAGTCTTTAGGTGTACATATAGATCAGCACATGACCTGGAAGGTGCATATTAATCAAACTGCAGTCAAAATCGCAAAGAATGTAGGTATTCTAACCCGTATCGCATATAAACTACCAAAGGAAATTAGAATAAACTTATACTATGCCCTCATCTACCCCTACCTCATTTACTGCAACTTGATTTGGGCATCGACGTACGAATCAAGGCTGCATAAACTAGTTCTCTTACAGAAGATGGTTGTTCGTATAATTGCGGGTATTCGAAAATGGGAGCAAACTGGGCCCATCCTTTAGCGAGTTCAAACTCTTGAAAATACACCAGATAAAAGATCTTCAAATTGGTGAATTCTTTTTTCACCTTGAGCATGGTCTCCTCCCACCTGCATTTAAGGATTTCCTCCCACATGCCCCCGACATTCACACGCACTTCACTATGAATTTAGCACCCTATCGTCCTGTCAAAGCTCATTCAAACACTCGACGCTTTACTATTAAATCATACGGCACTACAGTATGGAACGCTTTACCAATAGAAATCCGTTCCTGTAATACTCTGCAGGTTTTCAAAAAAAGGTTACGTGCATTTCTTCTTTCCTCAATTTAAACGGCTATGCCATCACTAGAAGTGCATATTACCGCGTTTATTTAAGGATCTAGTTAAGTTTATAATTAAGATCGTGTTGTCACTTGTTTCTGGATAATTCAACTCTTGTTGTTTCTAGTCACCTTCTGGTTCTGTTTCTGCTTTTTATTGGTTAACTTGGAATTTT
>JACEVL010000784.1:422500-545000 GCA_020284085.1 Aporrectodea caliginosa
TACATGTTGGTTGCTGATATAGATAATACTAATTACAATAATCTTCTTTTTTTTATTATTTCAAATGACATTTAAAACGCAGTATGATTACAATTCAGAGTATAACGGATGGATGGTCACAAGTTCTTACATGAGTCGAATTTAACTATACGGCAGAAATGCAAGGCACCAATCCGTCCTACTTTTACACAAACGCGATCTACAGAATGAAAGGCTGAGTCTACATTTGGGAGGGTAACGAGAAGCGATTCCGCGTCCGTGTTAATCTTCTGATCTTCGTCCCAGAGTGTTACCATTACCCTAATACCCCCAAGTAGCATGCCAGAGAAAGCCTAGACTGCTGACCAGATAATGATGACGGCAAATAGGATGACCTTGACTGTAATTAGATGGACCTTGATGATCATCGAGCAAATGTTTGTGATGATGACGCCGACAAAGAAAACGACGTAGGCTATAACATGACGATGGTGATGACGATGCTGCTGGTGATGATGATAATGATGATGACGTCGACGGCGACGGCGATAATCATGACGATTATGATCATGACAATGATCATGACGAGTTTGATTATGACGATGACGATAAGGATTATGATTATATGATGACGAAAACGATGATGATGATTCAAACTGTGTTCTAGTTAGGCCTAACAAGAGCATAGGCCTACGTTCTACATCATACATTCACCAATGGCTGTTTTTGCTGTCTATATTCACCTGTTCTTTACAATCCAGTATTGCACACCATCGGCAGTTTCTCCGTATCCAACAACCAAGACAGCGTGGTCCAGAGTTTCGATACTACTACTGCAATCTGGGTCATCGTAAACGCCTAAACAAAAACATTTGCTGAAGAGTGCGTATGCATACGTAAATACGTGCGTGCATGCATACGTATATGCAAACATAATTATGTATGCATAAATACATATATAAACACAGGCATGGACATATATTTATATATATTATGTATATGTATAATATGTATGTATGCATACTTGCATACATACATATATATGTTCCAGAGTATTCAGATGCATGCACACTCACGTATACATACATGCATACATACATACATACATACATACATACATACATGCATACATACATACATACATACATACAGATATACATACATACATGCATACATATATACGTACGTACATGCATACATACATACATACACCCACATACATACATACATGCATACACCATACATACATACACACATGCATCAATATTATTGTATGATGTTCACAAATCGTCTTTCGTCAACTCTTCCAAGACTCAGTTGATCTGGCTGGGATCTCCCAAGCAGCTGATAAACTTAATTACGCTTACTTTGCCAAGCAGTTCGCTCAGTTTACTTTCTTGTTATTATGTCCGTAACCCGGGGGTAACTCTAGAAAGTACTCTTTCTTTCTATGCTGATATCTCTAATCTCTCTCCGTTCTATTTTCATCATTTGTTGCATTGTTGTTAAAAACGTTTTTTCCGGTTTTTTTTAAATTCAAAAAACGTCGTTTTTTAGTTTTTTTTCTCGTCACGTTTTTTTCCTTTTTAATTTTTATGTAACTTTATTTATTTATTTACTGTCTGTTAGTATTTGTTTAATTTTAATTTTGTCTGATATATCCCTTAATTACGGTGTCACGACAACTCGTCGAACGACATTTCGTCTACGACACTTCGTCGAGCGACAATTCGTCGAACGACATTTCGTCTACTAAGTTATTTGATATTGTCACTTTAAAATGGAAGCTGGATTGATGAAAAAACTGTTTCCCGAAATGGAAGTGGGATTGATGAAAACATTCCTGTGTTGAAATAGAAACTGAATTGATCGAAATAATTTTTACCGTAAAAAGAAGCTGGAAATCCACCTGGATGCATGGATGAAAATGGGTTTCCATTCAACAGAAGCTGGATTCATGAAAATAATCTTGTCAATAATTAGAAGCTGGATTCCTGAGAATGCATAGCACGTTTTAGCGAAACTACAAGAAAGCGGCCTCTGTCGATTAGCTGTAATGGATACAGATACACTAGTAGACGAAATGTCGTTAGACGAATTGTCGTAGACGAAGTGTCGTTATACGAAATGTCGTTCGACGAGTTGTCGCGGAACCCTTAATTACGTTGTCTCGGTCCTTTCAAGGATTCGTCTAATTTACGTCACTCTTTCATGTCATCAGTTGAGAAAATAAGTAGACCTACAGGAAATAAAATTCATAGAAGTTATTTGAATTTCTAAGCTATCCAAAATGCGAAATGTTGTCTTTGTACACAGTAATCTCAGATTGACTGATAAACTGACTGATATTACCCTACACTCTATACCTACAAAGTTTAGTTTTTAATTGTTTATGTTAGCATGGACTTGTGTGGATTTATGTAGCCTATACAATTTAACTTGAAAAGATTTCAAAAGTTTTAATTCCTCAATTTCTTTATTAAACGAGACTTACGAAAAAGAAAATAATTGTTTTAGATTAATGTTCCTTGGTGTTTACTAATAAAGTTCTGTTTTTTGCTGATTAAAATTAAATTATGTGATCAAGGTTTTTATTTTTAAAATGCAGTAAAAGATGCAACAAAGTGAAATTATTTTCTTTTCCGTTTTCCCCGTTTTTTCCGTTTTTTCTTTTGTTTTTACCGTTTTTAACAACTATGATTTGTGGCGTACACGTGCCCCACGCCGATTTTTTCTTCCATGGTTCATGCCTTCATCTATTTTCCTGATTGATCGACATAGTAAATAATTATGTTCCTTTGGTCATTCTGAACAGTGCAGCAAAATTTTACTGTAATCTGTGAATGTTTACTGGTTGTTCAATGCCCTGAAATCTGAGAGAGGGGTCTATTTGAAGAAAGCAACGCAATTGCCATTGACGAGACACTGGAATGCAATAATCCTAATTAGATTGGGCAACAATCCTGTAAATAAGAATTATGTACATAGTCATAGGCCATACATAAACAATTAATTCTTACTTATTTGTATCTTACTATGAAGCCTTTTGAATTGTGATATTTATTTTGAGCTGTGACGTCATTGTTGAAAGGTAGGAATAATTTCCCATATTGATATAAAGAGATACAAATACACAGTTTTTAGCCATTATGGGTATATTTCACAACACGAGGCAAATTAGATAAATTTCCGTCTTCTCCTTTGGACAGCTTACACAAAGAGTAAAATTATATTTTATAATATTTAAATACATTGAAGGGCATGAATTAGTTTAAAAAAATATTTCTATTATATTATTTAAATGATTAGTATGGGAAAAAAACATTATAAAGTCCAATTTTAACCCAAAATTGCATTGTCCTTTCTAATGGTGAGTCAATTCAACGTTACGTTAGGGTAACAGCTGAAACGGTGAACGTTTTATAATTTTTTAGATCACTAGCTTACATACATCCATTGCTCTATATGGTTTTTATTAACTTATTAACGAATTATATAATTAAAAAATAAATAAAACCCTCTGTCTTCAAATATTGGTTACAACACCGCTACGAATGGGTTTCTCTCATCTGTGGATAAATTGAAAACTCTCGGTTTTTGAATTGACATCTTCGATAGCAGGAACATGACTGTGTGCATCTATTTTACCAACAAGAAATCAATATGGATGTTTGCATCTGTTGACAATTTTCGGAAATTTATCCGGTAATGTAATAGTATAAAAAAGACTTACAACTCTGTGACTGTAATTATTGCACTTTGCGTATATAGGCCTATATAATTTTGTTTCTTTCAAAAATAATATTGAAACTGACAGCCTGGCCACTATAAACTAACTATTTTTGTATCTTAACTCGTCCGGCAAGCATGGAGACCTAATTATGAATATTTTACAACTCAGTTACAACAACTCCGTTACATTATTTTTCTATTAGAATGAGTTTATTTAATGATACATGTAGATAATTAATTTTGTCGTTAAACTAATTCAGGTTGCTGTGTAATAATTTAATATGCACTTAATACTAATTAATCATTAATAATAAACAGTGGCGGTATATTGTATTGTGTATTTATTAAGTAACGGAGTTGTAAATATTTAGGAACCAAAGTTGTATGTGTTTCACATAGTAAAAACTAAAATAAATAATTAGGCCAAATCTGTATATTTTAACCCTCGAGCTACCAAGGGGGTTATTACGACCCCCTAGGTTTTTTGCTTCAAAAACTTGTTCCATGTGGAATATAATTTTGATAATTTAGGTAGCTGTAGCAGGATAATTTGCGCACATTTTGAGGTAAACATTATTGTGATGTCTCACGCCATTCAAAAGTTACACCCGATACACCCGAGGTACCAGGGGGGGGGGGTTGATACGACCCCCTTAGTTTTTCGTCTATAGCGTACTCAATTTCTTCCTAGAAGAGAAACAATTATACCGTTCTTTAGAGGGAATGTAGGCCTTCATTTGCATACCTACATCTTTGTCTTATGAAAACCGGAAGTGATCAAAATAAATAATAATACGCGTAATATGCGTGAAAAATGGCTGAATGGAAGCACTCCCCCCTTAGTTTTTTGTTTGTAGCGTAATCATTTGTCTTCCTGTAAGAAAAGCAAAGATACCGTTCTTTAGAGGGAATGTAGGGCTTCATTTGCATGCCTATAACTTTGTCTTTGAATACCGGAAGTGATCAAAATAAATAATAATACGCGTAATCTGTGTGAAAATGGCTGAATACAGCATTACAACGTAAACCGACGATATATATGTATGGATATATATGTATGGATGTACATTTATACTATAAACATGTGTAGGGATGATTGTGTGTATCGTTTTATACATAGATCAGTTTCAAAACACACATAATCTTATATTTGTTTATCCAAAAAGTACAAAATGTACGCAATAATATAAAATATCGCTAATTAAAGGGGTTCCGTTGTTAAAAGTGATGTAATTTCGAGGTGCATTCACATAATGTACAACTAAATATACCATTCTGTGCAGAAATGAATGCTGAATCAATGCTGTATTACAAGTTATGATATGTGAAACCAAACACGAAATCCAGGGGTGGGTCGTCTCAACACCCCCCTTGGTAACCGATGTCATAAAATAACCTGGTAGCCTTGAGGGTTAAGCTCTGCTCAATATTATTATTAAGTATGCTTCAGCACTGCTAGAAAAATATTTGTGTAAGAATTTTTTTTAAATTCTGCATGACTTTCTTTTTATCTAATTCTATTTCTGAATTTGACGCCTGTTGTGAAATATACCCATTATAGTCATTGTATCAGACAGTGTGAGAAAGAAAATTAAGGGCATTCTAAAGCTAAGCACAAAGAACCGGCATATTAACGCAGATCTTATGCATTAGATAGGGTGGAAATCAATCTACCTAGTCAGTTGTGCGCTTCAGCATTTACTAGCAACCCTAGGTGTCACGAAAAACCAACGTTTTATTGCAATTTGAAGTCATGATTACAATTAATACAGTAGACCACGTTTGGGCGATTCACATTAAGGTGTTCAATTACCTGTTTGATTAAATATCTAACTACCGAATTGTACTGTAATTACACGTACATAAGCTTTGTGAAAGCCTTTTTCACATAAACTTAAACTCTGTTCTACTAACCACTTGTGTAGCTTTGGAACGACGACAGAACTTCAATGGCAACCGAGATTGGACCGATTGTAGCAACGGCTTCCTGTAGTGCCGACTCTGAGTTCGAGACATTCACATAACCCTTGCAAGTTGCTCCTACATTCGATTGGTTGTATCTGCATGGTCCATCCTATGTAGTTAAAACAACACATCTTATATCAACGGTTCCTTTCCTTTATCGTTCAAAAAGTATTATATATTTTTTAGTTGTAAAAAAGCCTGAATAAAGCGTGAAGGGCAGAAAGAATGCATCACTTACTTTGGCTTCATACGGATAAGAATCTTCCGTGTCAATTCCTCCATTCGTGGCAATGTACTTCAACGCAAGGAATGGCCAACCACCATTGCAGCCATAATTTTCTGTCGAACAGTCCACAAGTTGTTGTTCGCTGAGCGGCACCAGTTTTCCTGTGCTACGGAAATGCTGTCCCTCAAGAGTACCAGTCTAACAGAAAATAGCAACAAATCGATATTGAAGCAATATTAGATCAAGCGATAGCAAAGTCAATACTTATCTATAGATTCATTGATTGAATTATTTAGAGCTCAGGTTAAGGGCAAATTCAGTAAATAAGAGGAGTTGATCATCGTCATCGTACCCATCGTGATGTTATAGTCAAAGTATTCTTGAATCGTTGTCAAACACATTCTTCTTCTTCTTTTTCTTCATTTTTTTTCTTCTTCTTCTTTGAATTCTTCTTTGAATTCTTCTTTGAATTCTTTGAATAAATGTACGTGCAATGCAGAGCATTAACAATCAACTGACTAATACTGGACTCAGAGTTACTGCAATCAGTTTGCCATAAAAATGTTAGGTAGATTATTGACAACACATTACTGTTGCTACTCACGGCACTGAAAGCCCAGCACGATCCGCACTGCTTCTGTATAAAAAAAATTCATTATTAGTTACACAAAACGTTCTTTTATCAGCAATTAGCCTAAATATGGATAGTAGCGTTTATACTAGGATCTGCAGGCATTTAATCAGTTTGCAAAGGTCTTGAACGTCTACCATGCAAGAAAGTATATGAGATACTATAAATATCTATGTGAATCCATAATAAAACGCTTCAGTAATAGTTCCAGCAAAAGGCGCAGCTCAATGGGCCTACAACGGAAAAAAGATCAGTTCTGCATAGTTGCAGTTCGAGCAAATGGGTCTAGAAGCATCCAGACTCTGCGGAACGGAGGGGACGGTGACCTTCATTACTCGAAGCGTGGCAACAAGCTCTCGCAGGTTGTCTGTGCAGGCGCATTTGACATCCTGCAGTACTAAACACGCTGCTGGATGAGAAGCCAGTCCAGAACCCCCTGCCTATAAATGGAGACATGGCCGAATTTGGGAATTTGCCCAAAAAGACGTGCTGCAGAGTGTAAGACTCGGACGAGGCATGCTATTCGATTACATGTAGCCTAGATGGGAGGCCAGAGTAGAGTGACGAAAGTAGTGCAAAGGCAAGCCAAGATTGGATATTATCATCTACAGTAGTTACTATAATAAGATAATATTTCTTGAGTTTAGCAACACAGTTGACGCCTAGAATACACTATGGTTTGACTAAACAGATTGACCTATAGGAAAATTTTAGAATAAGAAGTATGAAGAAAAAAGAAAAAAAAACAAAATAGCAATACTTAAATTACGTATTAGAAACACATGCAAGGCTGGTTAATCTACATTCCAAATGTTTTAATTAGAATTGCAACAAATTTAATGCGCGCGTAGCATTCTTTTAAACCCTTGAAGATTAAGTGCTTGCTAGATGGAGGAAGGAATTCTGTTCCAAACATAGGAACCAGTAAATTGCATGGAATATCTAAACAGTTCGAGAGGGTATATGTATTGCGGTAACATTTAGAATTCCTAGTAAAATAAGAGATTCAAGCTGGAAGAAGATCCCATGGCCTACAGTGTTAAATGCGGCACTGAAGTCTAATAGGGCCAGCAAGGTGAGCTGGACCCTGTAATTCTCGGAGAAGTCGGGGCATATCAAATGAATATCTAATGCATATAAAATGTATATAATATTATAATGTATAACAAATGTATATTTAACATATACTTAGGCTAATGTATACACTGTATATCTAATGTATCCAATATCTAAAGCTGGCACAAATTCTTCCTTAACTGCAAAGTTGTCTCATCCGATTATAATATTATACTTATAAATGAAATTTAGCTATTTATTATATTCTCAATGTCGTGTCTTCATATTTTCAGGGTGTTTGTTTAATGGTTTTTAGAAAATATTTAATGAACCGTGGCTATAATAGGAGAGCACTCGAAGACAGATTGATTAATATCTTAAAATAAGAAATTTAATAGAACAAACATACGGTAAACTAACAGTTACTGTTTTATTGCTGAATGTGTAATGTGAAGATCATACCTGATCTTTCACTGGGGTAACGTAACCTTTAGTTCTCCAATCGACCTCATCTGGAAGCGATGAGATATCCATTTCAGGCTTAGTGGAGGAATCGGAACGTGGTTCTTCTGATGGACTTCGACGTTTGTAGCCATTCATAAGTTTCACAAATTCAGAATTTTCCTGTAAGCATAATAATTATAATAATAATAGTAGTAACAAAAACAACAACAGCAGCATCAATAATAATAATACTGGTAATGCTAATAGTAATAATTATAATTGTATCCATAGCTATAATTATAATTATAATAATAATAATATGAGATAAAAAAAATTAATGCCAATTCACGTGTTTATACATAAGTGCCTTATCGATTTATTAGAGTTGTTCCAACAGAGACAAGTTAAACAATTATCACGCAATAGACTTTCCTAAATGTGGTATGATGTCGTACCAAGTCAGAAAATCGATTTATCCCCATCGTGAAAGTCGTGAGTCCTTTTGAGTAGAGACGGTTGTGAGCTTCAATTGCTTCCAAATGCTCAGCGAAGATTTTCTTCCGAAATATTTCCTCCATTGTGTCTTTATAGACTTTGTCTAGAAACGAGATACAATGCGAATTAGACGGCTGTCGATATATTATCTGTAAACTATTTTCAATATTATTGTGTCCACTAAAATGCATGTGGATACATGTAGGCCTATTCTGCTGTTCTTTCTAAAAGGTGTTGGTTTCCTTAATAAAGCATAATATCTGCTAGAAAATCAAGCCCATCATACTCGATGCTGCACACAATATTATTGACTACAGAGCATCATTGCAGAACTATATTTTTATTACTCCTTTTACTGATGAAGAAATAATTCCTCAGGAGCAAAAAATTATGTTATAAATAAACAAGTTAATCTTCGAGAAATTAGTCCTTGTCCCAGTTTTCACAACCGTCCGAAAATGTAATTAATATTATTATTATTATTATTATTATTATTATTATTATTATTATTATTATTATTATTATTATTATTATTATTTATTATTATTATTATTATTATTATTATTATTACTATTATTATTATTATTATTATTATTATTATTATTATTATTATTATTATTATTATTATTATTATTATTATTATTATTATTATTATTATTATTATTATTATTATTATTATTATTATTATTATTTATTGTTTTGTTTCTGGAGGTTGGAAACTATCCTAGGGTGTGCCATCAAGCTGGAGTTAGTGGTCCTCGTCCCCGGCGTATTGTGGGAAAGTGCCCCTGAATCTGTGAGTGCATATAGATAAACGCTGGAACAGGTCTCCAGAGGGTCGCCTGAGACGGCCTATTTTTATTATTATTGTTATTTTTTTATTCTGCTCACCTTTTTGGGTGTTACTAGCATCATAATTTGCAGCATTTTACCCACCTGTCTTATAATGACCAGGACATCTGTTACACAGTAGCGATTATGACTCAATAACGCTAAATATTACATCACCTCATATCACTGCATGTAGGCTATATATCAATTTACCTTACGTCATATAAGTTACTTCACATATATCACTTTTCATACATCATTGAGCATTATTTTGCGTCAATCACTTGAATTCACGTCACTTAACATCAAGTCACTTCACTGAGCTGCATTATGCTGTATTTTACGTAGCAGTGCATTGCATTCCGAAAATCTGCCTTTCCTGAATATAATAGATAAAAGCAGCCTTACTGTAATTAATTTTGAAGGTTTGCCATTCCTCTTCGAGGTGTTTAGATGAACGAAACTTCATCCTTGCGTCGTGCAAACTTGGATCCTTCAAACTCAGTCTTGGACTCTCTGGTAAGGCAGACGCCAAGACCACCAAACAGGTCGCAATCAGAAGACTCCAATACATGTTGCTTCACCTTTGAATTGATAGCAAAAGTATCTACTTGGAGCTTGCAGAAGATGCACAGATAATGATAGTGACAATAGAAAGGAAGGCAAATTCGTGTACGTTTGGAAGCTGGACTTTGAATTTCTCTTTATGCATAATGATTTCCCTGCGCTGATATTCCAACAGCGAAAATACATATACTACTATTGCGTCAGTATCTAATTCACAAAGCATCAGACGACGAGGAAGTAAATGAAGGATTAGGCCGCGTTCAGGTCAATACCAAGATTAGTCCGCAATGAACAGTTGGTCCACGTTTTGTCAGCAATTTGTCAAATATTGCAAAACGTTAGGCTGAGGAATCATACAAGTTAACTTTCAATCATTAATGGCTTCACAGACAGACAGATAGATAGACAGACAGTAAGACATAGAGATACATATAGACAGACAGAAAGACAGACATACAGACAGACAAACTGACTGACTGACTGGTAGAGATATAGGAACATACAGATAGAGGACACAATGACTGGGAGACACAGCCACAAAGAGAGCCAGTTAACCAGCAGGCCTACTACCATAATACGTAGTAGCATTCAGTTTCGTGCACCAGAGAAAAAATATTATCTATTATGTGGGAAGGCTGGTAGGGTGACAGGCAGAAGACAAACGCAGGTGTCTCATCGTACATGAGCACTCGAACAACGCTATTTCTTTGAGCTTATTATGATTCAATACAGGTTCAACAGAGGCATCTGCTTAGTAGAAAAAAGAATAGATCAAGAATTTATCCTAAGAAACTGTACATACCTAAACACCCAAGTTCAGTATGGCACAGCTCGTAACAACACTTAGTCTAGCTAAATTTACGTACAAGTAGAATACATTTAGCGCTGCTTTGGTTGTTTATATAAAAACGTGCTGCAATTAATTTCATGTGATTGTTTGTCGGTGCTCTATATTAAAATGCATGTAATTGTCACTAATTGAGGGAAAATTCCTGTACTAAGTAACTCTAAACAATGAACTAAACATGACACAATCATGGAATCAGACACCATCTCACACACACACACACACACACACACACACACACACACACACACACACACACACACACACACACAATCATGTCAGAGTCACAAGGTAATTTTGTTTTCCCGCGGTGCGTAATTAAAAAATAATGAGCATCGCCAATTATACAAGCTTCGAACTGCTACGCCTTTAGAAAACACCGGTTTCAGAGTCACGATGATTTGACCGATCTTTGTGTGAGGCTTTCACTGAGTCACTTAAGGGTTGTGGTCATGTGCTACATGGTAGGCCTATGCGTCCGTTTGATGGGATTTACCAGTGTGTTGGATTTCGCCATACTTATTTACCTACGTATCTGAGCTTTGTGTGCGTATGGAACAAATCTTAGCTTTAAAGCATCGTCATCACACCTTCGGCGGTGCTTTTATGAGCTACCGAAAATGGTTAGTGGTTGCACAGACAAAATGTAAAGCGGTTGAAATACGCCTGCTCCCTGGGTCTTTTACTGAAGCTTTCTATACTAAGCTCAAAACTGTACCTTTTGGCCGTGCTGTAGTCGGGAGCGCCTCTTAGTAGTCCTCTGGAAGGGGCGCTATATAAATTTATGAATGAATGAATGAATCATCACGGCACTTGCTCTATTACTGCTTCGTCACTCTGATCTGTAATATTTACGATAGGCACTCTCACTGTTGTGCATCTGGGCTGCATTTTGGTATGGTCTGTCTGTCTATGCAGCTACTCTTCCAAGAATCTCTCCTGATAGCCTTGCATAGTTGTTATAAAGCATGCGTGTTTGACTCGTGCTAATAAAGGTTACTTCCTTCCTTACTTACTTAGACTGTTGGGATAGGCAGTCGAGAAATGACTGTAGTTCAACGCTGACCTAAACAGCGCCATAGAACCTGCAGAATTAAGAGAGAGAGAGAGAGAGAGAGAGAGAGAGAGAGAGAGAGAGAGAGAGAGAGAGAGAGAGAGAGAATTCAGAGCCTTGTTCCTCTTATTGAGAAGGATCTGGTATTCCGTACTGATTTGGTTCGGAACATACATGTAAGAGTCACAACATCCAGCGCGCAAATAGTGTTACGATTGCAGGATGCTATGATGTGCTATAATCTGGGCATTTCAGTAATAGTCCTGTCCATGGAGCCCTGAAGCATTTTAACTTCGCCATCTTCCTTACTCTGGTAGTGTCAATCCTATGTCTGGATAAAAGAGAAGGGCGACGCTAATAATTAATCTCTGCTAACAGTAGCCTAACTAATCGAACCAACCTGAAGCATTTGCAATTTGCGCAAGTTGGTCTCTGCAACGCAGTTTGTAATTGAATCGCTGTAAATTAGATACCTAGAAACCAAAGCATTGAAGCCATTCACAAATTGTCGTGCATTGTCTCCCTTAACGTTGGCCGATTTTCGTTTGAATGAGCCGATCTATAAATAGGCTCATTCCCAAAACCCATTTCTTTCTGAATTCATATCCACTAGGCTATATCAAATATGGGTCAAATAATTATTTTAGAGGTAAATGCTGAACCACAACGATTTTAAGAACGTCGTTTATTCTTTTGCTTGTTACATAAAAAAATTTATGCAAAGGTTTTTTTAAATTGAACCTTAAGCTATTTCTCATTTTGTGCTCAAACAGAGATCTTGAGTAAAATAATTCTCTCTTTCATATAATCGCATGAACTAAAATGATAGCATGCTCGAATGAGCAAACGCTATTTTCTTTCCAGTTCTGTATAGATTTGTGAATTCCGAAGGACTTTTCCGCGTCTTTAGACGATTGGATAGGAGACAACTGAAGCGATTCCACAGTTGTTTCCTCTGTTCCTTGACATCCGGATATATCCAGCATTTCCCCATTTGGTTCCCCAACTGAAACAGATTTAGAAACGACACTGATATTAAAGTCATACGTCAAGGCACGGTAACAGATTGGTTTTAGCTTTAGCTTTCAACGCATCGGCTACGGATTCGAGCATCCCGAGATGAGATAATTCAGTAAGTAAGGGTCTTAAGAAAGTCGTTTATTTCTGAACTTTAGAAGAAGGGCAATATGGAAGCAATTATATCTATTCATGAGCAATTGCAATTGTAATTGCTAAAAGTGTTCACCTCTCAAACTAAACTCATAAGACGTCGTTTCCGACCTTACGTCGGACGGCAACGACCAAATATAACAGTACAGCACTGTCTTCACCCGCCTACGGAATAGAAGTATAGAAAGAAGGAGCTCTTGCCACAGATTACGCGGAGGACTGTTGCAGAATGAAAGGCTGGCGACGGAGAAGCTTCATGCTGGATAATAGAAGTACACGCAGGGAGAACAATCAGATCAACCTATGCTGGAGTCGTATCCACAGCAATGTTCACGTATCTATAATTCTGATTATACGATGAACGTGTATTAATGTATATCACGAAACGTTCTGTCCAAGCGAGGAAAAGTGTTTGGGTGACGAACTACGTGTTGTCCATTGCTACTCCGTCTATCAGCACACGACGAAACTGATTATTATGCTAATAATGTGACTTCGGTCGATAAAACGGAACACTTTCCAGGAATGGACTTTTAAAATTTCCAATAAGCCAGTGCCTGAAATAAATCAGGCTAAATATTTAAAACGATTTGTCTAAAATTGAGACATTTCTTTGCACAAATATGAGCTTTCGTTTGGCCGGTAAGGGATATAAAAATTTAGCCGGTCTCTACCTGATTCGTTAATACCTGAATTTGGCATTAATACATCATGTTACATACTACAGTTTGTAGTACGTTGTGTCATTGCAGCAGATCCATTAATTAGATGCAGAAATCAACTTTCACGGTTTAAAAATGGCCATTTTTCGGTTGATCTAGTAAATGAAAAGTGGTCTCTTTTTTCCTCCGAGGTCATCTTTAGTAATCTACCACACCATGATACCCATTGAATCACAATAAGCAATCTATGCGTTCAAATTCTGCTGAGTTGGAAATTTCATCTTAGGTATTTTTCACATTTATCACAATGTCCTTTCAAACTGTCGAATAGCTAATGTGCAACATTACTTTTAGATATATAAGTATGCTATATAACTGGACCACACGACCAATGCAGAAGCATTGAACGACTGCCTAATACATTTCTCGAAATAAAACAACAAAATGAAAGCAATTCGTTTCTGTTTCGCACCTGTTTTTCACAATCCAGTAATCTTTTCTACGATCGCTTCCATACCCAACAATTACGACGGCGTGGTTCAGTCGAGTTTTGTTGCACTTTGGCTCATAGTAAACGCCTTAACAGAAAAATGCAGCTGCGTTAGATTCGGCTACTGGCAAGAGAGGGTAACTGAGAATCGCAAACAGGCACATGATCATATTCAATACCTTTCTAAAAAGCGCTATATAAATATTCCAACTGATTATGATTGCAAACACTAACTTATATAGCACCACTCCATCAGAAACTTCTCAAAGACTTTTCTGACTAAATCATATGTTGAGCAATTCAGGTAAGCGCTCGACATAGTTGAACGCTGACTTCGGCTGCAAATCCATTAGCGATTAGAAAATAAAGTAAATGAAAACTAGATTCCCTTTCAGTTTACCTTTAGACTTAAACACACACACACAAACACACAAACAGACACATTAAGATCTTAATGTGATTGTAGGACATAATCATCGATTGAGAGATTGACAGATTGACCATTTGCTCGATCATGTCGACGATACTGCTGCTGCTGATTATGATCATGACGATGACGACGACGACGATGATGATGATGATTAGTATGATGACGATGATGATGAATCTTTATACAAAACCCTTATTTTAAACGAGTTGCCTTGATGAGAGACTTTACATAGAAGCAGATTTTTACAGACGTCTAATGCACTATTTTAACGGCACTATTATCTATAGAAGCCATTAATAAGATTATGCTAGAAACAATGCTCTCAAACAATACTGACCCTTCTTGTAGAGACGGAAGGACTTCTGACTGGCGTCGATAGCCACAGAGATAGGACCAACAGTAGCAACATATTTCTTGAGTTGCTTCTCTGCAATGTTTCTGTATTCCTCGTAACGTCTGCATTTGGCTCCTCTGTCAGAACGACTGTAGCTGCAACATCCATCCTTTGAAGGAAAACCGAAGAAATTGCAATCACTTAAACGTTATACTTAAGCAAGTACCTAAAAGAAATGCCACAATCTTTGAATTGCGTCACATTGAATTACAAGATGATGTATTAAACTGAAAAAATTTGGAAATGATGTACTACATGATGATTTTAAAGCAACGTGAACGAACAAATTTAAGTCGTCTTGAAAGCTACAATCTCGTTCATTCATTGACTTTTTCACAGTAAATCGAAGAGCTACTGTTTGCCAAGATTACACCCATTTGCCTAAAACTTGTATGCTGGTAACACAAAAGTAGCCGGATGTCTTCCTTGAATAACTAAAATAACACACACCTTAGTACGAACACTTCGTGTTATTTGTTTTGAAAGAAGTGCTTATGTAAATTTACAGGTGTAACGAAGCACAAAGTAGGCCTACTCCAATGCCCACTGCCCATATAAATAACTGTTGCAATCCTGTGATAGCCTAATACATAATCCTAAATATTCAGAGAGAATTTCAATTCCAAGTGGTTGTTCCGATTGTGCTGTTGAACTTTACAATAAAAAACGTCGTTAAATAGAAACTACGTAATATCCACATGCTGAAGGTCTAGGCAGCACACAATTCGAACTATTCCGCTAACTCACACATACCATCCATGTACATATTCTAAAATCATCAACAATAATTATTGTTGACAATTTTAGATTATGTGCATGGATGGTATAATTATAATACCTGAACGGTGTACTACTGTACACCAAGAGATAGGAAGCACAAGCAACGACCCAGTTAAGAGAGTCATGAGCAATGCTATCCGGACATTTCCCCCCGGACACTTGCCCCGGACAATCCCCCCCAACAGTAACTCGGTAACTCTACCATTGTCCATGATAGCTGTTATTAATCCAACTTCTATTGAAGCAAATACCTTCTTTCATCATTCCAACTTCTATTTAAGCACAGAATTTTTTCGTGAATTCAATTTCTATTTAAGCAAACAATTTCTTTAATAAATTCCAGCTTTCATAATTATAGGCATAGCATTTTGTTGGCATCATTCCAACTTCTATTTAAGCAAACAATTTTTCCGTGAATCCAATTTCTATTTAAGCAAGGAATTTCTTTAATAAATTCCAGCTTTCATATGGGCATAAATTATTTGGCATCAATCCACTTCTATTAAAGTAGAGAATTATTTTCACCAGTCCAACTTCGGGGGGAAACGTCCGGGGAATGTCCGAGGGGAAATGTCCTAGACCCATGAGCAATAGGCGGTAAGAGCATTAAAAGGTAATGCTTAGGGTAATTGCAAATTTAAACAGGGCTCAGTGCTAGGGCCGGCTATTTTGATTACGTGTGTCAAGAACAACGTGCTTTCCATAAGGAGTTAATCCACTACGTACTTGTGGACGTGTCCTAATCGAAGCATCCTATTAATGCAAGACTGACAAACAGTGCAAACCTTGGATGTATATGGATAGTATTTGTCCGTGTCGATTCCACAATTTTTGGCAATGTAAGCGAACGCTTTGCTTGGCCAACCACCTTTGCAGCCACGATTGGTTTCTGAACAGTCGACTAGCTGCTGTTCGCTGAGTGAAACCAATTTTCCTGTTTTACGAAAATGTTGTCCCTCAAGAGCACCGATCTAAGAGGAAATAGCAAAGAACAGCCTATTATGCAAGACTTCAACGAACCCGTGTAGGCCTAAGCATGCGGAATGCGTGTAGTTAAAAGGCTGGTGAAATAATTCTATATAAACAAATTAATTATCTAGTCAATTTTTTTCTGTTGACGGCATCAACAGATTAACTTTGAAAATGACTTAATGTTGCTTATTTCTTGTAAATCTTCTGTTGTTGTTGAATCAATAAACGGCTGATATATATAAAATAAGTTATTTATTTCTTTATTCTAAATGCACGATTAATCTAGCTAAACCTGAGTCCTGAGATGAATAGGCCTATGCTTAGATCGATACGCGAAATTTACCCAGCGGCCTCGAAAAACCAATTCATGAGATAAGATCCATTGCACAACGATATGGACCATTGTGTTGTGAAAAGGAACTGATAAACAGCCGAATGAATTTAGTATTATTTACTTACAGCGCTGAAAGCCCAACAGGATCCACAGCTGCCCTATAAAAATACAAATTAATACACCTTTTTGACATTCGCTTTAGAATTAACTTCATTCACCCGGTTCTACGTTAGACTTCTGCAAGAAAGGCTTAAAACTGAATATACCAAGGAACTTTGTGCAGACTGCATAGGCCTACATACGTGTAGACCTATTATAACGAAGAAGAGAAGAAAAAAAGCAGTCCCTTGATCTAGCCTTGATACAGCCATGGATATGAAATGTTAGCAACTTCATTTTCTTAGTCTCGGCATATGACGGCAGGTGGCCAGTCCTTTTCATCGCCGTTGAAATCTTACCACCGACGTTGAGTGTAGCCTACTCATTATAGCTGAATTGGCTATGGTGTACAGGTGGAGCAGAAACATTCAAACAGGTTTCTGCCCTGGAAGGGATTTGAAACGCAGATCTCTCGATTGACAGTCCAGCACGCTAATCAGTAGACTATTGAGAACTCCAATACCAGCCCTATATAATTATAGCTCATATATAAAGCAGTCATTCTGTTATTGAACGATAATTATGACAAGTGATACTAACTTTGGCTGCCTAGAAAGAGGATTCTACTGCTTGGCCAAGTCTTGTCATTTATTTTAGCCACTAAGCTAGTGTGGTGTCAGTTACTCCAATGATGCTGCATTCATGGCTACCTAACTCATCCCGAAACTCATGCTCTCCCAAATCACACTGATTTGCTCAAATAGTTAACACAACGGCACAATAATTACAGGCTGATATTATCGGATATCACAACAGTCATGGAGTCTTTCTAATAATATTGTATGATCTATTTACAATGGAACAGATCGACGTAGTAACGAAGATACTAAAGATCATGATGACAATAATTATTAAAAGGCTTGGTATAAGAATACCTGGTTTTTCACTTTTGTCACGTAACCTTTGCTTCTCCAGTCAACACTTTTTGGACAGGTAAGATTCCCATCATCCGGTGGCGGAGTGGAGACCCCGGAGAGATCTTCGGAAGGTATATAGCCAGTCATCTTATTCAGAAATTCTGACTGATTCTGCAGAGAAACTGGCATCACTATCATCATCATCATCATCATCATCATCATCATCATCATCATCATCATCATCATCATCATCATCATCATCATCATCATCATCATCATCATCATCATCATCATCATCATCATCATCATCATCATCATCATCATCATCATCATCATCATCATCATCATCATCATCATCATCATGGGGGGGGCCCGTGGCGCATTGGATAACATCTGGCACAGAGACCGAGAGGTACCGAGTTCGAGCCCCCGTTGGGCGGATATGCTTTGTAGGCTGCTATTAGCGCCGTTGTATTGCAAGCTGTCTGTTCTGTTAGTAGTTAAGATTTCAATTGCATAACATGTAAATGTACAGCGCAGTGCGTTTGTCAGGCGCTTATTAAAGAAAAGATTATTATTATTATCCAAAAAATTATTATTATTATTATTATTATCATCATCATCATCATCATCATCATCATCATCATCGCCATCATAAGCACCACCATCATCAAGTTATTATTTTTATTAGATTATGGAATAAAAACGATTGGCAATATATTGACGACTATTTCATTTCACGTTATGTAAGCTATGTTACATTAACATCGCGTTTAGAAAAAAAAAACATTATATAAAAATTTCCTGAGCACATTGCTTATTCGATTGACTATAACATGTCTGAAAGAATTATTTCTGTTACCTCAATTTTGGTTATTCTGCTTTTCCTTCGTCTTCTTCGTTTCATTATTTTCAATTCATCATCAAAATGAAATGGAGATTTTTAAACTGTAAAACTGGTAACAGTATCATAAAATACTGGCCATGTCTTAATGGGGTTACCATGTCATAAAGGGCTTACCATGTCATAATGGGCTTACCATATCAAAATGGACTTACCATGTCATAATGGGCTTACCATGTCATTATGGGCTTAACACCATCATAATGGACATACCATGTCATAATGGGCTTACCATGTCATAATGGGTTTAACATATCATAATGTACCATGTCATAATGGGCTTACCATGTCATAATGGGCTTAACATAATTATCATAATGGACTTACTATGTCATAATGGGCTTACCATGCCACATATGGGCTTACCATATCATAATGGACTTACCATGTCATAATGGGCTTACCATGCCATAAATGGACTTAACATGTCATAATGGATTTACCATGCCATAATGGACTTACCATGTCATAATGGGCTTACCATGTCATTATGGGCTTACCATATCATAATAGACCTACCATGTCATAATGGGCTTACCATGTCATAATGGGCTTACCATGCCATAATGGACTTACCATGTCATAATGGGCTTACCATGTCATTATGGGCTTACCATATCATAATAGACCTACCATGTCATAATGGGCTTACCATGTCATTATGGGCTTACCATATCATAATAGACCTACCATGTCATAATAGGCTTACCATGTCATAATGGGCTTACCATGCCATAATGGACTTACCATGTCATAATGGGCTTACCATGTCATTATGGGCTTACCATATCATAATAGACCTACCATGTCATAATGGGCTTACCATGTCATTATGGGCTTACCATATCATAATAGACCTACCATGGCATAATGGGTTTACCATGTCATAATGGGCATACCATGTCATAATGGGCTTACCATGTCATAATGGACTTACCATATCATACTGATCGTACCATATCATACTGATCTTACCATGTCAGCAAACTGATTGACTCCCATAGTGAACGTCTTGAGTCCTTTAGAGTAGAGATCGTTGTTTTCGTTGATTGATTTCAAGTTCTCAGCGAAGATTTCCTTCCGAATTTCTTCTTCGTTTTCGTCTTCGTAACTTTTGCCTATAATTATAGTCAGAAAGTAATACGTGCAAAACAGGCGAGGAATTTTCCCTTTCCAATGTGGTGAAATTTTGCAAATAATTCGCATGCCATACTCGTTATTGCAGCACTTGTAGTGAACACTACTTTAGGCGGCAAGGGTTTTCTGTCTTGGGCTTGGGTTTTAAGATACACTTGCACAGAGTGCTGACACTTTGTAATTGCAGATGTAATAGTAATATGACATTTATTAAGTGCCGCTTCAAGAAAAAACTCATCAGTTGCGCTCCTTACTCCAACCAGTGAAGTTACTATCAAGTAATACAGGCGTTTGCGAAACTGTGGAGCTGACAAACTGAGAAGATCGTGCGGCAGCTCCAGAGAAAGGCGATTCTAGATAGTGGGCCCAATCCAGACAAAGCTTCTGCACTGAGCTGTAGCAGTATGCGTACGAGGGACATTCAGGAGTCCATGACCAGCCGACTGACATGGATGACGCCTAGGCACTGCGTTTATGAAAAGGCCATACCCATTTCAGACCAAGTACGGAGGTCTGTTCAACGCAGTCTGCTCAAAAGGTGACATTCGCGAGTGAGTCCCTGGTCTCGATTACCTCCGAACCGGAAGTGCAACTGCCCTGGGCCAGCTCGGCCGGACAACCAGCTGCGTGTCTTCCCACGGGAAGGCAGCCAACATCTTTTCGTGGGAAGGCTAAATCCCTTTGTGGGTTGGACGTCTTCGTGGGGTGGGCGCCACTTTAAATTACATCTCCCGGTTGTCGCCAGAGCAAACGCCCTATGATGAGGTTGGCGGTCGCGCGAACGGCCGCCCCCGACTGAGCGCTAAAAAAATTGGCGCGATCCGGCACCGAAGAGAGTCCACTGTTCTCTTTCTGTTTCAGCGTGACTGTGTTGACATCTGAGGTTGTCCTGTCGTGCCTTACGGCAACAGAAGCAGCCCGAGCGCGGGCATTGGCTGGTCTGGCAGAGGACAGAAGGATACAGAAATACCACGCCTTTCGGGACACACACTCTTTTCATCCCGCTTGGCCTGGAAACGGAAACGGCTGGGCCCAGTAAATACCGCTGGACTCGATTTCATTTCGGACCTGGGTCGCCACTTCACACTAGCTACGGGTGAACCAAGAGAGACCAACTACTAACTCCAGAGGATCTCAATCACAATACAGCGCTTCATTGCCGTGGCTTTTAGTGACACAATGTCAAGTATTAAACCCACATTAAATCTGACATGGATGAGGTATAGTCGTTCCAGACACATTTCTTTTATAATTTCAAAGTCCCTGGGGAATGAAGTAGGCTACCTCAGGGCAAAATATACAAAGGCAAGACCAAGAGCGTTTCAGTTCCATTATGTCGATCAAATTCTTGAAGATGAAGTCATAATTATTATTTCGTCGAAAATTACAAAGAAGAGCAACAATGACACTGCTTCCACTATAATAGTGTTGCTCTACCCGTAGCCTAGTATGGAAAGATCACTGCGTGATTATTTGAATAACTTTGAGACCGTCATACAAAGAGATGTAAATTTACCGTAATTGATTTTGAAAGCTTCCCATGCGTCTTCAAGTTCAGTCGATAGATCTGAATCAGTCATCGAATCTGACTCCGTTAGCGGATCGGACTCAGGAAGCCAATGAAGACTTTCGGATTCAGCGGAGGACAAGACCACCGCACAGGTCGCAATCAGTAGACGCAGGAGCATGTTGCATCAATCCTGAAAGCAAAATGTAGAATATTATAAGAATAATATTGGTATAGACGATGACGGCAAACTAATAAACTAACAACCTCCGGTGTGGACTCAACCGATGGCGCAACAAAATCAAGTCAGAGATAGATCGATAGATAGATAGATAGATAGATAGATAGATAGATAGATAGATAGATAGATAGATAGATAGATAGATAGATAGATAGATAGATAGATAGATAGATAGATAGATATAGATAGATAGATATATAGATAGATAGATAGATATATAGATAGATAGATAGATAGATAGATAGATAGATAGATAGATAGATAGATAAATAGATAGATAGATAGATAGATAGATAGATAGATAGATAGATAGATAGATAGATAGATAGATAGATAGATAGATAGATAGATAGATAGATAGATAGATAGATAGATAGATAGATAGATAGATAGATAGATAGATAGATAGATAGATAGATAGATAGATAGATAGATAGATAGATAGATAGATAGATAGATAGATATATAGATAGATATATAGATAGATAGATAGATAGATAGATAGATAGATAGATAGATAGATAGATAGATAGATAGATAGATAGATAGATAGATAGATAGATAGATAGATAGATAGATAGATAGATAGATAGATAGATAGATAGATAGATAGATATATAGATAGATAGATAGATAGATAGATAGAGAGAGAGAGAGAGAAGAGAGAGAGACAGAGAGAGAGAGAGAGAGAGAGAGAGAGAGGAGAGGAGAGGAGAGGAGAGGAGAGGAGAGGAGAGAGGAGAGAGAGAGAGAGATGAGAGGAGAGGAGAGGAGAGGAGAGGAGAGGGAGAGGAGAGGAGGGAGAGGAGAGGAGAGGGAGGAGAGGGAGAGGAGAGGAGAGGAGAGGAGAGAGAGAGAGGAGAGGAGAGGAGAGGGAGAGAGGAGAGAGAGGAGAGGAGAGGAGAGAGGAGAGGAGAGGAGAGGAGAGGAGAGGAGAGGAGAGGAGAGGAGAGGAGAGGAGAGAGGAGAGGAGAGGAGAGGAGAGGAGAGGAGAGAGGAGAGGAGAGGGAGGAGAGGAGAGGGAGGAGAGGGAGGAGAGGAGAGGAGAGGAGAGGAGAGGAGAGAGGAGAGAGAGAGAGGAGAGGAGAGGAGGGACAAAGAGACAGAGACTGAGGGAGTGGGAGTGAGATAGAGGGAGGGAGAAGGTGAGGCTAAATCAGTAGAACTAATTTTGCGTGTTTCAAAGATGGACAAGCAATAAAAAGTTGGATAACAACGATTGCGATTTTCATCCTCCTCCTTCTTCTTCTTTCAGAGTTCTCCTCTGAAAAACGACCGTTGTCAGGTCTATGTGTCTAATATACGCAACGAATAAACAAATACTAAACAAATCATGACTACAATAACATATTATAGAGGCCCAAAAATAAACTGACGGTTGCGCAAACTCCTATTCGCAGCAATAGGCTATAATTAAGGACGATTCAGTTTATTATTTCGGGGGTCTGACTTCTGGTAAAGCGCTGAAATCGACCAAGGAAATGAAATTTCGAAGCAATAATATTGACAGGAACAATGAGATCGAGTGCCGGAAAGATTACTGCGGATAAGCACAGTCCTTCCGGATGGGTAAGTCGACTGTCTACATCCACTGCATAAAAAGGGACACCTGATGTACGCTGGCTGAAGAGAGGAATGGAGATGACTATAACCTGAATTACGTAGAGGCTACTGTCAGTTCCTATGCCAGTTATGATCAAGGATGGAGCGACTGCTGCGTCGTGCTCAGCGATTCCCCAATCTGCCGGAGGTGGCACCCATTGCGTACGGAAGAGAGGGCCGCCAAGGCAGACGAGGGTCTCTTTCGTGCTGCAAGGACCAATGAGACCCACGTCATGCGCAGCTTGTTTCCCCGCTGACGCTCCACAATAACCAATTACAGCCTTCGTCAGAGGCCTCATGACTTCACTCTGCCGGCAAAGGGTGACCGCAATTTTATCCCCGGAATCTTATATAGCAATCAGTCAAATCTGACCAACAATCTTTAGGACAACAAAATGATGCTCTATAGGCATTTTCAGTTCAATTGTAGTCTCCTTTACTGTTCCTAGTTTTCATATTAAATGAATATATATATACTAGATGTTTGCCCGTCCTAAGACGGTTAAAAACAATTTTAATATGTCAAGAGATGCGTCTTCTCGTGCTATGATTGACATAAGTCTTCTCCCTCTCCCTCCCTACCTCCATCTCTCCGCCAATCAGCCACCTTCATCTGCCAAAGAATCACCCCGAAGGCTTTCTACTCAAAATTGAAGTATCACCTCTTCAAGAAATTTTCAGCCATCCAAGCTTCCTCGTCCTCAGCAATACCCACCTCAGCAGCTGTTCTGCCTCCTGTCTCTGGTCTCTGGCAAGCGGACTCGGACCTCCACTGGACATCGATCCCTGCACAGCCCCTCTAATGCGACGCAGCGTTCCTGAATAAACTAGTGTCCTGAGGTTAGTTTCAGGGCAGCGCTTTAGAAATTCGTTCTTGAAGATTACGACTGCAATCTGCGTCACGTTGCCCTAGGTGTTCAGGACCAGAGAACAGCAAGACTTGCCGAATATTAATAGACATGTCATACAAGAGCACTTTACATTGCAATGTTTTAAACACCTCAGTCATATCTGTTTACGACTTTACATAAAAGACACAAAGGCCTAGACTGATAGAAAAAAAATCGTGTTATAGTTACCAATTCACTGCTAAAGTTGCAAGAGCTGTCGTCTCTTGCAGGCTGCTTCTACTGTCAGCATGCTAGGACGTCGGTTTTTATAACAGTTACATTAGATCTGGGTCGACGTAATGCTTCATCTTTCCAGAAAATGTCGCATCTTACAAGCAAAACAATTTAATAATGTGCGGGTTTAACAACTGCTCCTTGCGCATAGCCTTCAGATCAGCTGACCCACTATGTTGCTATCCTCTCGATAATATGATCCTATCTTCCTTATGAAAGTATACGTTCGCTATGCAGGCAGTTTACTACACTTAGTTTCATACTCACTTAAAAGCATACAGACATACATGCAAAAATGCATGCACACAAACACACATACATACACACATGCATAAAAAATATACCGACGCAAAGATTCAAACACAATGTTTGATAGCGCATTGGATAACAACTAGCGTAGAGAGCGAGAGGTACCGAGTTCGAGTCCCGTAGGGCGGATATGCTTTGTAGGCTGCTATTAGCGCCGTGTATTGTAGGCTGTCTGTTCTGTTAGTAGTTAAGATTGTTTCAATTGCATAACATGTAAATGTACAGCGCAGTGCTTTTGTCAGGCGCTTAATTAAAGAAAAGATATTATTTTTATAAATTATTATGTGTACATTCATACATACATACATACATACATACATACATACATACATACATACATACATACATACATACATACATACATACATACATGCATGCATGCATGCATACATACATACATACATACATACATACATACATACATACATACATACATACATACATACATACATACATACATACATACATACATACATACATACATACATACATACATAAATACATGCATACATACATACATAAATACATGCACACATACATGCAAATATACATACAGATATACATACATACATACATACATTCATACGTTCATACATACATAAATACATACGCGCATAATACTTGCATACCTGCATACATACACACATATATACTTGCATTCATACATCATTACATACTTGCAAACATATGTAGTATGCAAACATACATAAATGCACGCCTACATGCACACACACGCATACATACATAAATAGATGCATACATACATGCACATATGCATACATGAATTATGCGTACATACATTCACAAATACATACATACATACATACATATATGCATACATACATACATACATATATGCATACATACATACATACATACATAAATATATGCATACATACATACAGGCATACAAACATACATACGTGCACGCATTTATATATGCGTGGATCTTGTCGAATAACTAAACTGATTCATTTGACCCAGATCGTTTACTTAGTTTCAAAATTTATTCATTCACACTCAGCTGTTGGTTTCTGTTTCCGTAAATCCGATCTCGAAATGTAATCTCCTTTTCAGGGTTTGGGATAAGCATGACACTTAGATTTTTACTAGAAATCTGAATTATTTCCATGAAACCCTTTTGTCTTCCTGCTACTCATAGAAAACAATCTACCATTATATTTCCGGGCTATTGAATTGCATGGTGGTTGATGGATTGCATACATAGGCCTACGCCTTAGTCTCATGACTAAGGCGTCTGAGATTAAGATCACTTGAAAGGGAAACGTATCCTCGAAGCAGTGTTATTTCTATTAACTGTAACTGTAACTGAAATGGCAAAATAGCTGAAAAATGTCTTGCAGTTAACTGTAACTGTAACTGAAACTGAAAAATACTGAATAACTGAAACTGTAATAGTAACTGAAAAACGAAAACTGTATAACTGAAAAATAACAAAAGTTAACTGAAAAATAAAACATGAGTGCTTTTCTTACTTACCTTTTGAATGGTAATCCTACTCTAGTCTACGGAATATGTTTATGTGTACAGCAATTTACTACTGTTGTACCAATGGACAACTCTGAAGCAATTATAGGGTTTTCTAAATGTAATATAGGCCTACATGTAATGCTGTACCGAATCAGAAAATCTATTTATCCCCATCGTGAAAGTCTTGAGTCCTTTTGAGTAGAGACGGTTGTGAGCTTCAATTGCCTCCAAATGCTCAGCGAAGATTTTATTCCGAAATATTTCCTCCTTTGCGTCTTCATAGGTTTTGCCTAGAAATATAGAAGAACGCAAGTTAGGCGGCTTTAGACATTTAGGAGTAGGCCTACATTGCATCTTACAACATTAAGGAACATTATCTGACGGTAAATCAAAAGTCGTTACCATAATTGATTTTGAAAGCCCTCCACTCCTCTTCAAGTTCGGTAGACGAATGAAACGTCAGCCTTTCAGCATTCGAACTTGGATCGTTCAAACTGTTTGGTGCAGCAGTGACCAAAACCACAAGACACAATGCACACAGAAGACTCCAATGCAAGTTGCTTCACTCTGAAAAGAATAGCACGGTGCATGATTACAGCGTTCGGAAACGGTAGGCTACAGCCAATTAATTCAATACCATACAACAATGGGTGAGCAACTTGTCACTGTGCAGTGGCTTGAGGTAGATACGAACATGCGACCCTCCGGTTACAAGGTTGCAGTACAGCCTCATGAGGAAAGCCAATGTATTTAACCGGTCTGAAACTAAGCGTATTAAAGAACAAAACGATAAATCTTAACTAATGACTCAGCAGCACACACATTAGGTCAACAGTCAATTTGTGTGAATAGCTATGACATAATTAATTTAGGCTCACATTTAATCTCATTTTAAACTTGTTAATTTTCAAACATTTTAAACATGTGGATGGGGTGAATAAGTAACTGCTGTTGTATCAAAAAGGTTCAGATTCCACACAAATCAACATCGGCATCCAATTTAACCCTAGGGCTACCAAGCTTTTTTTGTAACACGGACTACCAAGGGGGGTGGTTACCACCCCCCTGGATTTCGTGTTTGGTTTTACATATCATAACTTGTAATATAGCAATGGATTCAGCATTCATTTCTGCACAGAATGGTATATTTAGTTGTACATTATGTGAATGCACCTCGAAATTACATCACTTTTAACAACGGAACCCATTAATTAGCAATATTGTATATTATTGCGTACATTTTGTACTTTTTGGATAAACAAATATAAGATTATGTGTGTTTTGAAACTAATCTATGTATAAAAGATACACAAAATCACCCCTACACATGTTTATATAGTATAAATGTACATCCATACATATATATCCATACATATATATCGGTTTACGTTGTAATGCTGTATTCAGCCATTTTCACACAGATTACGCGTATTATTATTTATTTTGATCACTTCCGGTATTCAAAAGACAAAGATATAGGTATGCAAATGAAGCCCTTCATTCCCTCTAAAGAATGGTATCTTTGTTTCTCTTCCAGGAAGACAAATTAATACGCTACAGCCAAAAACTAAGAGGGAGTACTTCCATTCAGCCATTTCTCGCGCATATTACGCGTATTATTATTTATTTTAAGAACTTCCGGTTGCCTCAGGTGATCTCAGTGACCACAGAAATGTAGCCCCACATTCCCTCTATAGAATGGTATAATTTATGCCTCTTAATATTAAATGACGGATAAGATATAGTCGAAAATCTAGGGGGGTGGATACACCCCTCCCCTGATACCTCGGGTATATTGGGTATAACTTTTGAACGGTGTGAGATATCATCTCACATTTTACCTCAAAACGTGTGTAAATGAACCCCCTACAGCTACTTAAAAGGTCAAATTTTTATTCCATACGGAAAAAGTTTGAGATGAAAAAAAACTAGGGGGGGGTGGCAACCACCCCCCTTGGTAGCCAGAGGGTTAAAATGCGAGTAGGACCTAGATCATAGTAGCAGTAGGTAACTATACAAACCTATATGCACACTCAAATTCAAATTAGCACAGCTTCTAATGACAGCAGTTCATTCACATTCAACTAGAATGAAGACTGACACTGGTATGCCAACTTATATGAAACCAATCGCAGTTAAAGTTTACACGTGATATTCTGTTGGTGGTCCGCAATTACAAACCAGTGCCAATGTCAATGGCCCCATGTGCTGGTTATTCTAATTGGCCATTTCGAAGTAACCCTTAACCCTTTAATCGCCATATGGTAGTAAAATAAATGTAAAAGCACTACCATTGGTCGTTAAAGCGTTAAGTTAAAACGGAACTACACATAAACACGAAACATTGAACCATCCATACACATGTGCGCCCATCAGAGTCACAAGGCAATTTTTGTCTTATCACGCTACGTCATACAGAGGACTATTGTAGTCACCCTTTATCAGGGTCTGGGTCTGGCACCACCCAGAAACATTGCTGTCAAATTTTCAGAGCCATAAACATCTGTTTGAGTATTTGACTCTACTGTAGCGTTGGAGTGCTGCGTCTCTTATGCGTTATGTATGAGTAGGAAAGGCCTTGTGCGGGGAGATTTTGTTGTTAACTGAGCATTTTGTGCTGAGTGATGCATAATTTGCTCCTTTATGATGTACCATAGACGAACTATGGTGTGTGACTCAGTACACTATACATGTAAATAGATATATAGATGGATGCCCAGATAAATAGATTGCTTGACTGATATGTACATAGATACATATTTACATACATACATACATACGTACGCAAATACATACATACATAAATACATGCATATATAAATACATGCACACATACATACATACATACATACATACATACATACATACATACATACATACATACATACATACATACATACATACATACATACATACATACATACATACATACATACATACATACATACATACATACATACATACATACATACATACATACATACATACATACATGCATACATATGTACGTATGAACGAAGATAGATAGATAGATAGATAGATAGATAGATAGATAGATAGATAGATAGATAGATAGATAGATAGATAGATAGATAGATAGATAGATAGATAGATAGATAGATAGATAGATAGATAGATAGATAGATAGATAGATAGATAGATAGATAGATAGATAGATAGATAGATAGATAGATAGATAGATAGATAGATAGATAGATAGATAGATAGATAGATAGACCGTTACAACTCTTTAATTATGTTAGACTTCATTAGTATTTTTGCTCTTCAAACAATTAGACAACACGCACGGCTTTTGAGTGGTGCATACATCTCGGTATTCTTATTAGTAGTGTTGTGCACTTTGCGTATGTAGCTGTAAGGCCTCATTGCCGAAGTATTGTGGGGCATTTAATGAAATAGCTCAAAACCAGGACAACTATTAAAAAAAGTAGAATATTAGGGCCTAGTTGTTAATTGAAACCTTCAGCAGCATTTTGACTCCAATCAATCCGGTGTTTACTAAAACGTGTAACACTATCAGACGTTATAATGTATTGTTTATCTAATGTGGTTGTTATAAATTTAATATCGAATGAAAATTATTATCACTTGCTAGTTAGAGTCAGAAAAGTTAGAATTCATCCCTTTCTACATCACCCAATTTCATTTTTTTATCCATTTTATAGGCCTATCTGAATTCTTTATCTCTTCCCCAAATGCCATTCAAGTGTGACTTATGCATCAAAGTTTTTGTACAGAGGTGCTTCTTGAATGGTAAGCGGACCGATAATCAAAGGACGATTCATCAAGGCTATTCATTAAAGGTACATTCATCAAAGTCCTTTTTTCATCAAGGGATTGTTCATCATGAGGTAACTTATCGCTTTAGCGTTCTTGATTACTTGCACATTATAACACAATTATCGGTTCGCCGTTTTATATACATAGCATTTTAGTACCAATTTCCATGGTGATGATGATGATGATTATGGCGACAATGATGGTGACGATGGTGATGACGATGGGTGCACAAACTCAAAAACATTTCAATGTAAATGTCTGCGTTTTGATATAGCGACCTTAATAATATGACCTCAATCCTTTGCTCATTGTTTTCAATGAATTGATCGGGTGGGACCCTTTGCCTCAGATGCACCTCTGAATGGGTGCCACGTCTTTTAAGGTCACCGTGTACGAACCCCGCCAGCGCCAAATTTAGGCCTAAATCTTTTAATCCTGCTATCATGCTCACATGCAGCCCATATGGGACCCGTGTAGTCCATATGGATGTCATGTCATGCCCATGAAATTGCTAGCAGTGTTGTAATCCAAATCATAACTTATGTTTTGACCTAAAGACAGATTATTAAGAAATGGAATGGAAAAGTGGATTATACAGTAGACAGAGAACCATTTGGAGTTGAGGCGCTAACGAAAACCTCACTAGCTTGGCAGTTGCTGGATCAGCAATTCAACATCGCGGTCAAGCTACTGCGGCTAATGACCGCAGCATCGGATCCACCTCGTTATGGTCGAGATAAATTACTTAAGGTATCTTCATTCTAAACCGAAAAGTGCCTCTACAATCATCGCCAGAGTACATAACTCCTTCGTCCACAGTATTTTATTGTGACCCGCCTTCCATAATGGGGTAGACTAGTCGAGTAGCTTTGCATAATGCAGTATTACTGAACCCTGTTTAATAACAGAATCTGACCGCCCTTGGATTGTTTGTTTCTCTGGCTCTGCACTTTTCGGTCACAGCGTCGTACTATACCTTTCATTAATAATTACAGTTTGGAACTGGAAAAAAGACAAGAAGAAAACTCGAATTTCTTTGAAATGTATTTTACTAATCGTTTCTGGACGTTTTCTGCGCATTATTTATGAGTAATCTGACCGCTTCAACATGCTTTGCCCTTCTTCTATTGGTTTACATCTGCAATCGTTTCCATGGTCACAGATATGACGTCGAATATTTTCCAAGATTGGGCGATTATATAAGTAACATTATTATGACGTCATAATACGTGATTCCCAGATTTTCATATTGCAGTATATAATTATTATTGATCCCTGTATAGGCTAATAACAAATTCCTCGTGTCTTCGTTGCTCTGCTTGTAACTAAATAATAATATGTTACTTCAAGTGAACCTTGGGTTCGTTAGTCCAAGATAGCACGTGTTTTCAATAACATGCATGTTAACATACATATATTAATTTTCGTATTGGCCGTTATATTATCGGAAATCAACAACCCCCGAGTTTTTGTCCAAAAAACGTGAACCCCCTACTTCTGGCAATCGTAATCGTAAACTCGATATTTCTACAACGCCCACAAAAGCGAAGTCGCGGGAACCAGCTTATTCACAGGCGCTTAACCAAAACAGAATCGATAGGCAGGGGGTCAAAATCCAGAGAGTCGGGCAGGCGGACAGTCAGACGGCTAAGGTGGATGATGCTTAGAGTTGAAATGGCAAGGGAGGGAGGAGAAGGGAGGAGAAGGGAGGAGAAGGAATCGGGATAGGATTTGTGAAAAAGCAGTGTTTTCAGTTTTGAGTGGAAGACCTGTGGAGAGATAGCAAGAGGTGAGGTTTTGGTGAGTTCATAGGATGGATCGGATATTTGTCGTAGCACACGCGGGAGTTTGTTCCAAAGAGGCGGGACAGCTATGGCTATGGAATGATTTGCAAATTTAACCCTCCGTCGGGCGTGGGGTCAAAAATGATCCCAGAGTGCATTTTCAAGTCATGGATCGATATTAAAAAGTGAAATGACTGCTGTGATTTTTCACGAGAATTACTGTACAGGTTGTCACTACGTATTCCAGTTGAGTTTGCATAAGAATTTTAGATGGGAAAAAATTACAGGACATTTATACACATAAGGTCATGGGGTCATTTTTGACCCCAGCACAGTAATTGCTGTTTCTTTCTCATTAAACAGTCTAAAGTTGCACAAAAACATGCAAAATTACTTCCTTATTTCGGCTTATATTTACTTATCGCTTTTGCAATGCTTCCAGGCCCATTTCTCACAATTATTGACGACAGACTTGCTCCATATCGAGGTCGGTGCAGATTTGTACAATACAAGCCGTCAAAGTACGGCATCAAGTTAGGAATGTGTTGCGATGCTGAAGTCAAGTACAATGCCAGGGTTTACTATCATTTGGTCGAAAGTCATTTGGTCGAAATCATTTGGTCGAAATCATTTGGTCGACGATGAAAAAATCGAACGATCAAAAAGTCGAATGATCGTTTGGTCGACAATCAAAAATTCGAACGATCAAAAGATCGACAATCAAAAGGTCGAAAATCAAAAGATCGACATTCAAAATGAAGCATGTTTAAGAGAATTCCGACGATTTTACTACAAGTGCGCACACTCAAACATACATACACACAATCCGACACACACTCACATAGCTAGGCCTACACACTTGAACCCCGATCAGTCTGTGAGAGAGGGAGGTTGTGAACTACAGAAAGTGATATGAAAACAAAATTAATTAGCTAATAAATCAAGGAGAGTGTATAGGCCTAACGGACTGTAAGACGAAAGGTGCGAAATCTGTCAATGCATCGGAACGATGAAAAGGTCGAAGTCAATAGACCGCAACTGAACAGGTGCTGATTGAAGAGAGGATCGGCCATTGACTCATTTAACAAAGAGAAAAGTGCAAATAACAAAATTTATTGGAAATGTTCCGAATATCGCGATACGAAATGCTTGGCTCGGTGCATTACAGAAGACGACGTCGTAAGAAAGTCGCCATGTGAGCAAAGAAGAAATTCAAGGACTGTGCTGAACGGCTGAAGAGAGTCGTTGCTGAGTATGGAAAGCGCCCGAATATGGACTATATGAGGGGAATTGCTCACAACCTTGAGTTGCAAGCATAGGCTAATAGTGACATTTTTATATGGACAATCTTTATATAATGACGCTATAGATGTATAAAACTAGCCTTAGCATTGAATTAGCATACAAATGATAAAACTTGTAGTAAAATCGTCGGAATTCTCTTAAACATGCTTCAATTTGAATGTCGATCTTTTGATTTTCGACCTTTTGATTGTCGATCTGTTGATCGTTCGACTTTTTGATTGTCGACCAAACGATCATTCGACTTTTTGATCGTTCGATGTTTTCATCGTCGACCAAATGATTTCGACCAAATGATTTCGACCAAATGACTTTCGACCAAATGATAGGATACCCAATGCCAGCATACATTGCGGCAAAGAGAGCGCCGATGCAGCTCCAACCAAAGATCTGGGAGGAAACGTTGTCCGCCAGCTCATACAACCTCTTGAACGTGAAGGTCGCAACATGACCAGTTATAATTTTTTAACCTTGCTGTTCCTGGCTAGAGATGTTCTGTAGACAAAGAAAGCGACTTTGGTTGGTAATATTCGTACTATTCTAGTAGAGTTGCCCGAAGAATTTGTAACTCCCAGAGGATGCGATTTGTAATAATCCCTTATCGGTTTCAATGAGACAGGCGAAAAGTGTAAGAAAGACAAAGTGGTCATCGTCTTGTCGACTATGCACAGTTGCACACCACCAGTGGGACTTTTGGCCAGGGAAACTTCCGGAGGTTATAAACTTCTACAACTGGACAAAAGTAGGAGTCAATTGTGCTGACCAGATGATAAAAACAGTCAGCACGAAGTTCTCAACCGGACGTTGGCCGGGAGTGCTGTTCTGCAACCAACTGTATATTGCCGCACTATCGCTCAGGTCCTCCAAGAGAAATTGAAGTTTGACAAGGCTCCAGTGGGAAAGCGTCGGCTGTTCATCAAGAAATTGGGGAAAGATCTTTGCCAAGAACTAAAGGAACAGTGACGACCTTATGCATCTCATCTTGGGCTGATTAGAGCACCACTGAAACATGTATACGACATTCAGGAACCTCCAACATACGAAGTTGCTGCCAAGTTTGTCCCTGACAGACAGATAGAAAAGCTACGGATGTCTGCAAGGCATGCCGTAAGATGTGTGCCCTGTCCACTGTCAGATATCTTTTCAGATATGTCTCTGCTGATTGATGGAATACTTTCCTAGACTCCTAGTAGTCTCCCATGTTCATTCTAGCGTCATTTCATGAGGAATACATTAGAATAAGAGCAGCATTACAAGCCTATGTTTGTACGTGGCATCATGACATCATGAAGTGAGTCGCGTTATGACGTCATGTCATGAGGAAGAACAACAAATAATGACATTTCAGTGAATATTATTAATACTAATGACCTTCTCGTGCAATCAGTAGTGTACGACCAGTATTACAAGCAATTGTTTCTATGTTGAATCTTGACATCATGAAGTGACGTCATTATGTGACGTCACGTTATGACGTCATGTCATGATGTCATGAACAACAAATAATGATATTTCAGTGAATATTAATAATACTAATGACCTTTTCATGCAATCAATAGTGTACAAACACCTTTACTAGCCTATGTTTGTATGTGGCAGCATAACATCATGAAGTGACGTCATCACATGACGTCACGTTATGACGTCATGCCATGAAGAAGAAGAACAAATAATGACATTTCAGTGAATAATAATTACACTAATTACCTTCTCATGCAATCATTAGTGTACAAACACTATTACAAGCATATGTTTGTATGTGGCATCATGACATTATGAAGCGACGTCGTTCCATGACGTCACGTTATGACGTCAAGTCATGAGGAAGTAAAACAAATATTGACATTTCAGTGAATATTAGTGATAATAATGACATTCTTATGCAATTTATTTGCTTGCTTTATTCAAATTACATAATTATTACTATGGGGGTCAAAATTGACCCCACGCCCTTAGTTGTATAGTTTTTTTCCCGCCCGACGGAGGGTTAAGCGATGAGGTGACGGAAGGGCGGAGCAGTGTGAGGGTGGAAGATGAACGGGTTGAACGAAGAGGTTGGACCGAGAACAACTGACGGAGATACGATCATACGAGGGCTGAGAGGGAGATCGTTCTCCCATCCCAACCCCCACTGGAAAATGCCAACTTTCTACTTTACTGATGTGTGTACTTCGTTTTTTTACCTCAGTAATTTCTACATTTTGTCAAAGCCTCTGATTTTCCTCATATCTCATGATTTTAGTGCAGACTTTACCAATGAAAGTGTTTTATTCAATCGCTAGAGGACAGAAAATTCAATAGTCCACCTTCTGTTTAGAAAATGTATATTTCATACACCGCCATTTTGATGCATAATAATTATGACAAACGAAGTCGATCGTAGCAACTCTTTAATTATCTGTTAGCAGTGGCGTAGCAATGGGTTGTGCAGGTTGTGCAAAGCACAAGGGCCCCCGGCGGCACAAGGGCCCCCGGCGGCACAAGGACCCCCAGCGGTCAGACCTTCAACGGGTCTTTCCTTTCAGAATGTAATCAAATCAACTTAACCAAGCCTGCAGTTAGCTACATCGCTAAGAGCGTGGGCTGCGTCTAATGCTCCTGTGTATAGCCTACAAGAGAATGCGCGGAGCGCTTCCCGAAGATAGCATATTTCAGAGATCTAAATATCTCGGGCTAGAACGGGCCGTGCACTGGGGCCTATTATGAACGATCACTTTCAGAACTGAAGCTCATTTTGCAAGACCTATCTATGAAGTACCATGTCAGAAGAGCGGCTGAGCTACCGGGCAATGTTGTCAATAGAAAATGAACATGCTAAACAACTTGACACTTCAAAAGTGATGGATATTTTTGCCGAAGAGAAAGCGCACAAAAACATGTTTTAATTTTAGGATTCTTCTTCTTAGACTGCCGTAGACTTGGCACTCGCGACTTGTCCAATTTGATTATCTGACGTTATTAATTTTATGGTGCATGCAACAGCGCTTTTTGCACAGCGTTTTTTGTTTGTTTGAAATCGAAGGGAGTCCAAGGGGAGGGGCCCACCAGCCACCACCGAAGCTCTGCACAAGGGCCCCCAAAAACCTTGCTACGCCACTGTCTGTTAGACTTCATTAGTATTATTGTTCTCTTCAGACAACTAGACACCATGTACGGCTTTTGAGTGGTGCCTCCATCTTGGTATTCTGATTATTAGTATTGTGCACTTTGCGTATGTAGCTTTAACTATGGCTTCATGGCTGAATTCTTGCGGGGAATTTTTATTAGTCTTAGCACTGAGCTACTTTTTGGACTAGATCTGAAACGCTCAAAGTTTTGCATAGCTAGCTTTGTTGGCAAAGTGCATTTAGCGTGTTTTATTGATAGTGGAGGTAGATGTGTATTTTAGCGTATTTTATTATATCAATGATTTTCATGATAACTTGAATTAATCCAGCTTCTATTTAAGCAAGATTATTTTTTTTATCAATCAAATTTCTAGCTTCACAAGAAACTGCTATCTGTTTTATGTTGCGGTTGTGTCAACTTGAATTTATTTATAATAAACGTATATTTGATGAAGAAATTATTTTCATAATTTATCCAACTTCAATTTCAATGCAAAAATTCTTTTGATCAATCCAACTTCTATTTAATAGCAAACATTCTTTTCATCACTCCAACTTCTATTTATGCAAATAATTCATTTCATCAATCCATCTACTATTTGTGCAAATAATTATTTTTATCATTCCAAGTTCCATTTGCTCAGCTAGATAAGAGATATAATAAAATTTGCTTTTTTGGGTTAGCATTATGGTTTGCTTTGTATGTCTGTCACCCACTTCAACACTGAATTGAAAAATTAGAGTGAAGAAATAAATTATTAATCTCCATCAAAATTTATGTAGCCTACTGTGATAGTGTGTTTAACATGAGTATGGTTTGATGTTTGAGCTGTTCGGCTGGCCATAGAATTTCTTTGAAATAGAATTTCTAACTCCACTTGAATCCAACTTTGTTGTAGGAAATGGTAAATCTGCAAGTTATTTAATTATGTAATATCCTTTGAATTTGTCATAGTTTTGTGATGCAAGCAAGAACCGACAATGAAGAAAAACGATATGAATGTGACATTTGTTGCAGAACATTTGTAACGACGGCTTATCTTGCCCACCATGTCAGAACCCATACTGCAGAAAAATCACACAAGTGCAGCTTATGTGAAGAAGCGTTTGTATGGAGAGCTGATCTGGACACCCATATGATAACCCACACTGGAGACAAGTGCAACTCGTGTGGTAAAGTATTTGTACGTAGGTCTTGTCTGAACAGGCATATGAGAACTCACTCTGGAGAAAAGCCATACAAGTGCAACTTGTGTGATAAAGCATTTGCAAACAAATATAATCTGGAGAAGCATATGAAAACCCATGCTGGGAAAAGGGCATACAACTGCAACTTGTGTGATAAAGCATTTACACAGAGGTCTCATCTGAACTCGCATATAAGTACCCACACTGGAGAAAAGCCATACAAGTGCAACTTATGTGACACTGACACGGCATTTGCAAACAAATATAATCTGGAAGAGCATATGAGAACCCATGCTGGGGAAAGGCCATACAACTGCAACTTGTGTGATAAAGCATTTGCACGGAGGTCTCACCTGAACTTGCATATAAGAACCCACACTGGAGAAAAGCCCTATGAGTGCAACTTATGCAACAGAGCATTTGTAGAGAGGTCTCACCTGTTAACCCATATGAGAACCCACACGGTAGAAAAGCCATACAAGTGTAATTTATGTGACCGAACATTTGCACAGAAGTATGCTCTTGATTGCCATGCCATAACACACACTGGAATAGCGCTATACAATTGCAACTCAAGTGGCAAAGAATGTATACAGAAGTCTAATCTCGATAGTCATACAAAAACCCACACTGGAGAAAAGACATACAAGTGTAACTTTTGTGACAGAGTATTTGCACGGAAGCAAAATTTGAACAACCATGTGAGAACCCACACTGGAGAAAAGCCATACAAGTGCAAATTGTGCAACAAAGCATTTGCACGGAGCTCTCCTCTCTATATCCATATGAGAACCCACACGGGAGAAAAGCCATACAAGTGCAACTTCTGTGACAAATCGTTTACAACTTACAGTAACCTGCAATGTCACACAATTGTCCACCATAGAGTCAGACCTTACAAATGTAAACTTTGTGATAACACTTTTGTTACGAGAGGTCACCTGAAAGCGCATGTAAAGAACCATCATCGGGAAAAGGGATTAAAATATGAACACATTGTAACAAACATGAAAGATAGCTATCGTGGAAGTACTCGAAATGAGAGATTCATCAAGTCAACTGTAACAACAGCAGAAGCTATTCAAAATAATTCTCCCGAGCAGAATATGAATCCAACTCCAGATGCAAAACAGCTCTCTGAATGCCAGTCAACAGTTAATGCATATTATGCGAGTCCTTTCGTTTTGAGACCTTTTGGCTGCGGATTATGCGATGAAATGTTTGAGATTGAAAAGGAATTTATGGGACATTGTACTCATCTGTGCAATGCTCAACAAAATGGAACATTTTTTGAATTATTTGAAGGTTGTCCTGTTGGAAAGGAAAGACATTTTTACCAGAGTTTGAATTCTGCATAATATATTATATACACATTACACAAGCTGCAAGTTGTTCAAAGGTCACTTTCTAAGGTTGTTGCAGTTTTTTTTTATACAAAGCATTTGATTGTCTTCATGGCTTTAAAGTCTCAGATGATGTGCCTCTTCTATTAGGATTCGTCTGACCAAAATATACCTGACTTTCTGTTAAGACTCACCTTTATACTCTGTACTTGGCTGTATCTTAACCCCAAGTGGACATGCATCAATAGTTAAATGCTGCTTTTGTGTCTTTTTATGCATCATAAATGACTTGAAATAATATTGCATATGGACTGTGTGATTATCCGAATCTTAACTTTTTAGACTTGTGGAAATTATGAGCAGTCAGAAGTAATTTCTTGGAAATAAACTGCTTAGTACACCTCTCATCTTAGGTCGGATTCATTCACAGCTGCTGTTCCCTCCATCTGGAACTCTCTGCCGCCTCATGTACGTTACTCTCGCACAGAGAATATCTTTCGCTCTAAGCTGAAACTAAACTGAAAACTTATCCCTACCATTCTGATTACGGTTCTTAAATTAATGTTTGCCCAGATTTTTTCTGGACTTTGCAAGGAGGGTATTATCAGATGACAATTGAATTGTATTGCACTGTCTACCTGCAAAGACAAATGTATTCATTGTGATTTTAGCAATAATTGCTGTTCTAGATAGCAGAGTGTCATGTGCAAAAGACAAAACATTTACCTTCAAAAGACTAGAACTTATCAGCTGCTATAAGCGTTTATTTGTCCATTAATATCTTAAAACAAGGTAAACGAATGCTAAAAGTAAAATATATAGTCTTAATCGAACCTGCACCATTATTTTGACTCTTGATGTTTTTTGTTGAGACGTTCGTATAAAGTTAATATTATAAAATGTTGTAAATGAAAATTTCACTGATGAAAATAATTATTCATAGAGTGGTGAATGATGCACATCGTGAATGTTAATTAATATAAAGTGTTTATTTCTGACAACAAAGTTAAAGTTGAACAAATCCTTTTCTGCCTCACCCAATTTCAATCTATTTATCCATTTATGTAAGAATTTTTTTCCTCTTCCCCATGTGCATCAGCTAACACTTTTCCAAATTAAACATCATCTGACAGTCCTGTAACAATCTACTGAGACACTCGCCCATTATTTCTCCTTCTTCCTCATCAACTACTGCTCTAAATAGCTTCTTTTTTCAGTGTCACGACAATTTGTCTACCGACTTTTCGTCTATGACACTTCGTCTCCAGACATTTCGTCTAACGACATTTCGTCTACAAAGTTATTTTATATTGTCACTTTAAAATGGAAGCTGGATTGATGAAAAAAACTGTTTCCATAAATGGAAGTTGGATTGATAAAAATATCCCTGTGTTGAAATAGAATCTGGATTGATTGAAATAATTTTCCAGTAAATAGAAGCTGGAAATCAACCTGGATGCATGGATGAAAATAAGTTTCCATTCAATAGAAGCTGGATTGATGAAAATAATCTTGTCAGTAATTAGAAGCTGGATTCCTGAGAATACATAGCACGTTTTAGCGAAACTATAAGAAAGCGGCCTCTGCTGATTAGCCGTAATGGATAAAGATACACTTGTAGACGAAATGTCGTTAGACGAAGTGTCGGTAGACGAATTGTCGCGGAACCCTTTTTTTCCTGAACAGTAAAATTTTAGGTAAAATAGATACCATCGTCCAGCTCTGCTTAGTAGGTCCAGTATATGAATCATTTACAATAGATTAGATTACTTACTATATGTTTAATTACAATAAAAACTTACTTTTGTCGACATCGGTACTGCTAGTATTTAGAGGCCCTATTTAAGTGGGATCTAGTCAATTTAGAGTTACTGCTTGGTCTCCAAAACCATGCTAATAACTCAAGTCAATCTGTATTATATTTAGTCGATATATTGGGCATCAGTAACGGAAGAATGAACTAAGAATATCGTAAATGAAAATCACGAAAAACGGTATCTCCATCCAGTGGAGGCGCCAGGATTTCAGGTTTGGGGCGGGCTAAAGCTCCAAGCCCTTCCGTTTGTCCCCTCCTCCCTGTGATTTGCAGTGATTTCCCACTTTTTTGGGGGCTGAGCCGCAATTAGGGGGCTAAGCCCCCCTATCCCCTCTATCTCCATCACTGATCCTTGTAGTTCCCCATTTAGAACTGATCTCTAACTAGAATAAGAAAACTTATTTGTCTCGTCTGCTCACCTTCTGCCTATTGTATAAGTCAATCTATGCTAGTTGATGTCATCTATTTCGGCTCAGATCGAGACCGCTAACTGAATAGACCATCACCATTGTCCACAGGAAGATTAGGCCTATGTAAAGATTATTTAAAGAATAAGTTATAGTAATCTTCAGTGTTAGTTGCAGAACTTTAGAAGTTTACTAGACAGGATAAGTTGCATATGATGCAACTCCACATTGGTTGTTCTTGTTCCTTGACATGTAGATGTAGCCGTTCATTCCCCATCTGTCTCCCCAGCTGAAAAGATAACAGAGAAAATTGGAAGACGAGGGGAATAGAACACTATGCACAATAGGTCTTATGGAAATTTTAATTGTGATACATGGGCGTAAGGATGTCCTAAAGTTATTTTGCAACAGTAAAAGCAGACCCAAATTTCTACAAGCATAAGTATACAAGCATACAAGGTGCTTCAGAGGGCGTATGAAGTGATAGTAATAGAGACCCGATTGCTTACTTGGGAGACATTTGAATGAGTTTTAACAATCAGTGTTGTCTGATCATTTCACTTATGTTTCAATAAAAAGGAAAAATATAATCTTATTCTTGGCAAATATTTACCATGCCATTTTGTCATTTGGACATTCATTCCGTGCCAATTTGTCAGTGACATAATTATTGTCCGCAACATTATGTTCAGGGTTGGGTTAATGCCGGCAACAACCTATTGTTGCCGGGACAGTGGCAATAACCGGTTATTGCCGGTTATTGCCAGTTGTTGCCGGCCGGTTATTGCCAGTTGTTGCCCATTTTCTCCAAAGTAAGGACAGGGCAAATGAAAATCATATTTCACTGCACAGACTGCATGCATAGTTATTAAATGTTTCTTGTGGGAAATTAAAACTACTGTAGTAAATCTATATTACCCCTTAGTTTAAATGTAGTTAAAGTCAACTATATGAGATTAAGATAAAAAAATTCTGACCTACAGTTCAACTACTCCAAAATAAACTCCCATTTGCAATGCAGTAGTAATATTCAGGTCAACAGGGTCATTGCCTTTCTATATACTTACATGGTAGTATATAATTTATTAGTAGTGTATAGAATCCAATGGTTTGGCAAAATTTCTAATTCATAATTACACAATTCGATATTGACTGTACTCAATATGTAAAACTTGTAAATGTCTTTTATTAGGAAGAAATTATGGTTATTTAAATCAGGTGATTTTTATTTGGAAAAACTTGATTGATTTAAAGCATGATATATTTAAATCAATCAACTTTGTAAAGTAGCAAGCCAGAAGAAATAAAAAATGAGGCTAAATGTGAAGATTCCACATTTTATTACAACAATAATTAATAGTTTCTATTTTTGCCAAAAGGTTTTGCCAATTTTCAAGAGGTTGTTGCCATTATTGCCAAGAGGTTGTTGCCGGGACGGTTATAGCCATGGCAATAACCGGTTATAACCGGCGGTGGCAACAACTTGCCAACCCTGATTATGTTTGATGACATTTTGTTATTATGACATTTTACCCGTGACATTTAGTCCGTGACACTTTGTCTGATGATATTTTGTCAGCCTACTTCATTACTTAGTTCTATATATACCATAATTATATTCATTTTGGTGCCAATGCCTGTGATCGTTTTAATAATAGTGCGACCGATGATACAACAGTAGCCGCAGCCTTTCTTGAAGTTAAGGATAATGCCGCTGAACATAATGATGATGACGTTGACTGTGACGGTGACGATGATGTTGTAACTGATGCTGGTGATGATGGTGGTAGTGGACATCATAGGGCAACGACGACGATTATTTGACTATTAAGAAGAGAAATGTCCAATGAACATCTGCGCTGTCTACACCCACCTGTTCTTTGCAATCCAGTAGTCCAATCCAGATGATGAACCATATCCAACAATCGTGATTGCATGGTTAGGCGTTGTACTGCTACATGCTGCATCATCGTAAACGCCTGTTAAAAAAAACACTATGTTAATCCTAGGGCTACCAAGCTTTTTTTGTGACATCGGCTACCAAGGGCCACCCCCCGGATTTCGTGTTTAGTTTCACATATAACTTGTAATACAGCAATGGATTCAGCATTCATTTCTGCACAGAATGGTATATTTAGTTATACATTATGTGAATGCACCTCGAAATCACATCACTTTTAACAACTGAACCCATTAATTAGCAATATTTTATATTATTGCATACATTTTGTACTTTTTGGTTAAACAAATATAAGATTATGTGTGTTTTGAAACTAATCTATGTATAGAAGATACACACAATCATCCCTACACATGTTTATATAGTATAAATGTACATCCATACATATATATCCATACATATATATCCATACATATATATCCATACATATATATATCGGTTTACGTTGTAATGCTGTATTCAGCCATTTTCACACAGATTACGCGTATTATTATTTATTGGGATCACTTCCGGTATTCAAAAGATAAAGATGTAGGTAAACAAATGAAGCCCTACATTCCCTCTAAAGAATGGTATCTTTGTTTCTCTTCCAGTAAGACAAATGAATACGCTACAGACAAAAACTAAGGGGGGAGTGCTTCCATTCAGTCATTTTTCACGCATATTACGCGTATTATTATTTATTTTGATCACTTCCGGTTTTCATAAGACAAAGATGTAGGTATGCAAATGAAGCCCTGCATTCCCTCTAAAGAATGGTATAAATGTTTCTCTTCTAGGAAGAATAGTCAATAAGCTATAGTCGAAAAACTAAGGTGGTGGTATCCACCCCCCCTGGTGCCTCGGGTATATCAGGTATAACTTTTGAATGGAGTGGGCTACCACCATGATGTTTACCTCAAAATGTGCGCCAATGAATCTGCTACAGCTACCTAAAATGCAAAAATTATATGCATAAAAACGTAGGGGGAGGGGGGTGGCAACCACCCCCCTTGGTAGCCCGAGGGTTAAAGAAGGGACCGGGTTTGTTTCGCAAATACCTACATATGTATACATACACAGCAAAGGTAACGCCTCTGAAGGGGCGCTATATCAATCTTATATTGATTGATTGATATGTATGTATGTATGTATGTATGTATGCATGTATGTATGTATGCATGTATGTATGTATGTATGAGCACTTGTTATAGCGCCCCTTCAAGATTTCTACTCAGAGGCGCTCCCGACTACAGCGCGGACACTGAATCGTAGTTTCACTCCGAAGCACATGAGCAATTGCGAGTGAAGGACTTGCCCAGGGTCCCTACGCGGCGGCTTGAGGTGGATTCGAACCCGCAACCCTCCGGCTGCAAGGCACCGAACATACCCTACACCACCGCGCCCCACAAGTATAAATATTTAAATAAGTATAAATGCATGCATATATACGTACAAGCCATAGACTACTTAAATTACAGGACTATTATAGGCGCTCATGCTCGGGACTTGGAACTTGGGTCCATTCTCAATTTACACTTTTTATCACAGAAAATGAACGAATAGTCCGATTTGCATGAACTCTTCTTTGTTCTATTTGTCTCAACGAGGGCTATATTGGGCGAAAATATTGACGCTAAATTCTGGATAATTCAAGGTCATTTCAAGGTGACAAAAATTGAAATCTAGCAAAAATCAGAGAAAAAATGGCCATATCTCAGCCAATATTTCTTGAAATCTGCTAATTATTTCTTGCCTTTCTCTTCTACATAAGGGCTATCTGGGATAAGAAACAAGGCTATTAAATGTAAGGCGATCCAAGGTTATTTTAAGGTCAAAAAGGTCAATTTAAGAGGAAAATCAGAGGAAATAGCCATAGCTCAGACAAATATTGTTATATTTTAATTATTCTTTTACTAATTTGCTCACGCCGATAAGGTCTACATTCGAGAAGACAGTACCTAAAGGTTAAAATAATCCAAGGTCATTTCAAATTCAGAAGGTCAAAATCGAAAGAAAATGACCATATCTCACCCAAATGTTATTTTATTTGGGTGATTCTGTGTAATGGTCATTGTTCTTTGATTTTAACCTTTGACCTTCAAATGACCTTGAAGTAAGCCAAGGTCGTTTCAAGGTCAAAAGTTACAAATATATGAAGAATTGCCATAACACAGAAGCACCCGAATAAAACAATATTCTGTGTAATGGTCATTGTTCCTTGATTTTGACCTTTGACCTTCAAATTACCTTGGATTCACCCAAGGTCACTTCAAGGTCAAAAGGTCAGCATCAAGGACAAATGACCATTACACAGAATCAATCAAATAAAACAACATTTAGCTGAGATATGGTCATTTTGTTTTGATTTTTACCTTCTGACCTTGAAATGACCTTGGAATATTTGAACCTTTAGGTACTGTCTTCTCGAATGTAGCCCATATCGGCATGAGCAAGTTGGTGTAAGAATAATTAAAATGTAATAATATTTGTCTGAGCTATGGCTATTTCCTCTGATTTTCTTCTAAAATTGACCTTAAAATAACCTTGGATCGCCTTGCATTTGATAGCCTTGTTTCTTATTCCAGGTAGCCCTTATCTGGAAGAGAAACGCAAGAAAGAATTAGCTGATTTCAAGAATTATTGGCTGAGATATGGCCATTTTTCTCTGATTTTTGCTAGATTTCAATTTTTCTGACCTTGAAATGACCTTGAATTATCCAGAATTTAGCGTCAATATTTTTCTCCAATATAGCCCTCGCTGAGACAAATAGAACAAAGAAGAGTTCATGCAAATCGGACTATTCGTTCATTTTATGTGATAAAAAGTGTAAATTGAGAATGGACCCAAGTTTCAAGTCCCGAGGCTGAGCGCCTACAGTCCTGTAATTTAAGGGGTCTATGGTACAAGCAAACATGAATACAAATTTACATACATAGTAACTTACATGCATGCACGCATACATAAATATATACATGTATCCTTATATAAAACACAAATGCATACATACGCACATACATACATAGACACATACATAAATACATGCATACATACATACGTGCATACATACATATAGGCCTAAATGTGAGACAAGAAATTGCTCAACAGCTATTTTGAAGTTTATGTACGATCACCTTTTTATTTCGATCACAACAGTACTGTTGTACCGTCTCCCATCGTTTAGATTTTAGAATATCTGTTGGAATTAATATGACATTGGGACTACTGGGGGTGTAGTTTGGAACCATTATACCCATTGACAATGTAGAGATGTTCTGAATTGTTATGGTGAGAACCGAGGCTTGCAAAGATTGGCTAGTGGTTTGATACATGCCAGAGAAAGTGTTTGGCTGGGATATAGGCCTAACCTACATGTATGACTTCGCCACAAAAAAGGCATAGGTAGCTCGTAGGTCGGGGCCAGAGGTTAGGAGCATGTGGCAAAAGGTGTAAGAGCCCTAGACTTGGTAGGCCTACACAATGTCAAAAGAGTTGGAGGTCCATGAATGGCTTACTGCATACCCGTCTTTAATCCCATTCCTTGTCCGTCTCAGTCTCATCGCTTAGTCCGTCCGACACTAGTCATCTGGTTAAATCTTCGCCACTCTCCTTACTATGGTAGTGCCAATCCCAATCCTGGATATTGGGAGGGCGGCGCTAATCACCAACATGACACGGGGTCGTTTAACAGAAACTAATCTCCAATCGTCTGTGTTATGGAGGCGTCGTCGAATTAACGTTAGCAAACCAGAGGCCTTATCATTATATCATTTACAGCAGTGTTGCTTGTTCCGTAGAGCAGTGTGAGTTTCATTCTCTTCTGGTTAAGCAAGCGTAAGCAGCGTTTATATGAGTTGTGCACTAACCTGAAGAGTAACTTTGGAAGCTAAAAAGAGAGGCATCTATGGGAACTGCGATCGGACCAACTGTAGCAACGGCTGACATTAGCGCCAATTCAGATGCCTGGACAGTCTTGTAACTCGTGCAGTTAGCTACAACCGTAGCAGGGTCGTATTTGCAAACAGGACCCTCCTATGAAACAGCAGCAATACATTTCAATAAAAGTGATGCATAGGTAAAGTCATATCAACGCATCTTATCTTGGGAGATGTCTGGATTGGGGAAGGGTTTAGGTGAATTATAGTAGAATGAGCAGTAGGACAGATGGGCGCCTTGCATGGTTGTCATATAGTTAACTTCGACTCCTGTAATAACTTGTAATCATCCTTTCATGCTATGACTTGTAATCGTACTGCGGTGTGTAAATAATAACAACGACAAAATTATATATAGGCTATATATATATAATATAGGGTCTTATATATATATCGCGTAAAAATATGTAGCATCTTGAATAACAATAGGCCTACTTATTTTAATGTAAGAAACTTTCACAGTTTAGAAATGCCGATGACGGCGACAAACTAGAAATTACACACATAAAGCAGAATATAGACGCGAGCACTTTTAAAACTGTAATTTACTGATTTCGTAGTCGCCAACGATAGACTAGGCTTACATTTTCTAAAATAATAAGTTTTGTTTAATTATATAGGTATAGTCTTACAAATTACATTTGCGATTAATTACGGGAAAGAGGAAATGCCTCATGGTATGCAACCGAATACAAAGAAACGAGAAACTAGGTTACTACAGCGTGCAGATAAAATAACAGTAGGCCTATACAATTCAAACGTATTTTCATGAAGTTATATTTATTTTGCGCTATCATTCACGCAGTCGGTAGAATTTGATGTTTCGCACGAAGTTCTCAACATCGAATTATCGTTGGTCAAGTTCAAAGTTGGCTTCCTTCGCTCTTAGAGAAGCTCTGAACATTGTGCCATCTTTAAACTAAGGAAGGAAATCCGTTCCTTGGACTCCATGCGTGGATGCCCCACTGTTGATTCTTCTAGTGTCCTGTGCATTGTTCTTCTTATTGACGATATCTAATCTTGACGACAGTAAATTATTTTAGCATTATATGATATGGAAAAGTTTTTTGGCAAAGTACGTACACAAAAGGCGCTAGACCCTATATCAAGAATGCAGAACTTAACATACATGCACAATTGCAGGTAATAAATTCCTATGCTCAGACGTCGTATGTTTTACGATTGGCTGTGCTACTATATGAAAATTCGACACTAACTCTGGCTGTATACGGATAAGATTCGAATGTGTCGACTCCTCTGGTTGAAGCGATGTAATTGAAGGCATAGGCAGGCGAACCACCGGTACATCCCAGATTACCGAAAGATCTAGAACAGTCGAGTAGTTGCTGTTCGCTCAATTCAACCAGATTTCCAGTTTTCTTGAAGTGCTGTCCCTCCAGAGAGGCGAGCTAAAAGCGAATCTCAGATGAACATTCGTGCAGTCAATCTTATTTAGCAGTGAGAGCAATAATTATGATGCTTGCACATCATCTAAAGTGCCCGATAAACTAAAGTTCCCGACAACCGCAGCTGGTCTTCGTAGGGTAATTCCTGACAACCCAGATTAGTGATGGATGGATGGATGGATGATGAATGGATGGAAGGATGGATGATGGATGGATGGATGGATGGATGGATGGATGGATGGATGGATGGATGGATGGATGGATGGATGGATGGATGGATGGATGGATGGATGGATGGATGGATGGATGGATGGATGGATGAGATGGATGGATGGATGGATGGATGGATGGATGGATGGATGGATGGATGGATGGATGGATGGATGGATGGATGGATAGATGGATGGATGGATGGATGGATGGATGGATGACAGATGGATGGATGGATGGATGGATGGATGGATGGATGGATGGATGGATGGATGGATGGATGGATGGATGGATGGATGGATGGATGGATGGATGGATGGATGGATGGATGGATGGATGGATGGATGGATGGATGGAGCGGACAAGGTTTTAATGCTATCTGTAAGCATTAAAGTTTCAAGTAGATTCAACAATAAAACATCATTGTTTCAACTTACGGCACTGAAAGCCCAGCAAGATCCGCAACTCCCCTGCACAGACAAAATAGACAATAGATCCAAAAGATTTATTAAGTAATTGAATACGAAACTCAACGTCTACACTAGGATCGTCAGTCACCAATTCTGTAAAAGGTCATGGACGTCGACAATAAAAATTACTCTGGGCACAGATTCAAACAGTTTTTATTACATATTTTTTTCCTTTTACAAACCGGACAACAGTGATCGAACACTGGTCAACCGAAACTAAGCCACTACCCTCAATCTGGCAGTGCCAGTCCCAAGCCTGGAGAAAGGAGAAGGGCGAGACTACTCATCGTTGTTATGACATCGTCGTTAAAATGTATTATTCGTATATTTGTATTGAGGCAAGCTTGGGTAAAAGTGCGAAAAGAGTAGTTTAGAGCTGCAGAGGAGTAGCTTGAGTTAGTTGGATAAGTCCAAGCATATATGACTGTGTACGTCTATCAGTGTTGGCTTAAAGGACTCTGATCAATTTAACCCATGGCTCAGGCTATTTAGTGAATAGGGTATTATTTATTTAAAGAGTGCTAGTGAAAGACCATGCACCGGAAGCATCGCAAGAAGGAACGGACATATTGGGAGGCCAAGAAGCTTCTCGCGCCGGAGAACCCAATCGACTGTATGTCACCTTCAACGCGCTCCTTTAATAATAATAATAATTACGACAATTTATATGGCGCCGTAACACGGCCATGCCGTTACAAGGGCGCCTTACAAGACAACTAACAGCAGTCGGGATAAGCCCTGGCGAAAAAAATGTGATTTTAGCATGGATTTAAAAGAGTTCAATGAGTCGGTCAATCGGATAGCAGGAGGAAGTCTGTTCCAGCATCGAGGACCGGCGGCCGAGAAAGCACGATCACCGAAGCGCGTCCTCATCCTCCGCACACGGAGATCAATCTTCGCAAGCGATCGGAGCCGGAGCCCGGACGCGGATGAATGAGTCCCAGTGCAGTAATCGCGCAGGTACTCGGGCGCAGCTCCGTGTAGTGATTTAAAGACAAGCAGACAGAGCTTGAACTCAATGCGGAACGGAACAGGCAGCCAATGGAGGACCTCGCGGAGGAGCGGCGTGATGTGGTCGTACTTTCTCCTATTGCAGATAAGCCTCGCCGCGGCATTGAGAACCGACTGGAGTCCGTCCAAGAGACACGCAGGCGCGCCGACCAGCAGGCTGTTACAGCGGTCCACCTTGGAAGCGACGAAGGCGGCGACGGCCGCTCTAGCAGCCTCAAAAGGTAAGGACTTAATGCAGCTCCTGATGAGACGGAGCTGGCGAAAGCAAGAGCCGACGGACCACGCGACATGGCGCCTCATGGACAGATCAGACTCCAGCAGGACGCCGAGATCACGCACAGAGGTCGAGGGCCGTATCGGGGCCCCACAGACATTCAGCGCGTCGGTGTCGACGCGCTGAATGTCTTGACTCACTCCTTACGCTATATGCTGAACGCTTTGCCGCGCTCCTTGGCCGCCCTCAGGACGCTTCATTCTTCACGGCGGATGATTTCCTGGCACCGTTCAATGCAAAGATCCGAGACATCCGACAAGCAACTTCCAGCTCTCCACCCCCTCAACACCGTCCGACCGACTGCCACGTGTCTACATTGAATGAGGTCAACAGTGTAGAACTACGCTGCGTTATCCTCTCTTCACCACCCACGTCTTGTAAATTGGATCCTCTCCCGACCTTCCTAATCCCGAATTCGTAGACATTCTTCTTCCGCTTCTCACAACCCTCTGCAATCGATTTCTTCAATAAGGTATCCTGCCTCCAACCCAGAAGAGATCCATCCTGATCCCTGTCCTGAAGAGTGACGGACTGGATCCAGCTGACCCAGTGAATTGCAGATCTATAACAAACGTCACCTTCCTCTCGAAAACCAGAAAAAGTCGTTGCAGTCCAGCTCGGCACTTACTCAGTCAGAAGAGAACAAACTGCTTCCACCATGTCAGTCTGGCTTCAGAAAGCATCATTCAACTGAGACGCTCCTGCTTCGACTACTCTCAGACGTCTACGGGGCGATTGACCGGGCCCAGCTCACCTTGCTGGCCGTATTCGACGTCAGCGCCGCATTTGACACTGTAGACCATGGGATCTTATTAGAGCGATTGTTTGTTTCATTTGGTCGTCTGACTCGGAACATTCCACAAGGTCCCCATGGGTCCCTGCTCAATATGGCCAGCCTCAGGGCTCTGTCCTCTGGCCCATTTTCTATATAATTTACACTTCTGGTCTTGACTCACTCCTTACGCTATATGCTGACGACATAGGCCTACAGTCGTATAAGCACTGTCTGTCACCAAAGGCCATCTCAGCGGTCCGGGACATGAGTGGGACTTTAGCGGCCCTTGATGCATGGATGTCGTCTAACCGACTGCGCCAAAACCCAGCTAAGACTAAATTTATCTGGCTAGGCAACCGGAAGCCACTTGCTAAACTTGACCTAGCTGCACTTGCAACTGAATTCCCCAGTTATGCATTCTCAACTACGGTCCGCGACCTTGGTGTCCTGCTGGACCAGGAGCTAATTCTTGCTCCACACACTCACCGCCTTACGCGGGACTGCTACTATAAGCTGCACCAGCTTTGCACCATTGCCCGTTCGCTTACTCCTAGTGCCACTATCACCCTAGTGCATTCTTTCATTACATCCCGCCTTGACTACTGCTCATCACTCTACTCTGGCCTCCCATCCAATCGACTAGTGTGCCTGAACCGATTCTTGCGCTCTGCAGCCCGTCTTATTGGTCATGGCTCCAGCTATATGCTGGAGACTTCACACTGGCTCCCTACTCGGCAACGCATTTAGTACAGGATTGCTGCCTTGGTACGACGATGTCAGCTGGGTCTAGCCCAAGTCTACCTGCGGGAGCTTTGCTGCCCCTCGGGTATTCAAGTTCGCCGCCCCCTCTGCTCTGCAGAGAAGGGGGTGCTCTTAGTCCCATTTGCGCGAACTGCAACTATGCAGAATCGAGTCTTTTCCGTGATGGACCCAGAGGTCTGGAACGGGCACCCTCAGGAAATACGCCTGCTCCCTGGAACTCTTACTGAAACTTTCTTTACTAAACTCAACACTCTACTTTTTGGCCGTGCTGGAGTCGGGAGCGCCTCTGAGTAGTCAGGTAATAATATGAAATTGAAGGGGCGCTATATAAATTTATGAATGAATGAATGAAAGAGTAGATTAGATCAGCCTAAAGTAGAGAATTAAAGAGAACAGGGTACAAGACCAGATAACATACGAAAATATAAGACAGGACAAGACAGGACAGGACAAGACAAGACAAGACAAGACAAGACAAGACAAGATAAGATAAGATAACAAAGGATAAGACAATAATTATAAGATAAGACAAGGCAAGAAAATAAAATAGAAGAACACGTTTTAGCGCATCCATATACATGAAGATTTACAATAAGCACTGCATTTCCTAAATAGCGTGCATGTGCTAAGCAGCACAGTGACTTGTTTGCTTAATATTAGGGGTGGGCAACGATTAAAAATTTTAATCGAAATTAATCGCACGATTAACATTTTTAACGAAGCGATTAATTTTTAACGCATGTCACAATAGATAACAAGTACAACTACTCTACCGACGCTGAGTAGTTAGTTTAGTTACTTTAATATTCGCTATATAAATGATTGCAGACATGCTTTTACTACTTGTTTTGACTTTTTGGCTTTCACTTTTAAGTTTAAAGTGTAAACTCAGCGGTTTTGTCAAGAATTGTTTTAGCGAATTTCTAGAAATAATTGGGCGCAGTGACAATCGCGTTAACTGCGTTAAAAAGTTAATCGCGTTAATTAATTAACGCATTAATCGCGTTAATAACGCGTTAAATGCCCAACCCTATTTAATATCATATTATTACCTGATCTTTCACTGAGGTAACGTAACCTTTGCTTCTCCAGTCGACTTCTAACGGAAGTGGATCACTGGCACCAGGCTTGGGTAATTTAGAGGAAGTCGATGTTGCAGATACAGTTGGAGGTATGAAACCCGTTCTCTGTTCCACAACTTCAGAAGAATACTGTGAGCAAAGTACAAAAAAGACAGTACAGTTTTTAACTGCGCTTATGTATGACTGGAGGAGATAGGTATAGCATATTTAAGAAACCGAGTGGAGCATTATAAGGCAGAAATTCCTCAGGGGACGAATTGTAGATTTGTGGAATGGTTCGGATGATAGCAATATTTACGTCTTTTAAGATGAAGCTAATAGGGATACATCATACACACTTAGAGCGTTCCAAGGTTAACCCGCAGAGGGTCCAGAACAATTTCATGTCTTCAAGGCCAATGTAGGGACCTAATCTTCTGTTGTGCGAGTCTGACATTTTGTCTCATATTCCTTACTTCGTCTTGAAGAGATTTCATATCTCTGACTGAATGAGTCGACGTTTTGCAATTTGTCATAGATTTCATTTTCTTTGACAGTTACCTTGCATGCAATTGAAGTCTGCCACTGGTGGACTAGTCAGAATATACAGTACAGGAGATTGTCGAAACTGTGGTTCAAGAGTTGAGACTCAGACTTATCTATGGACTTTATTTAGGATGTCCAAACCGTAAAATATTGCAGTTGATAATAGCGTTGCGAGTATAGCCTATGGAGTCTTTTAGTCAAAGAGAGAGAGAGAGAGAGAGAGAGAGAGAGAGAGAGAGAGAGAGAGAGAGAGAGAGAGAGAGAGAGAGAAAGAGAGAGAGAAAGAGACAGACAGAGAGAGACAGACAGACAGACAGACAGACAGAGACAGAGAGACGGAGAGACAGACAGACAGACATAGACATAGACACAGACACACAGAGACAGAGACAGACAGACAGTGAGGGAGGGAGGGAGGGAGGGAGGGAGGGGAGAGAGAGAGATAGGGAGAGACGTTATGTGATCGATTCTTTTCGTTGGTGACGAAGTCCTCTACTGGTGGTTTGATAAAAACTCGAAAAAATGCATCTTCTGCCCTGAACGACATACTGTTGGAATCAATCAACCAATCAGAATTTATATAGCGCCCCATCAAGATTCCGACTCAGAGGAGCTCCCAATACAGGCTAAGAAGAAGCAGGTAGTCTTAAGTAGCAGATGGAACTCAGAGCAGGTAGAGTTAAAGTGGCGGCGCATTGCCAAAGGGAGCTCTTTCCATGCTGTCGGATAAGCAACCGACATGGATCGGCGCTGCGTTGTGTTTTTTGTGATATCGTATGCCGCGTCCTTTATCTCTGGTAGTCGTTCCTCATTCCTAGTGCAATTGTGCCCAGGAACTCTGGACATTGAGTCCAATGTTAAAACTTGATAGGATTCCATCAACGAGGTCATGCGTGTTTGCAGGAAACGAGTTATATGAACACTGTTCGCGTACTGGTGAAATTTCGATCTAAATTAGCTTTTATACCATAGCCTCCAGCTAATTAATAAACTAACTAATTAAGCAGGTAAGTAACTATCTGACAGTTTAACTAACTATCTAATTTACTAGTTAAATAAGTAATTGACAGACCCACTGACTAACTAACTGATGATTAACTAACTTACTAACCACCTAGCTATAGTTAGCTTTATACTAACTAACTTACTGACTTACTTGCTTACTGACTGATTAACTAATTAACCAACTAATTAAACAACCTAATAACTATCTATATTACTATCTAGGAGAGTAACAGCCAAACCAGAAGCAGTTAGTAGTCTTCAAGGTTCTTATGAACATTATGAGAAATAACAATGACAATCAGAGAATGGTTGATCCCAAATTATGTCAGCTAAATGAGCCTAACACATAACATTTATTACTAAAATAGTTCTCCCTATTAACTGTTTAATTATTGAATAGTTTAATACGATATACATTTGAAACAGTTGTTGAAGTGGATTATTCTGATATTAAATTGATTTTTATACCATGTCGGAAAATTGATTGATTCCCATTGTAAAGGTCGTCACGCCTTTTGAGTAGAGATCGTTGTTAACGTTCATTTTTTCCAAGTTGCTTTTGAAGATATTTCTACGATATTGTTCTTCCTCTTCGCTCCCGTACTTTTTGTCTAAAACAGGTACACTGCACTCATAAATAGGCCTACATAGAGTTGACGCATAGCAGTAGTCAGATGATTTATGAACGTTCTGGATTCACCTACTTGCCAGATCAGTAGCATAACGTCTAATATGCTATACGGTATGCGAAAACCTTTATCTATATCTTCTTCTCGCTCTTTGCGCAATTCTGATCGGCTTGGAGTCTTTGTTCCTAGGACTAGGACTGCTCTGGCCAAACACCGGGCGTTTGCTGTGGTGGGTCCCTCCATTTGGAATGGCCATCCCCCTAACAAAGGGCTAAACTGATGACGGGTTTTCCGCACCGGTCTCTTGCTCTTTAAAGGCGCTTCTTTTTCCCGGGGCTTCTGTGCTGAGAGCGCCTCTGAATAGTTTTTCTGTGAGAGGCCCTTTATAAATTATTAGATAACATACGATAACGCAGCCCAAAGACAAACGGTCTTCGACATCTGATTTATGATTACACAAAACGATAATTTCAATAAACAGCTCCAAATCATTGACCTAAACATTTCAATACCATAAGCCTCAATCTAGAACATTGTGCTTCTTTTACATTCATGGGTTAATTCATTAGTTAATTCTGCCTAAGTCCCTAACAGATTATCTCGATTCTCGACTACTGCTATTCAATCTGGAAAGCCGCCGAGTAACTATTGAAGAAAATCTCTCTACTTTAATGCAGCTTGAGTTTATTATAAGGCGCAACACGGCGAATTATGCAGCATCACTTAATCTGAAAGTGTAATTTTAAACTCCAGCGAAAAATAACTTTACCATATTGCTTTTGAAGCATTTTAAACAGGATGTCGGGATCTATATTCAAAATATGTTCAGGATTGTCTTTTAGCGAACTTGGATCCTTGAAACTCGGTTTTGGACTGTCTGGAGCAGCTGACTCCAGGGTCACCAAACAAGTCGCAATCAGAAGAAGACTCAAATGCATGTTGCTTCAGTTCTGAAAGAATAAACGAACATTCTCCGATTAATCGGAACCGGCGATTATGACGAAACTCTGATTCGGTTTCAATTCGAGGCCGGACTCAGAATGCAATGGTTGGGAAAGATATTTAATTTACACAAGAGTAAGCCTCCTATGTCCTACAATTGAACGTATGGGAAGTACAGAGTTTCTTCTCTTTGGCCCTGGAGGGAGAATGGATGAATTCCAAGGCCCTGAAAAAAAGAACCAATGCTTTGCAAAATATGCCTTCTTGCGGTACCAAATTGTTATCCTTGGCGACAGAGGCAAACATTACGTGAAAAACTTGCCTCGGACTGTTATAACTATAATTCATTCATTCATTACGAAGTTTTATATAGCGCCCTTCAATGTTACTACTCAGGAGCGCTCCACGACCCCAGTACGGCTGAAAAGGACAGTTTTGAGGCAAGTATAGAAAGATTCAGAGTGAATTATAGAATTATATAAGACTTCGCTCGGCAGGTTCCAAATTGCAATCGTTAGCAAGCTACTTATTGATCAGTGCGATGCACATAGATTGGCATTTTGTATTCCACCAGTCGATTGACCAATAAGAAAATTGTGATTTCCCAGTGCGAAAACCTTCGACTGAGACGCATCTACGAATAAAATAATAATAACAAGAGAAGTCGCGTCTTGTAACAGACTTTTATTGGAACGCATTTCTGGACCCGAATTTACGAAAGCCATGCTTAGTCAGTTAGTTATTAATGCTTAGTCAGTTAGTTATTACGTAGCTTAGCTATTTAATTAGCTGAAGGGTTTGCTAGATAGATAGTTTGTTACTTAGTTAACAATTCGTGCGACATATTAAAGTAGAAGAATTCAAAATAGGCCTACTTTCAGTAAACTGCGAATGTCAGCATTGTTTACTAGTCTAGCAGGTTTTCCTTTGTTTAGAGTCAAGTGAAAGTCTTCACAAAGTTATGTGATAGCCTAACTGATAAATTGACTTAAACTAAGTAATAAGTGTACTATAGTGCCGCTCTTTCACTACAAGCTTATAGTCTGATATTGATTCTAATGTAGGGAACTAGCTAAATGATGATGTAAGCTACCTCAATTATACTGAAGTAACAACAGTTTTATAATTGTTGATTATTATTGAACACCCATCAAGATGGTATATTATAAATAGACCAAGAATAAATAGTATTTATATATAGTTACTTCCTTCCAACCAGTAGGAGATGTATCTTTGAGTTGACGATCCGGAATACGGGTGATCTTATACGGACTCGACAGTAGATGAATCTAATCTTCTGATGTTTCTGACTACCTCGTTCGTTGATCTTCCTTCTCCGGTTCCTTCCCAGCGTCTTTCCTCCGTCTCTCTCGTCACTGTCTTATATAAGAGTATCGGTCCTGGACATTGTCCATCACCTGTCTTTCAAATACCATGGCTTGCCCAGCGAAGGCGGTGCTTACTTCTACTTAATCCTTCCCTCGATGCGTGTCTGCCAATGCATTCTTCTTTTCCCTCATTTGCTACTTATTCCATGAACCAATGAAACGCTGTCTAACTCCCTCCTTGCTATATTCTTGCATATACTGACAAGTGATTAATTTATCTCTTAGCTGTAGGCCTATCTATCTTCTCTCCTAGGATGACTCATTTAAATAATAATAATGATAATTATATTCTATATGATGGTAATGATGATGATGCTACTTATCGGCATTACAGTACCATCGAAGGAGCGTTAGGCCAACTGTATAGGCCTATGCTCCATTACATGATAGCCTCCAACAGTTAGCCTACACTATTATTTAGTTAATCTCTGAGTAAACTTCCACAATTATGGCAGGCTTTTCTCACTTTGAATCATAAGAATTTCTCTTAAAATGGGAGGTGTTTCGCTGACATAAAAATCAGCTGTGACTTGTCAGCTTAGCCTAAGTTTGTTTTTAATTGACCTGAAAAGAGGATATTCTCATGTTTAGGCATTATGTTGAATAACTTTTCAATGAAATTTCAATACAACAATGAGACATTAGATTTTTGGAAAATCACATCAAGGAGACCGAACCAAAATATAGTATAGGCCTAAGCATTAGAGCGAGTATTTGAATTTAAGCGACTAGTAGACATAGCCTATTGGTTAACTGCAGGGGACGTCAGTTTTCCATAGATTCAATGAAAATCTAAAAGATATAACTTAACTCTTATAAACGCCTTTAGTTTAAACTCAGCAGGAACAAAATAACGATACATACCTCCTAGTCGACGACTTGTCAGAGATAGCAGAACTTACTGTTCGAGTGACAACGTTTGCGTAAAGACACACAGAGTAGTCTCATATCCTCCTGCAACAAAGAAGCATTAATTTCAACTACAAGGAATTGATTTTCAGTGGAAGCCAAGAATCTATCTGTCATAAAAGATGTGTTAAAATAAGCTGCTGGCAATGAGCAAACGTGAGACTTTCGCGACAACACACCTGTAAAATTCGTGTTTTGGGTTTCAAATATTTTGTAAGCTTAATATGTAGGTCAATCAGCTGACCCGTCTCAGAGTGGCACAGCTGCAACGCTGTTGATGAAAAACAACAGAGCTTCAACCAATGTTAGTTAGGCTGATCTAGGCTACCTCAACGTTGTGCAGGCTGCCATTAAACTAGATATTTCACGATAGGTCGAGGACATGCTAAAGATAGGGTACTCAATGTGTAGGCAATCATTAAAAAAGAACAAGTTGACGTGCCCGATAATGCCCTAACATAGTGGAAAGTATCATATCTAATTGGCCGAAAATTACTATAGGACCATTCGAGTAACTTATTGCAAATCTCTATCAACACTTTGCTCCGAACTAGGAAACTCGTTCTGATGAAATTGTGCGTAGAAGCTTCAATGTCTACTTCTTGTTCATTGATTTCTCGAATTCGTGACGACTTTCTTACGGCAATGCTTGGATGGCAATAAAAATTGATTTGAAATCTGATCTGCGACATTTTAGTATATTTTAATACCGTGCCTTATAGTTATAGCCTATAGGTATACTACGCGTAGGCCTACCATTTCAGCAGATGCATTATAGCCGTGCCATTGTGGTTGTGACTCCACGTTTGAATATCCAATGTGTGGGTTATTTGACCCAATTTCAGATGCAGCCAATCATAGTCTCCCAAAGCAGTCCACTTTGTTTGCTGTACGAGTCTTTGTTATGAATGAATCAGTTAATGGATTACTTAATTAAATATGAGTTAGAACTTATGGTGGTATAAGGCCTATGTGGTGTGAAAAAATTAAATTTTCTCAGAATTTCAGATTTTAAAGAGACTTATGTTAGCAAGGAGCAATTAAATAGAGAAAGCTGTGATACTTCGGACATTTGTGACAATTAAAGGACTTTTGACTGGTTGAAGAAGGCGATTATAGGGGTCGTCCATTAATTATGTCAACAAATTTTAGGCAGCTTTTGACCCCTCCCCATTGTCAACAACTGTCAAACATTGACCCCCTAACAAAATCAACAAAGAAACAATGGCTCAATACATGTAGAATCATTTTTTTTAATTTTACACTAAAAAATGCAATCTCGAATTTCAAAATATATGAGTTTGGTTTATTACCAGCTTTTAGTAGTATTAAACATTAAGCGCTTTATGCATTTTTAGCATTTCTTAATGTTTTCGCTACCATTTGGAAGGGTTTGTGTTGATTTATTGGAGAAAGATTTTTATTGACGTCAACTTGTAGAACCCCCTCCCCTTGTCAACAACTGTCAAACTTCTCCAATCAACCTCCCTATATTGTTGACATAATTAATGGACGACCCCATAAGCACAATTTTTAGATCACAAATAGAGAGAACATCAAACGAAAGCATATCTAAGCTCCCTTGTCTGCTGACTTTGAAATGATGTCACTTTGCGAAGATTTGTCTGTGATTGCTTCTATTTGTAGGTTAGATATTGTGAGGTGTTTTTGAGGATGTAGGAGTCTTTTAGTTTGTCTTACATTCGTAATATATAAGCAAGTTTCGAGATGAGCTATTTTATAGATAATGAAAGGTTCTATTCATCAGAATCCTAGGAGCAGTAGACGACTGGTCGTCAGCAAAGAAATCCTTTAGTTTCTGAGAAAGCATTAGTTTGAGTAGAGCTAAAACAGTGTGTGTAAGAGTCTGTTAAGGAATAAAGGCAATACCCAGATGAAGGGGATGAACAAGGGAGGGAGGGAAGAGGGAGGGATGGAGAGTGTACCACAAAATTATGTGCAAAATCAACGAGACAATTGAATGACCCTGTTCAATAGTTTTGAACCACGAAAACTCGTTCAGCAGCAGATATTCAGATGTTGATGGGCGAAGGAGGAGTTCATTGGTCGAAGACTGCACCTCTTCAGACGCAATGGCCAACAGCTGTGCATATGAATAATAATAAGGCACACTGAAAAAGAAGTCTAAATTTCAGAATCGCCTTCGAAGATTACATATTTTGCCAGTGGACGACTGCCAGGTAGTTTACCAAAGGTGGGGGGGATACATTGTGAGTAATACTTTAGCGAAGCATTGGTGGAATAATTTCAATTTAAATGGCGATAATAAATTAGTCCTTCATGGTTTTGACTGCATGGCTTGTCAACAGCTCTATTCGGTGTCCATCGGGGCCCCATACTCTGGCCGAAACTGCACCATTTAAATACGGCAGATCTAACTTTATGTCATCACTGTAATGGAAGCGCTGGTCCAACAGGACATTCGTGACGTACAGCAGTACTCCACGTGGGATACCATCTGAGACACCTGCGTATTCGACGCAGCACATTTTAGCCGTACTATAGATTGGATGCGGCCCTATCCAAAATGGCGCCCAGGCAAAGCATACATTTGGCGTTCTCTGACCTCACCCGCACGGTCCACTCCACTTGAAAAGGCGCAATAAAATCAATAACTACTTTAAATTTGTTCCATAAGCTAAAGTTTTGAATTCAAATGAAAATTATTTTCATTGTAATTGAAAAGAAATGGCTAAAATAGTGAAAAAACCTAACAATCTGTTAAATGTTAAAACACATAGACCTAATGGCGCCCCCTAGAATTTGGCGCTCCAGGGAAGTGAGAGTGTTGCTTTGCTTTGCCTGAGCCTAAAGCCGGTGTCTAGAGGCATTCTATCCCCCCTAAAGAAAAAACATATGTTAATATCCTCCCGGATGGAATAAACCGCTTTAGAGTATCCGGGAAACATTCTATCCCTCATCGCCATGCGCATCACGATAGCCTCGACGAAAATCCAGTCAAAATCACCAAAAACGAAGCAAATTGATATCAGGTCGACTTACAAACTAAAGATACAAAATTTTAAAATGTGATGTGTACACTAAATCCAAACAGTACGACTGAATAAACTTAGAAACCGGCAAAATTGCAAACTAAACCGAATACTCCATTTCGCTAAGGGGGATACTCATGTATCAGGGGGATACTAAATTTCGTGACACCGGCACTGGTTGTGTGTCTTTAAATCGGCTGCAATATTAAGCAGCTTCATGCACGCGTGCATACATACACACATGCACACATACATGTATACATACATACATACATGACATACATACTTTAAACATGCAATATTAACATACATACATACGCATACATGCATACATACATACATACATACATACATACATACATACATACATACATACATAGAAGCATACATGATTAGGTGCATGCATGCATGGGGCCCGATAGAGCGTTGGATAACACACTGGCATAGAGAGCGAGAGGTACCGAGATCGAGATCCGTAGGCGGACATGCTTTGTAGGCTGCTATTAGCGCCGTGTATAATTGCAGGCTGTCTGTTCTGTTAGTAGTTAAGATTTATGTCTTCTGTCATTTTGTGTTCTCATGAATTGTTTATTTGTCATAACATATAAATGTACAGCGCAGTGCGTTTGTCAGGCGCTTGATTAAAGAAAAGATATTATTTATTGTTATGTTTTATTTATTATTATTATTATTATATAGGCATGCATACCGGTATATATATATATATATATATATATATATATATATATATATATATACACAGATTCATGTTTGCTTGTGTGTATACAATCTCCAGCCCACCTGCTTCCGAAAACAGGTAGAATGTGTGCGATGATGTTTGCTGCAAGATGCAGCTAAAAAAGCCATTTAGCACGCACAACGGCAATAAAACCGATTCTAGCTTCGTACATGAACGGAGTCCATTCAATGTTTTTATTGACTTAACCAGCATTTCCATCAAATGTTATTACTACCGCTACAAAGCTATCTGAAAACTCAAGCGAATGTCATATTATCAGTCGACTCACTATGGAATCACACTTAAAGTTTGGATTTTTTCCATGCGGAAAATGTAGGTAGGAGGCTCCCCATATATCATGATATTACGTAGCTGAAGAAACGATGGCATGGCTCAACAGAATGAAAGAACATTACCTTTAACAGCGTACAATGAGCTGCAGCTAATTTTCGATTTATGGACGTAGCTAATGACTTGCAAACATTTTTCTCTGAAGACAAAATACTCGCTTTATCTCATGCTTATCATGGTTCGTTTAACAATTTTTATCTGCACAGGATCATTCCTTTGCTAAGTAAAAATGACTGGCATAAAGTTTAAAATGTCAAACAACTGAATTCCCATTAGCATAGGTAAAGTGGGACAGACGACATTGGAAATTTGGACACTCGGCGTTGTGCTCCATTCGTCTTATTCGCCCGTAAAAAATCCACACATCATATACATGTATACATTGTGGGGCGCGGTGGTGTAATGTTCGGTGCCTTGCACAGGGTTACGGGTTCGAATCCACCTCAAGAATCCGCTTAGGGACCGTGGGCAAGTCCTTCAGCATATGCGCTTCGGCGTGAAAAGTATTGAGACAGACGACTTACAGTGTGATGTCATACATACATACATACATAGAGTTACATACATACATACATACATACATAGTTACATACATAATTGCATAAATATATACATTACATACGCTGTTTAAATGCTTTGACTTTGCATGCATATAACTCCGCCAATTTATTTAAGTCCATATTTATGCTTGATACGAGAAATTAAAGTTATTTCACCTAGTATTAGCCTTTGAAAAAGTCGAACTGATACTATTTCAAATTTTTAAGGAAATTGGAACAGCGCTATGGGTACCATATTTTGTTGTTATTGGTGACGAAATACGGCGCCGTTGACAGAGGATGATCAAGTTTTGACCTGAATTTTGCTAACTGATAAGGGATTTGTTTCAAATTATTAAAAGAATTTCCTAAACAGGATAAAAATACGTTGAATCGTCTCATACGGAAAATTGATGAAACAGGAACTTCCGTCGTAAACCCATCGGTGCACAGCGCGCACACCCGTTAACATTGCTCGTGTGTCCCTGTTGCAGCACGTGGTAGTATACGTATTGACCATTTGATTTAAAAAGACTGCAACAGACTCTCTCCTAATTAATTATTAATTTTGAATGTGCAGTACAAATTTATTGGCTATATCGTTTAATTTTGTGTGTGCAGTTACTGTAAGTTTCTAGGTTTTACTTTTAACAACATGAATTTATTTCCACTGCAAAAACTATGACTGTTGTTATGTCACGATCTACATCATGTAGGCTGAAGCTACAATAACAGAGCCACTTTTCAATCTTAATATAGAATGAAATATCTTTAATTTCACGCATTAAGTATAAATAACTTACAAAAATTGGCACAAAGTCGGTGCATTTATGCTGGCCCACCCTGTACATACACATATACATACATGTACATGGAAGCAGATAAATTGTGACCAGTGCTGTTACCTTCGAAGAATGCATCCCATGGAAAGCAATTTAAGCTAACCTTTTAGCACTCGCAGGGATAAAGCTACTGCTGATATTAGTCATAGAGACAAGTATGACAAAGCCCTTCAGTTGGCAAGTTGCCTACGCTCGACAGACTCGCGTTGGTTTCAGCCAACTGCCATATAGGTCACATGTCGTGTCGCAAACATAATTCCTAGTTAGTAATGTTCCTCGTCATATTTGTACATGACATTAAGTCATAGATTCATACATGTATATATATAGGTTTGGGGACAAGATACATCCTTGTCGTACTCCCGTTTTTGTGTGAAAGTATTCTGTGAAATTTTATCTACTTGTTTTATTATACTTGATGATTTTTGATACATCCCTTGTACAAGTTTGATCAGTTGCTCTGGTATATTCCATGCATTTTGCATCACTCTCCACATTCCATCATGCCATTATGCTGTCAAATGCTTGTTTGAAAGCGATTTAGGATTTACAATCACACAAGCAATAATACATTATACAAGCTTACATAATTATAACCAAGGAGGCTCAAGTTCATGTCGCAGGTCGTTAGACAACCTATTTCTAGTGGATGGGTCGACGAAAGCAAACCTGTGTTGGACCGTGGAGTTTCGGCGAACGTCCAATTCGTCTTGCGTGGCATAGCGAGATATCTTCTACCAAAATGCGCCCATGCATTTAGCATGGTGACTTACCATCCATCGATACAATTATTACGAGAGCACACATCTTCAGATAATTATTGACATTTTATCAAGCATTGTGAAAAAATAGTCCAACTAGTGACTATAACATAATTTATGAACACTTACATTCAATAGCTTCAATCAGAAGGTGATTTGAGACGTGAATCATCATGTGCATCTATTTAAGGACACATTTACAACTATTAAATTACATATGCAAGGCTTACGACTCAATAGCTGTTCAGCCATGCGTAGGCCTATGCTAGAGTCGGTCGAGTTCAGCCATGCAAACAATGTAGACAAATGGCCCACGCCCAGAGCCAACTGGAACACAATGGCCGTAAACCATATTATAACGCAAGCGTATTCAGACAGAGACCTCGTTTCTCTCGTGTCACCCGTTATGCAGGAAATAAAAAGTCCCAACTCTGTGATGACGCCAGTGCTTTTGAATTGGTAGGTGATCTGAAAAGCCAATGGGATAAACTGCTGGGTTTGCACAAGACAGTGTGCTGTGTATGGACCTTTCTCCTGTCAATTCGGCTACGACTACAGCTTCTTCACCGACGTAAATCCCGTCCTAATACACGTAAATTATGTCCGAGAGATTAGATCATAGAGACTCACATGAGGTCACATTTCTAGTAAACCTTGTACTTCACAAGTGCAGCAATTTTTCACTGCAGTCTAGGATGGTGATCGGTTAACTACTGAACTCGACACACACTGAATGTCTGCTGTTGCGCATTACAGTGTGTTGAATCTTTGTGTGTGACTAGCTGATCATCGTATATATATTCGCTTAGTGCGTTAACAACAGACATACCTGTAGGTGTACATAGAAAATGAATAGATATTATATGGAGTAATAGCTTATTATGAGTTCAGGATTCTACTCGTTAGTTTCTCTTTGTCCTAACCTGGTTTGCTAATTTTTCATTTTAGCTTTATTTTCATTTATCTTCAGTAAGCAAGCAAGTATATTCTTTATTAAACCGGTTGCAGAAGAGCCGCACCCTGGTGTACAAACATCATAGGACAAACACAAAATCAATAGGAGTAGGCGACAGCATTCTTTCTACAAATGTTTTCCTCCTATTATTGTCGATAAGAGTCAAGACAATAATATTAGGAAAACATTTGAGATTATAATGGCTGTGTCACCTTAATTTTTCATATAATTTTAAGAAATTCCACATGAGTTTTTATTGTATTCCGATGTTCCTATATTGGAACACTGGACACAAGTGGCACTAAACAATAACATAATCCCTCCAACACCACCAAGTACAGCAATGATTATTTCAAGCTATCACAAAGTCCTGTAGGGCTACACAAAGAATTGAGGTCCCTATTCAGTCGACTTGTGCCTTAGTTCCGACAGAGAACAGCTAAAAAATAAAAATTACCATTTACATGCAAGCAAGCAGAATAAGTCAGTGATCGTAGACCATTTTGAAGAAGGCTGAGATCCCCACCCACTATTTCTTCTTCTAACTGAGAAATAGTGCTCTAAATAGTATTTTGTTAGCCTATCCGTAAGCAACGAAATTTTAGATACAATAGTTATCATCCACATTTGTTTTGTAGGCCCGTAAATGAACCGTTGTTTCCATTGCTTAGATTACTTCCTATCTGCTTAAATACAAAATAAACGGTTCTGTAACGGTTCATCGGTACTGTAATTATTCGGTGGCTCTAATTAAACAAGACCTGGCACCCTTTAAGTTTACTGTTTGTAGGCGACCTCAATATCCTGCTAGTAACTCACGTCAATCTATATTTTCTTTTGTAGACATGCTTGGGAATCGCTAACGGAAGAAAGAACTAAGAATATCCTAAATAAAAATCATGAAAAACGATGCCTCCATCATGATACATGTGGCACTCCATCTATGTCCAGCTGGAATATTTTCTATCGTGCACCAACCTTTACCTAGTGCATAAAAATCAATCTGTTTTAGTTCCTGTTCTCTATTTCCGCTCAGACCGAGAACACTAACTGAATAGACCATCACCATTGTCCATAGGAAGCTTATGTTAAGAGTATTCAAAGCATTATTTGTAGTAATCTTCATTGTTTGCAGCAGAACTTTAAAGTTCGCTAAACGACAGGATAAGTTGCATGTGATGCGACTCCACATTGGTTGTCCTTGTTCCTTGACATGTAAATGTAGCCATTCATTCCCCATCTGTTTCCCCAGCTGAAAAAGGGTTAACAAAAGACAATTTCAAGGCTAAGAGAATAAAACACTACATACAATATGTTTTATGGTCGTTTTAGCAATGTGTGTAATGGTGTTCAAATAATTATTTTGTGACACTAAAAGCAGAATAAAATTCCCGCTAGGTCTATAAGCAGGCATACACAGCGCAATAACCGTGCACTTACCTTCATAAAATTTAATCTGTTCTTCATAAATCTTCATAAATAAAATAATAATGCAACAAAATGCAAAAAAAATTGTATGTTATTGAAACTGTTGTAAAGTATATTGAATTCTACCGGTCTAATTTGGTAAATAAGCTTATTTACAAAAACTCATTGTTATTATTTTTTAGTCTTAATGAATTAAATCATATACGAATATTGGAAAATTTAGTTGGACCAGTAAATAATGTTTAATCTAGCTGTACATTTGCACGTTTGACTAGTACTGTACAGCCTAAGCACTTTGTAGAGGTTGGAAATCGACACAAAAGACGTTTACTTTTGGGACACCCCACTGCTTATAAGGCACAATACGATTGAACTAGAAAAGTGTAGTATTGTATTATTTGACACGCAATACTTACGACAAGCCTGCATCATAATCAGCAGTAGCGGCGTCAGGATTTCAGGATTGGGAGGGGGGCTAAAACCCCAATTCCTTCCCTTTCTCCCCTCCTCTCTGGCATTGGCAGTGATTTCCCACTTTTGTTTGGGGGCTGAGCCGTCGATAGGGTGGGCTATGTTCAGTGTTCACCCTTCACTGATAATCAGTGAAGGGTGAACATAGAAATGTCGATCATGAAGACCACGATGAAATTGATAATAAAATTCCTTAATTCTTAATTGTTATAATCGCTACAATAGTAGTTCGACTGTTGATACTGCAGATGCAGCTCAAGTTGATGATGATGTTGATGATGGATATCACATGGTACCTGTTCTTTGCAATCCAGTAGTCCTTGCCAAGTGAAGATGTTCCATATCCGACAATTGTAACCGCGTGGTTAGGCTTTCTATTGCTGCATGCTGCGTCATCGTAAACGCCTGAAGAAAAATAATGCATAGGCCTGGCCTACATGGATACATATTTGCGTACATACATACATACATACATAAATAGGCCATATACATTAGGGTGGTGTGATGAATTGATATGGTGGAATCGGGTTTCACATATATTGGCTAGTGGTTCGACACGGGCCATAGAAAGTCTTTGGCCTCGCCAAGAAAGCAGGCATAGATTGGTCAAAGGGCGGGGCCAAAAAAGATTAGAAGCACGTGAGAAAAGCTGCGAAAGTCATAGTCTTGGGATACAATAATACAAGAGATGGGGTCCATATAACAATGGCATACCCGTCTTTGATCCCATTCCTTGTCAGTCTCACATCTCAGTCTGACACCAGTCATCTAGTTACGACTTCGCTACTCAACTTACTATGGTAGTGCCAATCCCATCCTAGATATTGAGAGGGTGGCGCTAATCACCTTTGTAACAGTGTCTGTGAGGAAGGCAACTGGAACCACCTCACTCATCTCATCGCCTGGTGGCATAAAAGTCAATGGATCTGCCTTCGAGTAGAGAACTCATAGCAATAATTATGCTGGTTTTGGGTTAATGCTCTTTCAGTGATTCTACTGGTTAGTCAAGGTTAAGCAGCGTTTACATGAGGTAGATGAAGGCGATATATGAAAGTCTAGGTAAATGAGAAACTTGTCTGAAAAACACAATTGTTGCACTAACCTGAAGTGTAACTTTGAAAGGACAGAAGAGAGGCATCCATAGGAACTGCGATCGGACCAACTGTAGCAACGGCATCCATCAGCGCCAATTCAGATGGCGGAACAGTCTTGTAACTCGTGCAGTTAGCTACAACCGTAGCAGGGTCGTATTTGCAAATAGGGTCTACCTATGAAACAGCAGCAATACATTTCAATAAAAAGCTGTAAATGAAGAAAGCGCTATGAGCGCAATCTTTTTGTTAAGTCTTTGGTTTAGATAATAATATTCGAAATTATCTATAATTGCCAGCGTTGTACGCAGACTTTTAATAATTTTATGTTGTACTTGTTAATAATAGACCTATTGGCATTTCAGCTAAATAGTGAAACGAATGATGCAGTAAAATATTCAACGGTTGATTCAAAGACGAAGAGAATATATTTTCCTGTTTGAAATTAAATATCGCGTGATATGTTGCGGCGAGTACACTAGTTAATATTTATTTTAATCCAACTTCCATTAAAGTAAAAAAATATTTTCACCAGTCCAACTTTCGGGGTAAATGTCCGAGGGGAAAAATGTCCTAGACCCATCTTAGGGCAATAGTGACTTCACCTATGACTGTAAAGGGGCCGTCCATAAAGTAGGCTACGTCACGCTATTTTTGACCATTTTACCCCCCTCCCCCTGTCACAAACTGTCACAAAACTCGGACCCCCCCCCCCTAAAGTACGTCACACTTTCCGAAAGCAAGGCTAATACATAAACAATGCTTCATAACAGCATTATTACTAGCGCTCCTAGCGAGAGGAATCGTGAAAAACACATTCAGGAGATATGCATTTCATGCTATTTTGACATAAAACTAATTAAAATGTTTCAGAAAATTTTTGAAAATTAATTTTTAAAGCTATGAAATTCTACTAAAAAATAAAAAATAAATTATAAAAAAAATATTTAAAAAATAAATGTGTGACGTCACACATGGCCTGACCTCCCCTGTCACAAACTGTCACACTTTCTTAAACCCCCCCCCCCTGGAGCGTGACGTACTTTATGGACGGTCCCAAATAAGATGCGTTCTGTCTTACATTAATAGCCTTTTTATGATGCTTGGCTGAGTTGTGATATTAGTTGAAAATTTGACACTAACTTTGGCTGTATATGGATAAGATTCGTTTGTTGCGACTCCTCCATTTGAAGATATGTAATTGTAGGCTTTGGTTGGCCAACCACCGATGCATCCACGATTACCGAAATCTGAGGAACAGTCGACTAGTTGCTGTTCGCTCAGACTCAATAGATCTCCTGTTTTATTGAAGTGCTGTCCCTCCAGAGAGGCGATCTAAAACCGAATCTTTCAGATGGACTGTAGTGAAATCAATCCATTAAGGATGACAGCGGGAATAATGCTTGCATAAGGTTTAAAGCACCAGACAATCGCAGCTGGTCTTCATACGATACTTCCTGACAATCCAGGTCACTGATGGATGGATGGATGGATGGTGGATGGATGGATGGATGGACGGATGGACGGATGGACGGATGGACGGATGGACGGATGGACGGATGGACGGATGGACGGATGGACGGATGGACGGATGGACGGATGGACGGATGGATGGATGGATGGATGGATGGATGGATGGATGAATGGATGGATGACTGGATGGACGGACAGAGGGTTGGATTAATGGATGAAAGTGTTGACCGATGGATAGGTGGATGGATGGGCGAATGGATGAATAGGAATATAGAGATTGATGTATGGATGTGATGGATGGATGGAGGGGTACAAATATTGATATATTTATATAGATATAGGTTGATGTATGAATGGACGGACGGACAGATAGGTCGATCAATCGATCAGTGGAGAAGACTTTAACACTAGAAGCACCGAAGGGGTCAATCTGACCACTTTTGGTTTTTAGCGGAACGCACCTCGGCCCCAGATATAACCAGAGTCCTGTAATTTCATGACTTTTCCTAACTTCGTAGGGTATACCCTCTGCCAAAATTTGAACTCGGAGGGATTCACAATTTCTGAGATTTTTGCTGTTCTACCTTTAAGCACCAAGGGGTCAATCTGACCCCTGTTTCAGTACTTGCATATCAGGCTTACGCATTTCTTGTTTTTATTCAATAATATTATATATCAAAGCTAATTACGTAATAAATGTGAGAAGAGAGGAGATCTGGTGAGAGGAGAGGAGATCTGGTGAGAGGATAGGATCAGATCTGGTGAGAGAAGAGGAGATTTGGTGAGAAGAGAGGCGATCTGATGAAAGGAAAGAAGATCTGGTCAGAGGAGAGAAGATCAGATGAGAGGATAGGAGATCTGGTGAGAGGATAGGAGATCTGGCGAGAGGAGAGGAGATCTGGTGAGAGAAGAGGAGATCAGGTGAGAGAAGAGGAGATCAGGTGAGAGGATAGGAGATCTGGCGAGAGAATTAGAGATCTGGCGAGAGGAGTGGACATTTGGCGATGGGAAAGAAGATCTGGGGAGAGAAGAGGAAATCTGGTGAGAGGATAGGCGATCTGGTGAGAGGAAAGCAGATCTGGTCAGAGGAGAGATCTGGCCAGAGGATAGTAGATCTGGCGAGAGGAGAGGAGATCAAGTGAGAGGATAGGAGATCTGGCGAGGAGGATGATTTGATGAGAGGAGCGGAGATCTGGTTAGAGGAAAGGAGATCTTGTGAGAGGAGATCTGGTGAGAAAAGAACAGATCTGGTGAGAGAAGATCTGGTGAGAGAAGAGGATATCTGGTGAGAGAAGAGGATATCTGGTGAGAGGAGAGGATATCTAGTGGGAGAAAGAAGATGTGGTCAGAGGAGAGATCTAGTGAAAGGATAGGAGATCAGGTGAGAGGGTAGTAGATCTGGCGAGAGGAGAGGAGATCAAGTGAGAGGATAGGCGATCTGGCGAGAAGAAGGATGACTTGGTGAGAGGATATCGGGTGAGAGGAGAGGAGATCTGGTGAGTGGAGAGAGATCTGGTGAGAGCAGAGTAGATCCGGTGAGAGGACAGAGATCCGGTGAGAGAAGACGATATTTGGAAAGAGGAAAGGAGATCTGGTGAGAGGAAGGAATATCTGGTCAGAGGAGAGGAGCTCTGGTCAGAGGATAGGAGATCTGGTGATAAGATAGGAGAGTTTTCTGGTGAAAGGAGAGGATATCTGATGAGAAGATAGAAGATCTGGCGAGAGGAGAGAAGATCTGGTGAGAGGGGAGATCTGGTGAGAGGATAAAAGATTTGGTGAGAAGATAGGGTGAGGTCTGGTGAGAGGATAAGAAATCTGGTGAGAGGATAGAAGATTTGGCGAGAAGATAGGGTGAGATCTGGTGAGAGGATAGGAAATTTGGTGAGAGGATAGGAGATCTGGTGAGTGGATAGTAGATGTAGTGAGAGCGGAGGAGGTCTGGCGAGAGGATAGGAGATCTGGTGAGAGGAGAGGATCTCCTATTATTCCATTCCAACTTACTTATTACACTTGTTTATGCTCATGTAATTTATGTTAATAAAGTTGATAGTCAATAATTTAATTGAATTTGCAATTGACTTTGCATTATAAATTATTTGGGGTCAAAATGACCCCCTTGGTGCTTCTAGGAAGTTCGATTTCTCGGTACTTCTAGTGTTAATGTGATCTGATAGCTATAAATTTTCAAGTATATATTTTAACGTTAAAACAACTTAATCCAACTTACAACAGTGAAAGCCCAGCAACATCCGCACCTCCCCTGCACAGGAAAAATATCGAATAGTCCAAAACAAGATATTATTACGTCAAATAATATCAATCTCAGGGTCTACACTGGCACAGACAAAATAATAAATAGAGTTTTTCTGTATACGTAAACAGGACAACAGTAACCGATCATCCGAAACTTCGCCACTACCCTCACTGTGGTGGTGCCAGTCCAACTCATGGAGAAAGGAGAAGGGCGACACTAATCATCTTCCTTATGGCGCAGCGTTGTTAAACAGCAACTAGCTGATAAACAGGTCAACGGTTCCTTTGCAGAGAATTGTCAACTGAACGCGAGATGCAGCGATCCAAAGCCCAGATGCATAGTTTACCGGAAAGTGAAAATTTGACAAATCAATCAATCAGCCATTCTTTTATTGTTCCCAGTACAACCAACAGGTAACAATTAGCACAGTAAACAGTAACGTTGGGATACAGCAAGAAGACCCAAAAGGGACCAAGATCTCGCTTATTAGGTATCCTTGTATCATGAGACAAATGTAGAATGACAAATGAATGACCTTATATTAATAAGTCCAACTCAACTATGAAGCATAAACAGAACCGTAATGCAAAATAAAGACAAAAACCTTAACTAGTAAACATAGCCGTAAATATTCGTGTTGAAGCGTCCCTTGATTAAACTGTAGAATAGTAGTTTGTAAGCACACAGGAGTGGCTTCAGTTAGTTGAATAAAAATAAAGGATATTTGACTTCATACGTTTATCATTCTTGGTTTAAAGGGTAGCACGACACTTAATACCATGACACTTATTACCGTGACACTTAATACCGGACAGTTAGTCCCGCCGACAATTAGTCCCAATGAGCAATTAGATTCCACGGCAATTAATACCGAAGACATTTGATTCCACGACAATTAGTTACGACATAATACATGTACACCGATTGCACGATTGTACATGTACATAGATTGTACGACTTTTGTTCTTTATAATTATATGAAGTCGAGTCTCTGTTATGAATTGCGCGTCTCAGGATTTTGTTCTAAACCGATTTTAAACCGATTACATTTTAAGTGACCACGGAAGCGATTTTCGGATGTAGTAGTCTTCGGGGACGCAGAGACACGTATACGGCCCTGCATTGTTCAACATCGTCTTGTGGAACCAGCATGCCGCATCTATAGCTCGAACTACTAACGTTGTTGAGGGATGGCACCATGGGCTCCAATCGCTCTTTCACTGTCATCACCCAACGATGTGGACGTTCCTAACCGGCATCAAGCAAGACATGAACAAGCAGAAAGCCTTGCTACTACAAGCTGCGAGCGGTGTGATGTTCATCCCCCAAGAAAGAAGTAGGCCTAGCCTGTGCTAGGCTGCAGAAACGAGTCGAAGGAGCGGTTGCGTCATACGGAAAAACAGAAATCCTGTTGTTCCTTCGGGCCATGTCTCATCTTTCTCACTCGTAAACGTTTATAGTGCATACTGCTGTTCGATTGCTTTGACTTAATTTTAATAAATAAAACTTTATTTTTGATTTTTAGCACTAAATGTCGCGGTATGAAAATTCGTAACGATCATAGCATTAATAGTGCATACTGCTGTTCGATTGCTTTTACTTAATTTAAATAAATCAAACTTAAATTTTGATTTTTAGCACTAAATGTCGCGGTATGAAAATTCGTGTGACTATATGTCGTTGGGATTAAATGTCATCGGTATTAAGTGTGATAGGGATTATTTGTCAGGTATTAACTGTCGTGGTATTAAGTATCGCGGTATGAACTGTCATAGAACCGTTTAAAGGACTCTGATCAAACTAAAGCAGGGCGCAAGGCTATTTGCTGAATAGATTGTTATTTGAAGAGTGCCAGTGAGAGCTGTGTAGACACTGTAGAGTGGAGGGGGAAGAAAAGAGTAGACAACAGGAGACAAGATGAGATAAGTTAAGATAATGAAATATACGATAAGATAAATAAAAGCAAAGTAGCGCACATATTAGGCTCAGAACGGCAGTGGCTAATTACTTGATTGTTTAGTTTGAGGATACCTGATATTTCACAGGAGTAACGTAACCTTTGTCTCTCCAGTCCACTTCTGACGGAAACGATTCATTGACACCAGGCTGATGTAACTCAGTGGAATTTAATTCTTCAGAAGAAGACTCGTTTGGAGGTATGCCACCCGTTCTCTCTGCCACAACTTCAGGCGGCGCCTGTGAGCAAAATTCAAAAATAATCATGACAGTTTAGTATTGAACTGCGCATATGCATGACTCGAGGAAATTACCTAAGAAACCGAATGCAACATTCGGACAGAAATTCTTCATTCTAAGAGTTGTAAACATGTGGAATGGTTTGGATTGTAGTAATGTCTCAATGGACAAATAAATCTTTTGCGATAGAGCTTGGAGCGATGGGCTATCTAAAGCGTTCCAGGTTGACTTGCAGCGGTTCTTGCACAATTTCATGTCCTCTGCAACAGTTTCAGGTCCGCGTTATGTTGAGCAATGTGTTCATTTTGTCTCACATTCGTCACTTCATCTTGAAGAGTTTTCATAAGTTCGGAGACAGAGACAGAGACAGAGACAGAGAGACATAGAGACAGAGAGACAGACAGACAGAGAGACAGAGGGACAGAGAGGACAGACAGACAGACAGAGACAGAGAGAGACAGAGAGAGACAGAGAGAGACAGAGAGACAGAGAGACAGAGAGAGAGTCCATCAACGGGGTTATGCATGTTTGCGGTACTTGTCTTGTGGCGACGTCCCTGTATGAACACTGCATACTGATGAAATTTTGTTCTAAATGAGCTTCAGTACCATAGCGCCAGCTAACTATGTAGGCTAACCAACTAATTAACTAAGCAAGTAACTAGGTTACAACCTAGGTAACTAGCAAACATACTAGTTAACTAACTATCTGACCGACTCACTGACTTAACTACTGATGATTAACTAACTAATCACATAGCTAGTTGCTTACTAAAAAAGCTAACTGACTGACTTTCTAAATAACTTATTGGACGAGTGACAGTCGAACTAGAGGCTGTTAATATACTTCGTGGTTCTTATGTACATTGGGAACAATAATAACAACGAAAGAAAATGAATGGTTAGTTCCAAATAAATAAATAATGTTGGTTAAATGGGCTTGACATCTACGTGCTTTGTCATTAAATATTACTTATTATTAAATATTTCATTATTTGAAAGGTTAATGCCAAAAAATTAAATCTCTGTTGTTGAAGTTTTTTCTGAATGTAATATGACGTCATACCATGTCGGAAATTTCATTTATCCCCATCGTAAAACTGCTGAGGCCTATTGAGAAGAGATAGTTGTTGGCTTTTACTAGTTCCATGTTGAGTCCGAAGATAGCCTTACGAAGTAGTTCTTCCTCTATGCTCTTGTACACTTTGCCTAGAAAAAAATCAGGTACATTGCAACCATACAACGTTAAACATTCTTTTTGCTGTTATAAAAATATGAGTCTCATTCAAATACATACTATGCACAGTCTCCGTAATCTATTATATGGGGCAGACTTACCAGACTTTTGTCTGTAGCGTATTCATTTGTCTTCCTGGAAGAGAAACAAAGATACCATTCTTTAGAGGGAATGAAGGGCTTCATTTGCATACCAACATCTTTGTCTCTTTGAATACCGGAAGTGATCAAAATAAATAATAATACGCGTAATCTGTGTGAAAATGGCTGAATACAGCATTACAACGTAAACCGATATATATGTATGGATATATATGTATGGATGTACATTTATACTATATAAACATGTGTAGGAATGATTGTGTGTATATTTATACATAGATTAGTTTCAAAACACACATAATCTTATATTTGTTTATCCAAAAAGTACAAAATGTACGCAATAATATACAATATTGCTAATTAATGGGTTCCGTTGTTAAAAGTGATGTAATTTCGAGGTGCATTCACATAATCTACAACTAAATATACCGTTCTGTGCAGAAATGAATGCTGAATCCATTGGTATATTACAAGTTATGATATGTAAAACCAAACACGAAATCCAGGGTTTGGGTGGTAACCACCCCCCTTTGGTAGTCAGTGTTACAAAAAAAGCTTGGTAGCCCTAGGGTTAATGCCAAAAAATTAAATCTCTGTTGTTGAAGTTTTTTCTGAATGTAATATGACGTCATACCATGTCGGAAATTTCATTTATCCCCATCGTAAAACTGCTGAGGCCGATTGAGAAGAGATAGTTGTTGGCTTTGACTAGTTCCATGTTGAGTCCGAAGATAGTCTTACGAAGTAGTTCTTCCTGTAAGCTCTTGTACACTTTGCCTAGAAAAAAATCAGGTACATTGCAACCATACAACGTTAAACATTCTCTTTGCTGTTATAAAAATATGAGTCTCATTCAAATACATACTATGCACAGTCTCCGTAATCTATTATATGGGGCCTAGTTTACGTATACCAGACTTTCAAGAGATTGGCACTCTCCTACTTGTATGGTCAGCAGCAGAACGTAACTAAAAAATAGACAGTATCCGAATTTTTATTTCTGTTAAAACAAGACGATAGATTCACTCAAACAGCTTGAAATCATTTACCTAAACATCTAAATCTCCATTCCACCCACTAGTTTGTCCTTCACTCTTTTCTCTTTACCACTACACTTGTCTTCCGTTCATTCCTCTCCTTTACTATCCCTGCCTCCTACTCTTTCTTTACTTTAACTCTTCTGATTTTTTTATACATAACTTATGATGTGCTTAAACACCGTTTGGTCATGTGATTGAATAGCACATGTATAGTATATTTTACTCTTAAGTGTCAACAATGCGAAATTGTCGTGCTGATTATGGAAAAGATGGGGTCAATGCCTATAAGCTATAGCATCCTTTTGACTCCACTTGTGTAGTGGCTCTGCTGTTCAGTTGTATGAAAAAGTGCTTATTTTGTATTTTGTCTCCTGCTGCTGTTACAATAAAGATATCAATCAATCAATCATAAATACCATCATCGCATTTCTAGCTTATACGATAGAAAAGTTCGCACAGGTTCTTGTCACTCAGGCCACGTCGAACTGACGCCGTTACAGCGCAAACTGCAACTGTCTACTATCCCTCAGCGTACTATCCAATAGGAGGAAGTACGACCACATCACGCCGCTCCTCCGCGATGTATTGCATTGGCTGCCTGTTCCGTTTCCGCATCGAGCTCTGTCTGCTTGTCTTTAAAATCACTACACGCAGCTGCGCCCGAGTTTGTCAGGCGCTGCATTGGGACTCATATCCTATTATTCCGGGCTCCGGCTCCGATCGCTTGCGAAGATTGATCTCCGTGTGCGGAGGATGAGGACGCATCGGTGATCGTGCTTTCTCGGCCGCCGGTCCTATTACGATGCTGGAATTAGACTTCCTCCTGCTATCCGATTGACCGACTCATTGGACTCTTATTTAAATCCATTATTAAAATCACATTTGTTCGCCAGGGCTTATCCTGACTGTTGTTAGTTGTCTTGTCAAAACCCGCCCTTGTAACGGCATGGCCGTGTTACGGCGCCATAGAAGAGGGGTCAAAAATTATTATTATTATTATTAGCCCTTACCCCATACGTTGAATACTCGTAATCGTAAACTCCAAGCTTCTAAAGCCTTACATTAAAACAAGGCGCAGAGCTTACAATTTATCTATTAACAAACGTTGAATGCTCACAACGTTCTCGAAACCACGAATGCGTGGAATCCTACACACGTCTTGTTTAACTATTCCTCCTCATGTACCATACTACATAAACCAAAACAAAGTGTGTTGCTGTTTGGTCAGAAATGAAATATAACTGTTGATGTCTTAGGATATTAATTTTTGTTGGCTTCTGGTCGCCTTGTTTTGGGTAATTGAAAAACAATTTGCTTCCTTTCTGGATATAATTTTATATGCTTCAATAAGGCAAATTGTGATCCTTCTTACTTCCGAATACACCTGTTCAACTGCATATTTCGTTTCCATCATGTGTTCCATACTTGTATAAAATGTGTACAGCCACGTGCATCATTGATTGTGCTTTAAGTTTAAGGCCACACCTATAATTTTGGAATTACGAAAATCGAGCAATTTGCTATGTTGCCTAATGATTGCTGGTTGGGTCCTGCTGGCAGGGCTTGTAAGATGAGGGACGAGTTATTTGCACGCATTAATCTATGTCACTAAGGAGTTTTGCTCTGGGTTAGACCTTAACTTCCGAGGGGCCTTGCAACTAAGTAAAACCAGAAGGGTTCCTTCTGAATTCTGTCAAAGACTAAAACAGATTACATCGTGTCTTGAGTCTCTTGACTACTGTTGACACCCGCATAAACAGATATACTCTGCCCTCTGACCCCGTGGCAACCGAAACTGGACCTACTTTTAACTACCCTTTGGACAACTCCTCTGACTCGACGCAGCGCTCGAGAATAAGTTGGTGCCCTGTGCTTAGCTTTCGAGTGGCGCTTTAGAAGTTCGGAGAATACGATTACGATTACCGTTATTTTGTAACGTTGCTGAGTAAATTTAAGGAAAAATCTGTGCTTAAATGTCTACTTTATTATACTGTTGTGCAACACAATGAATTTTGCAACTTTAGTTTATCTGAAAGCGTAATTTTAAACTTCTGCAAAAAAGATAACTTTACCGAAAGTTTCCTTGAAGGATTTAAACAGGAAGTCGACATTTACGTTCAGATACAGTTCAGGTTTGACGGTTGGCAAAGTTTTATCCTTCAGACTCGTTGGACTGAGGTCCAATGGAGGTCGTATTGGTCTGCTTAACAGAGCTGACTCCACGGTCACCAAACAAGCCACAATCAGAAGAAAACTCAATTGCATGTTGCTTCAGATCTAAAAGAATAAACGCACATTCTAGGATTAATCGGAACCGTCGCAACCAGTGACCTCGAAGAAATACTGATCCGCTTCCACTTGGAAGCCGGACTCAAAATGCAATGGTGGATAAAGGAACTCCAGTTGGACAAAAGTAAAGAAACCATGTCCTACAGTGCGGATTTTCTTCTCTTTGGTCCTTAAATGAGAAATGGACGAATCCAAAGTTCCTGAAAGCAGAGCCAAACATTGCAAAGGTATGTTTTTGTATGTACCAAATTTTTTCCTTGGAGACAGATGCACACTTTGCGTAAAACACTTGCCTAAGACTTTATTATGTGCAGCACCATGAATTGTGCAACTTTACTTAATCTGAAAGAGTCGTGCTACCTCGCTCTGCATGCTCAAAATCGCAATCGTTAGCTTAGAGGTAGAGCGAGCTGATGATTGACCAGTGCGACACTCAAAGACTATCGTTTGTATTCGACCAATCGACTGACCAATAAGCAGCTGAGCCATAAATTTGTCACAATCCAGAAGCCAATGGCAGATTTAGAAAGTCCAAGGCAGTATAGCAATGGATGAATGTGTCTATCATTATTCTGTAAAAGGCAATCTCTCGCACACACCCAACTTTCAGAAGCAGACAATAACTTTGTGTCATAAGAATTTCCCTTGATATTGGACGACTGGGACGTGCCTTTCTAAAAATAAAATTTAGCTTTAACTCATCAGCTGACATTTTTAACTGAGCTAAAAAGGGGAAATTCTCTTTTTTACGAATCATGTTTAACAACAACTCAATAGGATGAAGTAGGCTACACCATTTAAAAATCACACCATAGAGACCAAACTGAAATAATTTTAAGCATTAAAGAGAGTACTTGGTCCAGAGATCTGAACATTCATGCCACCTGTCGACGCCGACGGAAATCCGTTTGTTGTCCAACGCGTAGATGAGTCATTTTCCGGTAACATGGTAAATTCAGAATTCAGCTGTCCCCGGTCATTTCTCGAAAAACTATACCTAGACTGATTATGCTAAGTGTTGATATTAAAATGTATTTGATCAGTCAACAATTTCAGATATTTGAAAATAATTTAAACAAATAACCTAATTTATTACAATTTATTTTCAATTTAAAATGTTCCACTCCGTTACTGTCCCTAGGCTCTAGTACTTATTGCTTTAGTCTACAATTTCGAAATGATTTGTATTGAGCCAAAAAATTCACGTGTTTCTTATGTATTATATATTTGTGTATGTTTTAAAATACAACTTGGTGAACCTGATCTTCAGTATAATTAAAGGAAAATTTTTAAAACTTGTCCCCGGTATTTATGTATACTCCGTTACCATGTAAAAAATTAATCTTCTATCTCAGAATCATTCAATTTTGTGGTCGCGCAACTAGACTCATCTCTTCTATGTAATCTATGTAAGCTATTTATATCTTCACCAACGATATAAGTGGTCCCACAAATTTCATACGAATTTTCATTTATTTCATACCAGATGTGTTTTTTTTATTCTACGGCCACTCCGTTACTGCATTTTTGCCATGATTATAAATGAATCTAATTCCAATAATATTTGTAATATAGCGCTTATAAGCAAAATAATGATTTTACCAACTTCGATGTGGACGCGTGAGCGATAATATGGTATTTACCGTGCTGCAACCCAAATTGTCTACTCCGTTACCTGTCCACTCCGTTAACATTTATTTGGTAACGCATGGGACCTATGTAACGGAGTGGAAAAATTGTGTTCGACACTCGAAAGATAGTAACGGAGTGGAATTATTATAGGCTAAATGGTGTGGTATTTTGATGCTGTGAGCAGATTTTAAAGACAATACCATAAATATTTTAGTGTTTTCTGTCTATTCGATCACTGGGAATGATTGGCTCAAGTGATTTCTTTTCAGTTGTTTGGGCAAAAATATTTATTCAACTTAACATTAAATGCTTTTATTTCCATAACGGAGTGGACCTTTTTCTAAATAAATGAAACTGTGACGGAATCAAATAATTATAAGTTTTCTAATTTCTTTTATTTCTATTTTATAAATATTAATACTAGAAACATATTGGAATGTCAAAATACACAAGAGAAGCTGTACAAGGTATAAAACAGTTCTCATATGTATACAGTAACGGAGTGGACAAATATTTTAGTAGGGCTACTTTTTTCTACCAAAAGTTTTTTTTACATTTACATATTAGTGCAAAACCAAATATATATTTGTGAAATAGAAACATTCAAGATTTGTTCCAAAGAAAAAAAACTGTATTTTGAAAAAAAAATTTTTTGCTTGTTGAATTTGTGAATTTACCATGTTACCGGAAAATGACTCAGTGACGTATCTGCGTGAACCCGCCATTGGTGACTGTTTACCTAGTTTACTAAGCATTGTTTCGATACCTGATGCAATAGTCTAGTTGCAAATGACATTTAGCATCATATAGGCTAGAGCAGAGAACGCACTTTTATGGCATACTTACAAATGTGCTAGATTAAGTGTCCTGAGACATACATATTTGAATTTAATTCACTGTAACATTAGTCCAGGGACGTCAGTATTCCAACAGACTGCAATGAAAAACTACTAGAGAAAACTGTTTCATACTCTCTACTCCCAGAACCCACAATAGAATAATACCTAAGGCAAACTCTCTATCTCGTAAAACATTTGTCACACGGATGCTTTATACTTAGTTTTTTCTTATCTATTTGATGATCTTTGCAATCCGAAATGCGGGTAGCAGTTTGTTTTTCAATAAAGGATATACTTACTTAACTGTGCTCTTATAAACGTATTAAGATTAAACTTGGTAAGAACAAATAAACGAAATCTACCTCCTAGTCGACGACTGGTCAGATTGAAGAACTGTTGGAATGACTACGTTTGCAAAGAGACACGCATGACATTGTAGTCTCCCATCTCTCAGCAAACAGTCATTTATTTCCGCTACGAGGAATTGATTTTCACTAAACGTCAAGTCAATCGTAAAAGCTGTATTAAAACAAACTGCTGACACTAATCAAACGTGAGACTTTTATTTGTGGTCCACATGGCACGTATAAAATTCGTGTTCGTTTGATCTCAAATGTTTTAGAAGCTTAAAATGTAGGTCACTCACCTGACCCGACTGAAGAGCCAGCTCAACTGCTTTGCTACTGGCGTATCACTGAAATACAACAAAACTTCATTCAGTGGAAAGTGAGAGATATGTTATCTAAACAGTAGGAATATCTATCTGTCTGTCTGTCCGTCTGTCCGTCTGTCCGTCCGTCCGTCCGACCGTCCGTCCGTCCGTCCGTCCGTCCGTCCGTCCGTCCGTCCGTCCGTCCGTCCATCCATCCATCCATCCATCTATCTATCTATCTATCTATCTATACCAATTTACCTAATTAAGGTTTTAGGCTGAACACAGGGCAGACGCCTCAGATAGAAAGACTGCCCAGGCGAGTATCATGATTGTGCTTCGTCTAAGCTTTTCTACACGGAAAGCAAAGATTTTACAAGTAACTCTAGCTCGTCAGAAAACGTTTGTTAAAAACGTACAATCATCCGTTCATACTATGACTTGTAATCGTACTTCGGTGTGTCAGTTTAAATTAATAATAAACACGAATGCTTGCCCAGCTGGCACACACAAGAGCTCTACTAGGTCTGACGTGGATGAATTTCATTTCCGGCTTGTGCTTATCAGTACTCAAATAATTTATTGTATTGAATGAGATATCTGTGTTTTGTTATAGGATATTGATCTACTGATATTTATTTGTTGAAGTTGTGCATTTTGATTAGGCCTACTAGAAATGTGAAATATGAGAAATATAAATTTCAAGAAATGTAGGCCTACTACAGTGTGATTCTCGTTAACGATAACGATAACGAAAATGTTCGTTAACGAAAATAAAATAATTTCGTTAAAGATAACTATAACTATAACTAAAAAATATCATTAACTATAACTATAACTATAACGAAAATAACACTAACGAAAATTCATCTTTATTTTCGTTAATGCATAACATAAAAATAGGAAGTGCAATATGGACGATTCGACATAAATTAGAATGAAAAATGCGATATTTTTATTATGCAATTTGTCAGTTAGTTTGGAAACTCGTGTATTCATGAAGCGGAATGCAACCATGCTTCAAAGGCTTTCAAAGCTCTAAGCAAAATTGTGAAACAGCGTGTTAATACGCACAATTTTGCTTATAGCCTTAATTATTGTAACTAAGTAGTAACTAAAATTAACGAAAATAAAAATCCATTAACTATAACTATAACTATAACTAAAAAATAATACTAACTATAACTATAACTATAACTAAATAAAAACCATTAACTATAACTGTAACTATAACTAAAATAAAATCTGTAAGGAGAATCACACTGGCCTACTATATAGAAATAGTTACAGGATATTGCCAAGATATTATATACAAGATAAAGACTATAAACAACGGAAGTATGATCGTAGGACTTCCTGAAATCCATCATATTGTATTGTATTGTATTGTATTTGAACACTTGTTATAGCGCCCCTTCCAGATTCATATTCAGAGGCGCTCCTGACTACTGCGCGGACGCTGAATCGGAGTTTCACGCCGAAGCGCATGAGCAATTGCGAGTGAAGGACTTGCCCAGGGTCCCTACGCGGCGGCTTTGAGGTGGATTCGAACCCACAACCCTCCAACAAATAACAAACAAAATGCAACGAGGATCCCCGAACCATTAGCCCCTCATCCATGCGTCAAAAATCGATCGTGATAAAAAAAATACTAGCCAAGAGAGTGAACACAAACAACGACAGAAGCAGTCGAGGGAATGGGCGAAGACCAGTTTGGGTTCAGAATGGGCATGGAAAGAAGGGACGCGATCGGAGCACTGAGGATAGCCTACTAACAGAGAGGAGCAACCAGAATGGCTGGGATAATAATAATAATAATAATAATAATAATAATAATAATAATAATAATAATAATAATAATAAATATAATGATGATGATGATGATGATGATGATGATGATGATAATAATATTTATTTATTTATTTATTTATTTATTTATTTATTGTTCCCAGTAATTGTACATTGACATTTAATTATGCATGTTACTACAATTTCCATGGAGTATTATATCATCATAATGTAAACAGAGCTTTTAAATGGGAGCAATAGGCGCACCTAAAGGGACTAATCCCGCTGAGCAGGGGCCTAATTACTTCATGAAAAGTGAGTCAAGATGATGGCCAGTTCTTTAGCAAGGACGAAGAGGGAAGTAGATAAACTTAACTACCGAATAAAAAATTACACATGTTCGGTACAACAATCAGCACAAGACGACAGTAGAAAAAAAGAATAATAAAGACAAAACAAAATGTTCCACAGGGAGCAAGACTATAGTCAGTCATGCTAACTTAACTAGGGTAGTGCAGTGCGTGCGCGCGCACCAGATGCTTGAAGAGAGCGAGGCTGGTGGCAGTACGTATCTTCATAGGAAGGTTATTCCACGTAACAGGGCCCTGAAATTTGATAGAAAATTTGCGAATGTTAGTTCTTGCGTAGATGCATCTATAGTCTCTGTTACCTCTAGTGAAGCCAGGAAGCAAAGTGTGAATAAAGTAGGATGAGAAGGAAGGAGGGAGCAGGTTGTTAGTGTATTTATACATGAGTTCCCCTGTCTGTACAAGTCTAATTTGCTTAATGTTTAAAAGTTTGTGCTCAGCGAATAAAGGACCTGTGTGACAGAGTCCTTTGGATTTAGTGTGATGGTCCTAATAGCTTTTTTCTGTAGAATCTTTAGTGCATTGAAATGAGTGTCGTAAGTAGAGGTCCAGATCAGGTTACAATATGTAAGGTATGGATATATTAATGTAAAATAAAGGTCCTTTAGCACATGAGGAGGGATCAAATAAGAGACTCTCTTAATAATTCCTATATTTTTTGATATTTTTTTGCTTATTTCATCAATATGAGTTTTCCATTTAAGGTGCTGATCAATGTGGACCCCAAGAAATTTTGTTGAAGAGACTTGAGGAATAATTGTATTATCTATGAGTACCATATTGTTAGTGTTGGGTATTGGTTTTTTATTGGAGCGAAATATAATGTAGTTTGTTTTATTGAGATTCAGTGAAAGTTTATTGGCTTTAAACCAGTCGCTAGCTGACATTAACTCATTGTTTACTGTTTGAAAGAGGTGGTCATATGAGGCATGAGACAGGAAGACGTTGGAATCGTCTGCGAATAGTATGTAATGCAAGATAGATGATGAGTTCGGGAGGTCATTTATGTATAGTATAAACAGTATGGGTCCAAGGATTGATCCCTGCGGGACTCCGGTTTCAATGGGCTGAAACTTGGAGACTTTGCCATTACAGAGGACCTGCTGTGATCGATTGCTTAGATAGCTTTTGAGCCAAAGAAGTGCATTACCTCTGATGCCATAGTGTTCTAGTTTGGCAAGGAGAATTTTGTGGTCCACAGTATCAAATGCCTTTGCCAAATCTAGAAAGATACCAATTGAATATTCGTTGTTGTCCATGGCCCTAGTTATTTTGTCATGAATATCAATCAAGGACATGGAGGTAGAGTGGCCAGGTTGGAAGCCATGCTGGAACGGGTATAGAATATTTTGTTGTTTTATAAACGAGAATAGTCTATCATACATTACTCTCTCAAACAGTTTGGAAAAGAATGTCAATATAGAGATAGGTCTGTAGTTGATTATTTCATTTTTAGAGCCCTGCTTGTGTATAGGTATGACCTTAGCAAGTTTAATTTCAAGTGGAACTTCACCATTTTTAAGGGAACAGTTGATTACTTCGGTTAATGGGACAGCCAGGAGTTCAATGACAGAAGATAATATGTATGGGTTCAGATCATCAGTACCAGAGGAGTGAGTTGATTTTAAAGTTTTGTTGATGGTTATTAGTTCCTGGGGGCAAGTTGGTATTAGAGCAAATGATTTTGGGGAGGACGGTAGCAGAAAATCATGGAAGCTTTTATTAGTTGGTTGTATTTTACTTGACAATGATTTTGCTAAGCCCGTAAAATATGAGTTGAAATGCTCAGCCATTGTTACAGGATCATTTATTACATTCCCTTCAAGTTTTATTTCATTTATAAATGTGTCTTTGTTACCTGACTTAATTATAGTTCTAATTACCTGCCAGGTTTTTTTATGTCATTGCTGTGTTTCATGAATTCATTAGTATAATAAGACTGTTCAACGTTCACGCGAATAGTTTTATATTTATTTCGGTATGTGATAAATGCATTTTTGTTATCAGGCGTAGGGTTTTTGATGTATTTGATGTAGAGTTTTTCCTTTTTTTGTGTGGATTTAAGTAGGCCCTGTGTCATCCATGGTTGGTGAAAGGTGTTATTTTTAGATGCCTTTTGGGGTATAAACGGAAATGCTTCATCATAGGATGTTTTAACCATATTCGTAAACAAGTTGTATGCTAGATCAGTTTTGTTTTCGTTACACAAGTGTAAGACAGGATTCCAGTCAGTGTTAGTTAAGTTACGTTTGAAGTTTATGGAGGTTTCATCATTTATCTTCCTTTTCATCTGGGGTGTTCCTATGTTTAGAGATGCTTTTGGTTCAGCTTTAGTCCAGGTTATTATGGGCAAGTGATCAGATATATCAGTTGTTATTATGGCAGACTCAATTATGTTATTAAGTGAGTTAGTAAAGATATTGTCTATTAGGGTCGCTGTCGTTGGGGTGATTCTAGTTGGTTGCAGAATCAGTGGGAGGTAGTGATGGGTAGTCATGGACTCTATAAATTCATTAGTTGGGGTATGATTTCCATATGCCAATAGATCAACATTAAAATCACCAGTTAGAAAAGTTTCCTTGGATTTGTTCCTGTTCTTATTTAGGTTTTCCGTTAGAATTTCAAATTCCTTGTTAAACTCATCAAGATTGAGGCCAGGGGGTCTGTATATTACACCAATAAGTTTATCCACCGTTTTGTGTTGCGGGATGTTAATAAATAGACTTTCAAATGAAGACATGGATTCAGTGACAGGGAGGTCTATTTTGGAATACTCAATATCCTTTCTGATGAGGAATCCAACCCCTCCTCCTCTCCCCTGTTTTCTACTCTTGTGTAAGAAGTTATAGCCAGTGATAGCAATTGTGTCAGTCATTAATTCAGTCAGCCAAGTCTCAGTTAGTGCAAGGACACACACAGGAAGCTGATGCAACAGGAGTTGGATTTCAGTGATTTTAGGAGTAATAGAGCGACAATTGATATGCATGATAGAGAAAGAGAGCGCGTATTTATCAAATTTATTTACTAATTGGGTTGGACCAAAGTATTCACTATCTTTTGCAATATTACAGAAGTAGTTTCTATCAGGATCCAGGTCCTTATTGTTGAGTAGGGGTCGGTGTGATTCCTCCCTGTTAAATAACTGAAGTCTAGTAGGCTTATGGTAATCTGACTCATCCCTACTGGCTGGAGTGGACATAACACTAGTATCAACATTGTAGGTAGAGCTCAGTGAACAAGCATTAGTTGAACAATCCTTGGATTGGCAGTTGGTTAAAGAGGTCAGGGTACAGGTACTTTGGCAGATTATATAGGGCTTTATGCCAGGGCAGCCACATGCCCTCTGGTCAACAACTGGTTGGGGCGCGCACTCACACTTTAATGGTTCAGTTCCTTGTGGGTCATTGTTCATCAGAATACAAGAACAGTGCAAACAAAAAACAAACAAAAGAAATCCTAACTAAAGGAGTCCTAACCGGACAATCAACCAAATATAAACACAAAACATCAAACTGCGTCATTTCCCGATCAAGCCTACGTGGTAGCATATGTGCATCTGATACAGGAACAACAAACAGTGCTGTGGGATTAAAACACGACATCTGATAATTATTATGCATTATATAAGTGACTTTAGTAGTAGATGGAAGACTAGCAGATAGCACAGAGAGCAATGTGAGTCAGCAGATTCAACAGAAATTTGTTGCAAAGCATTGGGGCACACTACATGCATCAAGTCAACCTGATTGCAGGTCGAGCTCAGTGTTTATACCAAGAGAGAGAAAATATAATCATACACTCATTCAGATACATACACTCAGATACATCGTCATATGAGTTCATAGCAATGAGGCTCTGTGTTTAAAAGAAAATTCTGTGCCAAAGTAAGTGACTTGCCAGGTGGACAAGCCTGATAATAACAAGTGTTTTTACACCAATGCACAATAGTCAAGACAATTAGCATGTCCAATAATAACAGAAACCATTGACAGCCATTTCCATCAGTGCTGTACAGATCACGCAAATAATCTAATAGCAGCGCACGATAATCAAGATATGTTGCGTAACAGTCAAAAAGTAACTCAACAATTGACAGGTAACATATCAAATGCAGAGGTATCTTCTGACCAATTGACCAAGGTGATCAGTTCCCGTAGTGCAATCATACACCATATCATCAGTTACATCAGTTACAAATGTGATGTATGTATAAGGTATGTATGTGAAGTCAGCTCATTTACAGGAACTGCCTCCTAAAGTACATCGAATAAGCGTTTCATATTCAGAGTGTCACAGAGGTATCCTTTATTGAGGCGGTGATTAACCAAGATGTGCAGTTTCATTAGCACTTTCTTACATCAATATTATTGTGCCACCTTGTACATCAGTTCAAGAAGTTGCCTCAGTAATGTATGTAAAATTAGCTCATTTACAATTTGGGGATCATATGACAACTTATCAAATCTTTCCAGGGTTTGATTATGTATGCGTGCTTTGATAAGTTGTGATATAACAATTTATCGTAGCTGGAGATCATTTGTATAACTATAACCATGCTTTAATATTAAATTTACACAGAAGAATGAGTAAAGATGCGAGATGGGGTGCTAACGTTAATGTGCGTTGCATTTTGAGTTCCATCACTTTCAGCGCATCACTAGACACGTAGAAATGTAGTGGACTAACACAGGAGAAGAAAGTAAATGTCATCTGGAGTAGACAGCGCACAGCAGATTGTCTGTTCAGATCGTTTGTTCATAGATCTCAAGGGAAAGCAAGCTTCTGCAGCTCCACCAACGACTGAATCCTCCTTGGTGTGTCAGACTCGGACAGAGTTTTTTTGATGTATATGTGTCCTCCATGCGACCACGATGATGCAATGGTTTTGTCTCTAACCATGCCTCTTGCGGTGGCATAGATCTGAGCAGCGTTTCTTGTTAGATGCTCGTTGATGAAAATCTTGTCGTGCGTTTGTTGGTCCATGAGAGTGTGAGGTGAGGACGTGCGTAGTTTTTTCTTCGCCTTGAAGACTTCATTTCTTGCTCTGCGTGTGGTGAAGCTCACGATAATAGGTTTGTTGGGCACTTTTTTATTACCTGGTAAACGATGTGCCGTAGAAATATCCATTTCTGTCAGCGTGAGTCCCAGAAGGTCATGACATGTCTGAAGAATAGTAGAGGTGATAGTGTTTTCAGTTTCGATGGGAGGTCCAGGATAAGTTTGAGTTCCGACGAAGCCGGAATTATATTCTGGTATACCATGGAAAATGAGGTTGTTCAGTCGTGAGTGACGTTCAAGGTCCTCCATTCTGGTTTCGTGGGTTGTAGTGACTGCCTTCAAAGACTTTAATTGGTCATTCACGTCTGTCAGAGATTCCTCTATCTTGGCAAAGGTTTCAAGCTTTGTTGTTTCCATACTGGTTGTGAGGGAGGTTGTAATTTCCAGCTTTGTGGTCTCCATGTTTGCTGTGAGGGAGGCTGTGATTTCTGCACCCAGTTTTGCGACTAGCTTCTCCATGAGAGGGGTAAAGAGCTCAGTAAGACGAGCAAGTAAAGTATTCACTATTTTTTCGTCCAGAATGAGTTCCGCTAGTTCATCGATTTTGGCTGTTTTTTTCGCCATGGTCGGTGGGTTAACTAAGCTCCGTCGATGGTTTAACCAAGGCACGTAGAATTCAACTCGAGTGATAATGAGATTTAGTTCACGTAGTGTTATGAAAACAGTAACCCTTGACCCAGTATAACGAGTTGTAGAAGTTTCGTAATATTCCTCCACGTGTTGCAAAGGCGACGAGTCTTTTAGCCTGTGTTGACTGGGCAAGTGACGCCTGAATCGTCTTAGTAAACAATTTTCACGACAAGAAACACTAAATTTTCAAGCGACAGACCACAACCGCAATACACCCAAACTATTTCGTCGATCATTCAGAGAAAGAACGGACTTTATATGTGGATAATATCGCATTTAGTCGATTGTCCGGCCAGGATAAACATTAAGCCACCATCTTGGGCTCGTTCATATATATCTTCTTCTTGCAAGTAATAATAATAATAATAATAATAATAATAATAATAATAATAATAATAATAATAATAATAATAATAATAAATATAATGATGATGATGATGATGATGATGATGATGATGATGATGATAATAATAATAATAATAATAATAATAATAATAATGATGATGATGATGATAATAATAATAATAATAATAATAATAATAAAAATAATAATAATAATAATAATAATAATAATAATAATAATAATAATAATAATAATAATAATAATCTTATTTATTGATTCAAACTGACAAGTACACAGTAATATTTGCATGACACAGTAGTAACAGGCGATAACAAGTTTAACAGGAGTCGAGTTTAACTGTATGGCAGCCATAGTCTCTTATAAACACTTATGCGGGAAACCTTCAGCTGGGCGAGAGTAACGTTGAGCAAGCGGCTGATGAATTATGCTATCTACGTGACGCCGACGGTGAAGGTCGGAAACAACCTCAGCGGAGTAAACTGTCATGGGAACCCCAACGGCCTAAAGGTGCTAACGGTCACAAATCTCATAATATTGTCTTGGCTGTCGAGTTGCAAGTGACTGTTGTTGCTTCTTTTCAGTAAACACTAACGTATTTAAATATATTTCAGTTAATACATGTGAGCAATATAACATTTATAAACTAATATAAGAGTTAAGGACAGCATTAGAAAGTATAAAACTTTTAAGGTAGCATTCAAGTGGTAGACTCCTTATTTGTTATGGACCAGTGGTTAATCCAGGCTTATGCCCAAGTCATAGTTAAGTAGCCGAAATGTTTGCATGATTGGCTACATATGCGAGAGGTATTACACTGGATTCCTGTTGCTGAGAGTATATCATTTTAAGATCATCTTGCTGTCACGTGCTTCAATTGTTGTCTCTAAACAGGCATACATACATCAGGGAGCTCCGTGTTCCAGATTTAAGACTTCATGTTTGAAGATTGCGGGTGGCTCGGTCGCATTATAAACGTGGAGTACAATACAATACAATACAACACATTACAATACAACTGGGGCGCGGTGGTGTAGGGGTATGTTCGGTGCCTTGCAGCTGGAGGGTTGCGGGTTGCAATTGCTCATGCGTTTCGGCGTGAAACGCCGATTCAGCGTCCGCGCAGTAGTCGGGAGCGCCTCTGAATGGGCAATCTGGTAGGGGCGCTATAACAAGTGTTCAAATCGTAATCGTAATCATAATCGTAATCGTAATCGTAAATTTATATAGCGCCACTTCAAGAAATACTCCTCAGAGGCGCTCGACAAAGGCATGACAACACCAAACCACGATCGAAAAGAATGGTGTTCAAACGCCTGCGGAAAAGAGGCAAGGAAAGACCAAGAAGCTCATTACGTAGGTTGCTAGGCAACCCATTCCAGAAAGATGGACCGATCACAGCAAAGCTCTTATGAAGCACCATGGAAGTTCGAGCCACAGGGACAACCAGGTCGCCTTGAATGGCAGAGCGAAGGAATCTACGACCTGGTATGAAAAGCACTGGCACACACAGCTCCCTAAGATAGACTGGGGCTTGACCTGCAAGACAATTGCGCATAAGCATTAGGATCTTAAACTCAATGCGTTTTTGCATTGGCAGCCAGTGCAGTTCCTCCCGTATAAAGCCAGATATATGCTCGAACTTTGGTATGCCTCCTATCAGCCGAGCCGCGGCATTTAGCATAGATTGCAGTTGACCTATGCGCGATAGGGCTAAGCCCGCATATATAGCATTGCCATAGTCGACTCTCAAATACAATACAATATATTCAAGAAATCAATGGTATGGCAGTCATCAAAATACTATTATTGGTGTTATCGAGTTAGCTACATTGGCTAGAGCGAAGGGTGCGTCTCATCATGCGCCTAGGTGTTAGATAGCGTGTAGATCGCGGTTCGCCTCCCGAAAGTGGCTTATTTCAGAAATTTAAATCTTGGGCTAGCACGGTTCGTGAATGGTGGTCTAAAATAGCGTGGCGCCAATTCTGATGGGTAGCGGTGATGAAGGATCTCACCTGATCAATTCATTGAGAAATGAGCAGGGTCATTGAGGCCATAGGGTCGCTAAATGAAAGCGTGCACATTTACATTTGCAGAAGCAGCGAAGTTGGGCCATGAAGGACGTGACCTTAGACGGCTTGTATCGCATTTTCTCCTCAGCTGAAATGCCTTAGATTAATTAGTTCTGATTGAGACTCTCAAACAAGGACGTTATTATTAGCGAAGCAAATTTAAAAAAAAAACTTGACACAGGCCTAACACCTGCTGCTTTTATTCAATTTCATAACTTTGCAATTTGGACGCTACAGCATAGATGTGAGGATTCTTATTTGTACTAAACATTGTTGGGTGAACGGCAAAGTTGAGGGCTCTCGCACAGTTTTAATTGTCCTGGCTCAGGGTTGAATCATGGCTTTGGGGATTGGACTTCCAAGACACACAGAAATTCAACTATCGTTGGCCCAGTTTTGTTTCGTCCGACGAAATTATAAATGACTCCGAAAGCCTGTATCGATTTTTACAATTGATCGCCTCTCTCAAAGTGCGTGTAGGCTATGTATTGCTACAAATATCAACTCGCACAATTATATTGAATACTGAGTGCCGACACTATCGGCCTAGACACAGATAGGCCTACAATCTATGGCGTATATGCATTCCTGAAAACGAACAAATATATTATATAGAGAGCGATATAAAACAAGTACAACAGCTGTACAACAGCTGTACGAAGAGTATTTCAATATCAATAAATCATAAAATCTCACTCACAAACAAAACATACACAGTTTCACGTATGGCCATAGAAATCTTCATCGGAATGTTTTAGTCTTCTTTTTCTGGAATCACGATCACTTTCATCGCCCAACAATTAAAATTCCATCCAATTATATAAACATCGTTCGCCAAATACAATTACTAATTTTATCGCCGTGAAAGCTATATGTAAGAATCTTGAGCGGATGAAACGATAAAAGTTTGACTTAAGTTGGAGTCACATTAATTGTTCAGACATTTCAGATACTGTGAATAGACATTGAGCTAGTCCTTCGCACACAATTGCTCTGCGACATCGAGTCTCTCCCAGTTTCTGTCTATATATGTCTCTGTATCTCTCTATCTTTCTCGCTGTCTCTCTCTCACTCTGTCTGTCTCTGTGTCTCTGTCTGTCTGTCTCTGTCTGTATGTCTGTCTGTCTCTGTGTCTGCCTGTCTGTCTCTTTGTCTGTCTCTCTCCTCTCTCGTTCTCCTTGTCTGTCTCTCTCCCTCTCTCGTTCTTCTTGTCTGTCTCTCTCCTCTCTCGTTCTCCTTGTCTGTCTCTCTCTCCTCTCTCTCGTTCTCCTTGTCTGTCTCTCTCCCTCTCTCGTTCTCCTTGTCTGTCTGTCTGTCTGTCTGTCTCTCCCTCCCTCCCTCGCTCCCTCCCTCTCTCTCTCTCTTCTCTCTCTCTCTCTCTCTCTCTCTCTCTCTCTCTCTCTCTCTCTCTCTCTCTCTCTCTCTCTCTCTCTCGGTGTCTATCTGTCTCTGTCTCTTGCTGTGTATGTCTGTCTGTCTCTCGGTCCCTGTCTTTGTCCATTTCTCTGTCTCCGTCTCTGCCTGTCTGGCTCTCATTCCTGTGTTTCCTACACACTAATTAGATCCATTTTCGTATTTTATCATTTTTAAACCAGCAGCAAACAATTACCTAAAACGTGTGCATACGTTTTACAAAACCGTTTTCTTAATTTTGAAAGAAAGAAAGGTCAAAGTCTTAACCAGTATGTGGTTAAGACAATCCTATATTATTTTGCCTTAGAGATTTGATGTAGAAATTCATGTTTATTAATTTCAGATAGCTTTATCGCACATGTGTCCTGCAGCAGGTTCACCTGTCCCAGCGTCAAGGTTGAGTAAGACTTAAAAGATGAGTGTTGAATCATTGTGGGTGGGGTATTCATGAAACAAAGTAGACGAAAGAGAGCGAACGCACAAAGCATCTAGCAGAAGTTGACTGTGCATCAAAAAACGATTATGGTCGACGATGAATGTGCATGTAGGTTCGGTTAAAGCAATCCATGCTGGTTTTACTGTGGGCATCGGTTAACTGACGAGTGGCTGGTTCATAGGCTCCGGACTGTCACACCACTAGCAATCTGAGTTTCTTCAAAGTGCTGCTGAACTGGACCAGACGAAAACTAATGAAATTTATATTGCAAACGGTACATCATTCAACGCTGATGGATTATATGAGATGGTTGCCTGGATTGTACGCAGGACGATGGCACAATGTACAGAATCAAAGTCAAAGATGTTCTGTATGCGCCAATGTTAACTGGAAGTTTGTTGTCCGTAAAGAAACTAACAAGTAAGTTACAAGTAAGAAAGTTGGATTTACTGATAATCAGTGCTTCATAAGCGACAATAAAGAAGTGTTGGCTGTTGGAAAGCCTGAAAGTAACTTATACAAGCTATATTGTAAGGATAAGTCAGTTTTTTGCAAATGTGGCCAAATCTGAAGCAAAGCATGAAGACTGTGCATTCATTTGTGGCACAGACTGTTAAGGTGTCAAAACCCAAATGCTATGAAGTGTCTTAGTAAAGAAGGTCTTGCTATGGGCATCCACGTCAATGAACGTAATCTGATGATAAAATGTGAGCATTGTATAGGCCTACACAGAGACCATAATCCAGAGATGAGTGTTCACCGCACAGAGCAACCACTAGCCTAGTCCTAATTCATAGCGACGTCTGTGGTCCTACGAAAACACTAACACCTGGAAAGAATAAAATACATTGTGACATTTATTGGTGATAATTCACGTTACGCGTTGTACTACATGTACCTAATTCAAAGAAAGGGTGCGTAGCAGATAAATATCCAGAATTCGTTGCTGAAGTAGCCCTAAGCAACAAGTTTCAGCGAAAGCCGAAAATGTTGAGATCAGAATACGATGGTGAATGTCAATCAGTGTAACCTTTTTTTGTAACAGCAATTATTGAGAACAGACTCAGTAATTATAACATTATAGTACAGAATTATCTTCGGTGTAAAATATAAGTAAATTTGCTCTGACAAAACACTTGCTCCCAAATTGACGAAATAGCATAGCAGCTGTACAAATAAGGTTAATACAAGCTGCTGCTTATTGACATTGACCCCCAGCCTTCTAGATCTTGTAACACAAACTCAGTGTTGTATATATACCTGAGAAGTTACCTGAAACAGGAAGGCATTCCACTGCAAACGAGTATACCATACTCGCCTTCGCAGAATGGAGTAGCAGAACGAAAGAATAGATCGATAATTGAAATGGCTTAGATGCCAGATAATCACTGCAGTATTGGGGTGAAGCAGTCATGACAACTGTTTATATGCGAAATAGATTGCCAACAAAGGCAACAGACAAGATTCCTTCTGAATAGTGGAATGGAGAAAAACCAGATTTGTCATATTATCAGAATATTTGGCATCAAGGCTTTTGCATACATTCCATAGGAGAAGCGAACTAAAGTTCCTTTAGGATTCAGTGAGCAATCAAAGGAAACAGTCTGCTGCTGACAGGTACAAACAGAATTAATTTTCAGCTGCAGTGTGACATTTTATATAGCATCCCTTCAAGGAACTTACTCAGAGGCGCTCCCAGCCCAGCCACGGCTAAACTTGGCTTTTTGTCCGTCTGTCTGGGACAAACTTGGCAGCAACCTCGCTTCTTTGGAGGTTCCCGAGTGTCGTCTAATAGTCGTGCTCTAATCAGTGGCATCTTTAGCTCTTTTCAATCAATCAATCAATCTTCGTTTAATTCAATAAATCCAGTTGTCATTAAAGAAACTGGTTACGAGTAACACCAATTAGCTGTAGGGAGCAACAAGTAAGGAAGTAATATAGCCTAGTGGGTTTTGTGCAAATTTAGACTGTCTAATGAGAAAGAAACATCAGTTAGGCTGTAGTGCTGACCCTTTCTGTGTTATATGTACTGTAATTTTATCCATATAAAATTCGCATGGAACTCAACTGGAATACGTTGTGACAACCATTACAGTTCTCGTTGAAGACCACAGCAGCCATTTCACTTATAACATCGTTCCATGATTTGAAAATGCACTCTGGGTCATTTTGATCCCATGCCAGACGGGTTAATGGTTAAGACAGCTTCTATCTGATCTTCATATACAGTGCGCTCAATCAATCACCATGATAATTATTATGAGGACAATCAAGGTGCATCAAGATTGCATGTAACGAGAAAATCAGTGCACGAACAAAGCTCTTTGGACATCATCATCGTGATTTGCAATTTCGTGGTGTCATTAGCTTGAAATATTGTGCAAGTGGCCAGATGCTTGCCGACATTATGACTAAGCCCTTGCAAAAGACAAGCTACACAACATACTGGTATGTACATAGATACCAAGAAGTTACTGTTGAGTGGGGGTGTTAGAGTCTTAGATAACTCCTGCTGCAGTCACGTGATCTGTTGTGTATTCTTCTGTATGTTTATTCCGCCATTACATTATGTTATGATCTGCTATATTAAACTTTGCTATCAACAAGAGACTGCTAATCATTGTCATCACCATCACCATCACCCTCTTCCTCATCATCCTTCTTTCTCCTCGTCCTCCTCGTCCTCGTCCTCTTCTTCTTCTTCTTCTTCTTCTTCTTCTTCTTCTTCTTTCTTCTTCTCTCTTCTTCTTCTTCTTCTTTCTTTCTTCTTCTTCTTCTTCTTCTTCTTCTTCTTCTTCTTTCTTCTTCTTCTTCTTCTTCTTCTTCTTCTTCTTCTTCTTCTTCTTCTTCTTCTTCTTCTTCTTTCTTCTTCTTCTTCTTCTTTCTTCTTCTTCTTCTTTCCTTTCTTCTTCTTCTTCTTCTTCTTCTTCTTCTTCTTTTCTTCTTCTTCTTCTTCTTTCTTCTTCTTCTTCTTCTTCTTCTTCTTCTTCTTCTTCTTCTTCTTCTTTCTTCTTCTTCTTCTTCTTCTTCTTCTTCTTCTTCTTCTTCTTTCTTCTTCTTCTTCTTCTTCTTCTTCTTCTTCTTCTTCTTCTTCTTCTTCTTCTTCTTCTTCTTTCTTCTTCTTCTTCTTCTTCTTCTTCTTCTTCTTCTTCTTTTCTTCTTCTTTCTTCTTCTTCTTCTTCTTCTTCTTCTTCTTCTTCTTCTTCTTCTTCGTATTCTTCTTCTTTCTTCTTCTTCTTCTTCTTCTTCTTCTTCTTCTTCTTCTTCTTCTTCTTCGCATTCTTCTTCGCATTCTTCTTCGCATTCTTCTTCTTCTTCTTCGCATTCTTCTTCGCATTCTTCTTCTTCGCATTCTTCTTCTTCGCATTCTTCTTCGCATTCTTCTTCGCATTCTTCTTCTGCATTCTTCTTCGCATTCTTCTTCTTCTTCTTCGCATTCTTCTTCTTCTTCGCATTCTTCTTCTTCTTCTTCGCATTCTTCTTCTTCTTCTTCTTCTTCTTCTTCGCATTCTTCTTCTTCTTCTTTCAATGCACGTGCAATGCAGAACATTAATAATGAACTGACTAATAATGGACCCGAATTTACTGCTATCATTTTGCCCTAAAACATTATGTAGATTATTGACAACACGTTACTGTGGCTACTCACGGCACTGAAAGCCCAGCATCACCATCACCATCACCCTCTTCCTCATCATCCTCTTTCTCCTCGTCCTTCCTCGTCCTTCGTCCTCTTCTTTCTTCTTCTTCTTCTTCTTCTTCTTCTTCTTCTTCTTCTTCTTCTTCTTCTTCTTCTTCTTCTTCTTCTTCTTCTTCTTCTTCTTCTTCTTCTTCTTCTTCTTCTTCTTCTTCTTCTTCTTCTTCTTCTTCTTCTTCTTCTTCTTCTTCTTCTTCTTCTTCTTCTTCTTCTTCTTCTTCTTCTTCTTCTTCTTCCTTCTTCTTCTTCTTCTTCTTCTTCTTCTTCTTCTTCTTCTTCTTCTTCTTCTTCTTCTTCCTTCTTCTTCTTCTTCTTCTTCTTCTTCTTCTTCTTCTTCTTCTTCTTCTTCTTCTTCTTCTTCTTCTTCTTCTTCTTCTTCTTCTTCTTCTTCTTCTTCTTCTTCTTCTTCTTCTTCTTCTTCTTCTTCTTCTTCTTCTTCTTCTTCTTCTTCTTCTTCTTCTTCTTCTTCTTCTTCTTCTTCTTCTTCTTCTTCTTCTTCTTCTTCTTCTTCTTCTTCTTCTTCTTCTTCTTCTTCTTCTTCTTCTTCTCTTCTTCTTCTTCTTCTTCATCTCCTCTTTCTCCTCCTCCTCTTAAAGGGGCAGTGTGCAAAACAATTAGTGCAACCATCCATCAGACTATGCAGTTTGAAGGAAACATAGGCCTACACAATCATCTTGCATCGGATTTGTAAACCGATGCAGTGTAAGTCGAGCCTCTTGAGTCCGATTTGATTAAAAACAACATATCCATTTGCTTAATAATATTACTTGAATGTTAGTTATAAGTTCTGGCACCAACTATATTATTATATTTTACGAAAGCGTCATACAACGAATTACGACCAAACGACAAATACATGTTTAGTAGATTAGTTGAATTGTATCAAGTGATCGTCGACTTCACGGAAATAAGTATTACCGTCGGAGTAGACAAATGAACTAGAGTTGTGTGAAGTAGTTAACTGAGTTGTATGAACTTGTTAAAATTAAAATAAGTAAGACCAAACATACATCACCTCCTAGTCAACGACTTGTCCAAGATTGTGGACTTGTAGAAACACGGTTGGCAAAGAAACTCAGGTTTTCATATTTTATTCAAGAAACTAACTATAACGATGAATTTATAATTATTTTCTAATGCTAGAAATGAATTTCGTAGTTTTTCCAGAACTCTGTCATTATTTCTACCATCAAAAATTACAGTACAAGAAACTATTGGCAATAAATTCATGTGCGAATAACAGAGATGTTGCAAGTACTTATGTTGCAAGTACTTATGTTGCAAGTACATGTCTACAAGAACAAATACGAGTACTTCGGTCTCAAGTTCAAGTACTAGTACAAGTACTTAGGTCTCAAGCGCAAGGCCGAGTAGGCCTACAAGTACACAGTAGGCTACTGCTAGAACAGAGATATCTACTTCTTTAACAAAGCAATGGTGTATTGCCACATGCACTCATTTAGAATTGCTTTTGTGAAATATAAGGATGTGAGGCTTTGTGAGCATCTTGTCATTCAAATTTGATCAATGCGGTTCTTAATATTAAACCTCATAACTAAACCCACGTTCATCTGGAGCGCTCACATGATGCAGTCACACTCAATGCTTTAAACGCTGGTTCATACAGAAATTTTAGATGAAATTGATATCATCCATATCTGCTTAACTGGTCATAAAAGGAACCGTTTTCTCGAATTGTTTAGATTAGACCTAGCCTACTTACTAGTTGTTTAATCACAAAATAAATGGTTCTCAGTTCTCATCGGAACTGTTGTTATTTGGTGGCTTCATTTAAACAAGAACAGGTACCTGTTCAATGTTTATACTACTCTCAGGCGACCCCAATATCCTGCTTATAACTCACGTGAATCTATATTTTCTTTTGTAGACATGCTTGGGAATTGCTAACGGATGAATAAACTAAGAATATCCTAAACAATCATGAAAAACGATGTCTCCATCACGATACATGTGGCACACCATCTACAACTGATGTCCAGCTCGAATATTTATATTCTCTTGAGCACACCTTTAACGTACTGCATAAAAGTCTATCGATTTTAACTCCTCTCCTATATTTCCGTTCAGACCAAGACCTCAAACTGAATAGACCATCACCATTGTCCAAAGCTAGATTATGTGAAGATTATTTGGATGTATCTTGATAGTAATCATCAGTGTTTGTTGAAGAACTTTTAAAGTTCGCTAAACGACAGGATAAGTTGCAAATGACGCGACTCCACATTGGTTGTTCTTGTTTCTTGACATGTAGATGTAGCCGTTCATTCCCCATCCCTCTCCCCAGCTGAAAAAGGGCAAACAAAGAAAATTGCAAAGCTAGGAGAATAAAACACAACGTAGAATAGGTCTTATTGTCGCTTTTCCAATGTGCGAAAGGGTGTCCTAAATTTTTGGTTTACACTACAGATTCAAATTCCTGAAATTCTCATACACGGCGCAATTGACTTGCACTTAGTTACGTAATTTGCGCCTAATAAAACTTCATAATTATGGCAATAATATAATAGAATAATAATGAGTTAAACCTTATAAGAAAATTGGAAAATTTAGCTGGACCTCTAAATCATTTTTAATCTCGCTGTAACTTGGCAGGTTTTACAGTAGTACATCCAACGCACTTGGTAGAGGTTGGCCATTGATATAACAGACGTTTACTTTTGGTGACACCCCAATGCCTTTAGGCAGACGGAGATTGAACTGGAAAAGTTTGGTATTGCTATATTCGACGCGCATCATATATAGCCTATCAGTATAATATGGTGAATATGGAAATTTCTATCATGAAAATTACGATGACATGGATAATTAAATTCCTTGTGGTGTTAATTGTTATAATCGCTATAATTATAATACTGCAACTGCTGATACTGCAGATTCAGCTCAAGTTGATGATGATCGTGATGTTGATGCTTGTGATAGTGGATATCATAATAATATGGTACAGACTACAATTATTTGACCTGAATACAATTAAGAAGAGGAGTCTAAAATGAACATCTGCCTGTCTATATTCACCTGTTCTTTGCAATCCAGAAGTCCTTTCCAAGTGAAGATGTTCCATACCCGACAATTGTAACGGCGTGGTCAGGTCTTCTACTGCTGCACTCTGGGTCATCGTAAACGCCTGGTCAATAATAGGCAAATTACTCTGATTCAGTTAATGAAGGGATTCGGTTAGTATCGCAGATGTCTACATGTACAAATGTATACAAATATTTCTACACTCCATTTAAATATAAATCCTTACACGCATGCTTACACATATGCATACGTACACGCGCACATAGGCCTACATACAAATATACATACATACATAATTGTATACATCCATACTTACATACATGCATACATATAATGCATACAACATAGATACATACATGCATACATGCACGTGTGTGTATATGCATGCATACACACATGGTTGCATACATACAATCATACATGCGTGCATACATTATAATTGAATTTGCTTATGAGTCCACCGCTCAAATTTTCCATAAATGTAAAATCCCGAAACCTGAACAGATTAAAATTATCCAAATCTGTGAGTTTATATTTAAATATAGGTCACATGCGCTGCCACCGACTTTTGATGGTTATTTTCACTCAACCTCAGAAATCCACCGTTACGAAGTAAGATCTGCTGCAAACTTCAGAGGGATCTCCACTCGCACCAACACACGAAAATTCTCTGTAAAGAACGCTGTCCCTGCGTTATGGAATGGTCTCTCGCTACAACTCAGAAACGTCCATAGTTTCCTTTTGTTTAAAAGCCAACTACGCGTGTATCTCTTATCTCCGGTTATTTAAGTTTATTCTATGTTCACGTTAGTTAACTAGTTAAGATTTATTCTTTGATAACGCATCCTTTGTTTCTAGTCTTTTAAAACAGAGACTTATAGATATTTCCCGACCACCTTATTACTAGTATTACTTTACTTTAGGGCAGGGGTGTCAAACCTTTTCTAATGGCGGGCCAGTGGCAATATTTTCCAGCAAGTGGCGGGCCGGAGTGCCGAAGGCGCCTGAGCAAAATGGGCGATGGGATCTGTGTGGGGGCTCGGTGATCCCGTCCCCAGAAAAGTTTTTAGAAACTAAATCTTAAATGATGCATTTTTAGCACACAAACAGTCAAATTAGGCTTATAAATCTAAAATTTACCTTCATTTTTCAATGACGAACATCATATAAAGCACATTGAGCCTCAAAATGAAATATATAAACTTTTATTCTCAAATTGTGTATGGCCTATAGTCTTCAGGCAATGCGCCGCGGGCCAGAAAAATATCTTCGGCGGGCCAGAAATGGCCCGCGGGCCTGCTCTTTGACATCCCTGCTTTAGGGTGACCTTTGTCAGCGGGGCTTAGACCCTTTTAGGACTCCCCCTTTGAACCAACATCATTGTTTATCTTCTTTCTTGTCAAACCTTTTGTTCAACTGGTTTCAATAAAAGTCGTGGTTATGGTTATGGTTATACATACGCAAATATATATTATGTACACTTACTTACGTACAATCATTAATGCAAACATGCATGATGAATGTACATGTATACATGCATTCGTACATTTATATACGTACACGCATACATACATACATACTGTGAGGAAAGAAATAAACTGTAGCAGATTATAAAGTCATGCATTTTAAAATAAACTATAACGGTAGTCGATTATAAAGTCACATGCACACTACCAAAACTCCATTCATATAATATAGATTTTTTAACAAATACTCGTCTTCAAGAAGAGGTGTCAAGAGCTTATGAATGCAATGGCCAAATGACTGTGATTTCTGGATGAGCTTCCTGTCTGCTCGCGCAATCAGCTCTTCTGCCGTATGGATCGACTCACATATTTGCCATCTGCGAGCCTTTTTCAGGACTGCATTAATGCGCGCAATATCATGTGACGCAAGAAAACCAGCAAAGGAAGGTAGTGCATACAATCACGATTCCTGAAATAACTATCGCTTGATAAAGGACGTCAAGCTTCGAGATATGTAGGCCCTGTTGTCTCAACTGGTTGAGAAGAAATTATCGTTGGTGTATTAGTCTAAGAATGCAGTTAACATCGCTTGAAAAAGAAATCTTAGACTGTGAGATGATTCCAAGCCTATTGGTCGTAGGGCGGTACCAAAGGTTAGGACATGTGACAGAAGCTGTTAAAGCCCTAGACTTGGTATACGATGTCACAAGAGTTGAGGTCCATGAAAGACCTACACTGTAAAGCCTAGTCTGGTTAAGCAGCGTTTACATGAGGCAGGTGAAGGCGATATATAATATATTATGTATGAAAAGTCTATGTAACTGACAACCTTGTCGTCTGGAAAACACCATTGTTGTACTAACCTGAAGTGTAACTTTGAAAGGACAGAAGAGAAGCGTCTATTGGAGCTGAGATTGGACCAACTGTAGCGACGGCATCCATCAGCGCCAATTCAGATGGCTGAACTGTCTTATAACCTACGCTTTTTGCTCCAACCGTAACACGGTCGTATTTGCAAGTAGGATCTTCCTATGAATCAGTAGCAGCAAAGAATTTAAATAAAAAGCTATATATCATGAGGAAAACGCTATCAGCGCATTGTTTTCGGTAAGTCTTTGCTTTAGACAACATTGGAAATTTAAAAATAACTGCCGGTGTCACAAAATAGAGTATCCCCTAAATGAGTACCCCCCCTTAGCGAAATGGAGTATCCGGTTTAGTTTGCATTATTGGCGGTCTCTAAGAGTATTAATTTTTAATCGTACTGTTTGGATTAATTGTAGGCCTACACATAAAGCAATTTAAGTTGCGTATCTTTAGTTTGTACGTCGACCTGAAATTAGGCCTAATTTACTTCGTTTTTGGTGATTTTGACTGGATTCTCGTCTTGGCTATCGTGATGCGTATGACAATAGGGGATAGAATGATTTATCCCTTGGATACTCTAAACCGGTTTATTCCATCCGGAGGGATTTATGCTTTAGGGGGGATTGAATATCCCGTTTTATGCAGACTTTTAATATGTACCACTTGCTAATAACAACCCTATTGATACTTCAGCAGAAAGGTGAATCGCGGAATGCTGCAGTAAAACACTGAACGGTTAATTCGGTTCCGCGACAACTCGTCTACCGACATTTCGTCTAACGACACTTCGTCTACGACAATTCGTCTAACGAAATTTCGTCTACAAGTGTATCTGTATCCATTACGGCTAATCAACAGAGGCCGCTTTCTTATAGTTTCGCTAAAACGTGCTATATATTCTCATGAATCCAGCTTCTAATTACTGAAAAGATTATTTTCATCAATCCAGCTACTATTGAATGGAAACCTATTTTCATCCATGCATCCAAGTTGATTTCCAGCTTCTATTTAAGGAAAAATTATTTCGATCAATCCAGCTTCTATTTCAACACAGGAATGTTTTCATCAATCCCACTTCCATTTCGTGAAACAGTTTTTTCATCAATCCAGATTCCATTTTAAAGTGACAACATCAAATAACTTAGTAGACGAAATGTCGTTCGACGATATGTCGCTCGACGAAGTGTCGTAGACGAAAATTAATGTCGTTCGACGAGTTGTCGTGACACCGGTTAATTCAGAGACAAAGAAAATATAAATTCCAGTTTGAAATCAAATATCGCATGATAATGTTGCGGGTAGTATATTAATTAACATAAATGTTATTTTATCATAAGAAACATACACACTTTAGAAATGGATGATGATGTTAGATATTAAAATTAGACTACAAACATAAAGCAAAAAAATATAGGCCAACACTTCTAAAAGTCTAAAACTTTATTGAATCTGCAGTCGCCAGTGATATAATTTGCACAGTTGCTAGCATTGCCTTTATGCTGGTACGCTTACACAGTTACAAATAAGACTGGCGATTAAAAACAGGGAAAGAGGTCTAGCCTTGTGGCATGTAACCGAATCCAAAGAAATGAGAAACTAGGTACAAGAGTGCAGGATGAACATACAAACGTATTTTTTGCATGGAGCTTTCTTTATTTTACGCTATAATTCACATAAGCGATGTAATAATTTTCTTATTTGCATGGAGCTTTCAACATCGCATTCACCAAGGTCACATTCTAAGTTGACTTTCTTTGATGTAAGAAAAGTCTAACATGGTACCATCTTTAAATTAATCCGTAGCTTGGGCTCCTTGTGCATAGGTGGATGTGCCACTGTTGTCTCGATTCCTCTAGTTTTCTGTGCATTGTTCTTCTTACGGCTGATACATCGATTCTTGTATCCTTTTCTTAACTACCGTAAAGGCGCTATACAATTTTAGAAGTACTTGGGTTCAATCAAATTTGTGGTGCTATTAGAAGTACTTGGGTTCAATAAAATTTGTGGTTATAGTTATGGTTATGATTGAATGTTTATATTGTACTACGCTTGGCTGTTGTCATATTATGTGAAAATTTGACACTAACTTTGGCTATGTATGGATAAGATTCGTTTGTGTCGACACCTGCGCTTGAATCGATGTAATTGTAGGCTTTGGTTGGCCAACCACCGACGCATCCACTATTACCGAAATCTCTGGAACAGTCGAGTAGTTGCTGTTCGCTCAGTGTAACCAAATTTCCTGTTTCCTTGAAGTGCTGTCCCTCCAGAGAGGCGATCTAAAAGCGAATCTCCCAAATGGACATTCTTGCAATCAAGCAGTTAACAGTGGGAACAATTATGATGTTTGTACATCGTTTAGAATTCCCGACCACCGCAACGGTAATAATCGACAACCCAGGTTAGTGAGGGATGGATGGATGGATGGATGGATGGATGGATGGATGGATGGATGGATGGATGGATGGATGGATGGATGGATGGATGGATGGATGGATGGATGGATGGATGGATGGATGGATGGATGGATGGATGGATGGATGGATGGATGGATGGATGGATGGATGGATGGATGAAACAATTGACGGATGGATGAAAGCGATGGATGGACAGAAGACTTTAATGTGATCTGATAGCAGTAAAGTTTAAAGTGGATTTAACAATGAAATTAATTAATCCAACTTACAACAGTGAAAGCCCAACAACATCCGCATCTCCCCTGCACAAAAATAAACCGACAGCCTAAAGAAGATTTTATTACGTAATTGAATATGAAACTCAACCTCTACACTGGGATCGACAGTCAATGAATCCATTTGTAAAGGTCTTGAACGTCGAACATAAAAATTACCTTTGGCACATCAAATATTTTTTAAATAAGTAGAATTTTTCGTTATTATAACAGTTACCGATCATACGAAACTTCGCAACGACACTCACTCTGGTGATGCCAGTCCCACTCGTGGAGAAAGGAGGAGGGTGACGCTAATCATCGTTGTTATGAAGCAGCGTCGTAAAACAGCAACTAACCGATTATTGGTCAACGGTTCCTTTGCAGCAAACTGTCAATTGAACGCGAGATGCAGAGGATCCAAAGCCGAGATGCATAGTTTAACCGAGAGTGCACAGTTGACAAATAATTATTCGTATTGAAGCAGGCCTTGTTAAGGCTGTGAAAAGTAGTTTATATCCTCACAGGAGTGGCTTGAGTTAGTTGAATAAATTATAAAGGATTTATGACTTTAAGCGTTTATCATTATTGGTTTAAAGGAATCTGGCCAAATATATCCAGGGCGCAGACTATTTGCTGAATACGGTGTTTTTTAAAGAGTGTTGGTGAAATAGTAGAGCAGAGCAGAGTATGGGAGAGAAGAAAGGCAAAGATAACTGGAGACGAGATTATATAGGATAAAATAATGAAATATACGATAAGACAATATACGATAATAAACAACAAGACAAGATAATACAAGGATAGCCAAGACAAGACAAGATTAAACAACAACAGAAAACAGAACAATATCCCCTATAGGACAAGATAAGACAAAACAAGAGAAAATAGAATTGAAGAACATGTTCTGGCACAGCCATCAGCACTTCAGAGTTGCATTACACATTGCATTTCCAAAGTAGCGCGCATATTATGCTCAGAACGGCATTGACTAATAATTGTTACTCGATTGCCTATTTTCACTGTACCTGATATTTCACTGGAGTAACGTAACCTTTGTCTCTCCAGTCGACTTCTAACGGAAGGGAACCGTTGGCACCAGACCGATGTAAATTAGAGCAATTTAATTCTTCAGTTACGTTTGGACGTATGATACCCTTTCTCTCTTTCATAACTTCACACGGTTCCTGTGATCAAAATACCAAAATTAATATTGACAGTTTAGTATTGAACTCAACAGTGACTCGAGAAGAATAATTAAGAAACCGAATGGAACATTCAGGCAAAAGATTCTTCAGCGCAAGAGTTGCGGAATGTTCTAGACATGTGGAATGGTTTGGATTAGTAATGTCTCGGTGGACAAATTGAAATCTACCGCGATGAAACTAGGAGGGCTGGGCTACATTTACAATGCAGTGGTTCTTGCACAATTTTATGTATTCTGGACTAATGTGAGCTCCTGTTGCGTAATGTTGTGCAACGTTTATTTTGTCTCACATTTGTCACTTCGTCCTGAGGAATTGTCATATGTTCATACTTCTACAGTTAACGAATCAGCGTTTTGCAGTTTGCCTTTGATTTCAATTTTCTCAGACAGTTACTTTGCATACGACTTATGCCTCCGACTGGTGGACTAGTCAAAAATAGATCGGGGATTGTAGAGGCTCTGAGTCATTTTCTGCTATTAGATTAATTAGACGTCTCTATTGTTCCGACGATTTTTAAAATGAAACTCGCCATAATTTTTCTTCAAGTCAATTATTTCTATGAATTTACTATTGAGGACAGTTTATCTCCATGGTTATTTTGGATATAATATCCTTTACTGTTTATTTTATCTGGTGAGTTTTAATTTTAAAATGTCCACTCCGTTACCGTAACTTTCAGACATTGCCGCAATAACTTTATAGAAATATGACTACAAGTGATAATTTTCCCAAAAACTTAATGTGATTCGTAAACAGCATTGAAACGCCTTTCATTTAACAAGTTTGTTAATTGAATTAGTACTTATTAGCTAAATAAATTATTTTCATTGTAGATTTTCTTGGTAACGGAGTGGACATTAACAAAACGTGTCACCCACCTTACAATCCAAATTATTACAGCATCTATTCGAAAAGTCGGCATAACGGAAGTATACACAACCATAGACGTCATAAAATAGACTGACTAATTTTCAGCAGGCCCAGATGTTGGTAAGTAAGTATTTGTGCAAGGATTTATGTACGGTAACGGAGTGGACATTATTTCACGAGACAGCTGAAAATAATTCATCTAGCCATAATAAGTACTGTTTCATTTAATGACAAACTTATATGAAATCTGGAATCAAATTAAGTTTTTGGGATTTTGTAGTATTTCTATAATGTTATTGCGGCTGTAACGGAGTGGACATTTTCACATTAAAATTCACCAAATAAAATAAACAGTAAAGCATCTTACCAAAATAGCCATGGAACAATAATCTCCCCTATAGTAAGTTCATAGAAATAATTGATTTGAAACAAATTACGGCGAGTTTGATTTAAAAATCATAGGGGAACACAGACATGTCTAATTAATCTAATAGCAGAAAATGACTCCTCTAGCTCAAGAGATGAGATTCGGACCTAAGAACTTGTTTATGCCGTCATAATCGGAAAATCTTGCATTTGATAAAGAATGGCGGATTGAGTGACCAGTAGCTTGAAATTGCTATGAACGAAGTATTGTTACAATACAACACAATGCAACACAATACAACACAATATAACACAACACAATATACTGGGGCGCGGTGGTATAGGGGTATGTTCGGTGCCTTGCAGCTGGAGGGTTGAGGGTTCGAATCCACCTCAAAAGCCGCCGCGTAGGGACCCTGGGCAAGTCCTTCACTCGCAATTGCTCATGCGCTTCGGCGTGAAACTCCGATTCAGCGTCCGCGCAGTAATCGGGAGCGCCTCTGAATGAGAAATCTGGTAGGGGCGCTATAACAAGTGCTTCAAATACAATACAATATACAATTGTATGTGGTAGAAACATGATTTTAGAGTCCAAATTATTATTTTCGGGGTCAAGGATTGCGATGGAACTAAAAACACATTATGAAGCACTGCAAAGAAACCAAAATATCGGACAAAATGGCGGTCAGTATCTTCAATTAGCTATGAGTAAAGTCATGCAGCTATTAAACCAGGCGCTGCTGCGGCGACTGGTCCGGCACGATACCTGCCCGAAAACAACCCAAGTTTCGAACAACTATGTCAGAGTGCTGACACCCGCCTCTTCGGTGCTGTTCGTGCAGATCCAGGCCATGTTCTACATGACCTACTGCCCCCAATTAAAACTGTAGTATATGCTCTACGTCCACGTAAACATGACAGAATTTTACCTGTTGCAGACAGTCTGGCAGTCAAAACTTTTATTATTAGGATGATTTATTCATGATTAGCCTATATACTTCATAATGTACACCAAAATGCGGTTAGCAATTGGATCAATCAAGGATATACTTACTTACTTACTTAATTACTAAGTAAGTAGCTAGCTTACAACCTGTCTAACAAGCTAACTTAGGCTACTAGTTAACTAATTAACTGACCGATTCACTGACTAACTTACTAATGATTAATCATTAAATATTATTTATTATTAAATATTTTATAGCTGATAGTTTAACGCAAAATTAAGCGATAATCTTTAATTCGCCGGAAGTAATTCTGCGGCGGAAGCGCTTTGCGCATGCGCGCATGCGCAAAAAATTAATTCCTATAAATTGGGGTCGTGAGGGTCGGTTAGGGTCAGGTTTGGCCTCGTGAGTGTCGGTTAGGGTCAGGTTTGTGACGGTCGGTTAGGGTCGGTGTTAGGGTTAGAGTCGTTTTTAGATAAAATGTCCAAAAAAATTCCGCCGCAGAAGTAAATTTTCGCGGGTTGCGTGGCGGCATTTTCCGCCGCAGAAGCACCACAAAAAAATTAAATAGGCTAGTTGTTGTTCGAGTTTGTTCTGAATACCATGTCAGAAATTTCATTTATTCCCATCGTAAAAGTGCTGAGGCCTTTTAAGTAGAGATAGTTGTTAGCTTTTATTTTTTCCAAGTTGCTTTTGAAGATATTCCTGCGATGTGTTTCTTTCTGTTTGTCCTCGTAGTGTTTGCCTAGAAAAATAAGGTACATTGCAATCATACAACGTTAAACATTCTCTTTGCTGTTCTAAATATAGGCCTAGCCTATTTGTCTCATTTAAATGCATTTTATGTACAGTCTCCGTAATCTATATACATGCAGCGCCTGGTTTACCTATAGCCTACCAGGTTTTCAACCAATTGGTACTCGCCTATCAGTAGCAGAACGTAACTCAAAAAAAGACAGTATCCGAATTTGTATTTATGTTTACCAAGACGATAGTTTCACTCAAACATCTTATCTTCAAATCATTTACCTAAGCATTTAAATACCAAATCTATCATCGCATTTATAGTTCAGACAATAGGCAAAGTTCTCGCAGGTTCTTGTCACACAGGCAACTTCGAACTGACGCCATTAAAGCGCAAACTACAACAGTCAGCGTACGATCCCTTATCCCAGTCGCTGAGTGCAGCTCGTAACCGTAATAGTAACTGAAAGTTTCTAGAGCGCTACGTTAAAGCTTAGAAGCATTGAATGCTGACAACGTTCTTGACAGAAATTCTTTGCTTAAATCGAAATGGGATTGATGAAAGCAATTCTTCGCATAAATTGAAGTTGTATTGATGAAAGAAGGTCTTTGCTTCAATTGCTGGTTGCATGGATGAAACTAAGTTTCCATTCAATAGAAGCTGGACTGATGAAAATAATGTTGAAGTTGCACTAAAATAATATTGAAGTTGCACTAAAAATACAGTTTTCATGGACAATGGTGGAGTTACCTACTTACTGTCCGGGGGAAATGTCCGGGGGAAGGAATGTCCTAGACCCGGTTAAAACAGACTACATCGATTATTGATTACTGTTGATATCCGCAGCTAATACAGCTTCTCTGTACCTCTGACCCTTGGTAAAATGGAATCGGACCTCCTTTTGACTACCTTATGGACTCGACGCAGCGCTAGTGAATAGGCTGGTGCCCTGTGCTTAGCTTTCGTGTGACGCTTTAGCAGTTTGGAGAATACGATTGAGATAAGGTTAGTGTCATTGGGTCTGGAACGCTCCTGAGTCATTTTAAATAAAAATATCTACATAAATGTAGCTTGACTTTAAAATGTTGTGTCGATCTATGCAACTTGATTTAATCTGAAAGCTTAATCTAAAACTTCTGCTGAAAATAACTCTACCGTGATCTATTTTGAAAATTTCAAACAGAAAGTCGGAATCTGTATTCAGATGCAGTTTAGGTTTGACTTTTGGCGAACTTGGATCCTTCAACTTCGGTCTTGGACTGACTGGAGCAGCTGACCCCAAGGCCACCAAACAAGTTGCAATCAGAAGACTCAAATGCATGTTGCTTCAGTTCTGAAACAATAAACGCACATTCTCCGATTAATCGGAACCGGCCCAGCCAGTGACCACGAGGAAACTCTGATACGATTCCACTTGGAAGCAGGACTCAAAATGCAATGGTGGATAAAGGATTTCCATTTGGACAAAAGTAAAGTAGCCTACCCATGTAGTACAGTTCGGATTTTCTACTCTTTGGTCCTTAAAGGAGAAATGGACGAATCGAAAGGTCCTGAAAGCTGAGCCAATTATTGCATGATGTGCCTTTTCAGGTACCAAAATTGTTATCCATGGTGACAGATGGACCTGGGAGTCGTCCCCAATAAGCGGACTGAGGTCGATTTGATCATCCCAGGTCGAATCGAGTCGTCTCTGCTTAGCGTAACTGACTCCAAGTCGAATTTTTACAGAAAAGTGACTTGCAGTTGTTTTTCCACAATTCGACTTAAACTGACTTGAAACACAAACAAATATAAATTTATTACATCACACTAATGATCGTGAGGCCAGGGCAGCATTTAAGCAGTTTGTAGTGTTTTTGCAAAAATGCATGAAGCATAGGCCGACCAGTTCTAACTTCTACGGTCTACCTCGTACTGTGGCTGCTATATTATTAAATAAGGAAAGCTTGAAGAAGAGGCCCAACAGCGAGAGGAATGGCTACGTCAGATATTTGAATCTGCCTAGAATGAAGGTAGAGAACCAGAAAAAGAGAGGATAATGATTCAATTCAATTCAAACCGTTTTATTGTTCCCCAACTTGATTACAATATACAGTTGACATAAGAGTTGCTACTTAGGCAACAACCGGAGAGCCCTGAAGGGTCACAGCGTATTAGGCCTACCATTCAACCATCACTCCGCCTGTGCATGCACATTTTGTTGTTGAATTGCAGTAAGTGAGCGTGACAGCAATCTGTTGCCGTAATGGAAGGATAACAAAGAGATGCTTCCACTGTTGTTAAGATTTGCGCATGATTTACTTGCCATTCAAGCCACAACAGTTTCCTCAGACATTTGTTATTTTGACATTGTATAGGGCAAAAAGGCTTCGTTAGTAATCGTGTGCTTTAGGCATTAAAGTGCGTGACTAAATATTATTGAATTAACATAGATCCAGGACACTGTAATTGGTTTTAATTTTAAAGAACTATTCGTGTCATTTTAATTCAATTGATTAACATCCTTTGGAGTTTCATTGATCATTAACTGCGGAAAAGTTATTCGGCTACATTGATATTCTACTGACATCAGTAACTGTTACTGTGTTACTGTGTTACGACTGTGCCGTCAAGTCGGCGTATACACAGTCTAACTAGGCCTACACAAATATAGAACTGTTGGATTGACAAAGACTACATCTCTTTCAACAAAGATGGATTAGTTTCCACTACTTTGCATTGATTTCACTGAAAGCCTAGACCATGTTTTTGGTTTCCTTAGTTTCTTTTGGCATTTCTGGTAAGCCGCCTGACTGGCTCCACTCTTTTCTGAGTGGGTGTATGTCCTGCGCTGTCTTTGGGTCCACTAGGTCACAATGGGTTGCCACTCCTTTTGATCTGCCGCAGGGCTCTGTTCTCGGCCCATTGCTGTATATTTTATACACTGCTGATATTGTAACTGTCTGGCCTCTTGTGGTGTTCTGAGTCAGCTCTACGCTGATGATATTCAGGCCCATCTGCATTGTCCGGCCTCTAATGCTCTGACTGCAGCAGCCACAATGCAGCGGGCTATGGAGGCTCTTGGCAATTGGATGTCATCCAATCGTCTGCGCCTCAATGCTTCCAAAACGCAGTTTATTGGCTTGGTAATGGGCAGCAGCTGAGCAAAATAGATCATCAGGCCATATCTGCTGACTTCCCTGACTTTGTCTTCTCGACGTCTGTCCGCAATTTAGGGGTTGTTCTTGATCAGGAGCTTACCTTCTAAAACACCTAAATCTTTTATGCCGTGCTTGCATTTTTAAGTTGCGGCAATTGCGGGTAATTTCCCGTTCACTTTCACCAAATGCTGCACTTACTATTGTTCATGCTTGTGTTTGTAGTAGGATTGACCACTGCAGTGCCATCTATGCTGGCCTCCCATTATTGCCCTGAGCGTGTGCAGTGCAGCTGCTAGGCTTGTTGGTGGTGTTTTCTAAATTTGAACATGTAAAGAATATGACAAAGATACCCAACAGTGTGTTTCGTTGCAAAACAGCATGTGCACGTGTGACCAAGCCTGCCTAATAAAAACGTCACTAAGTGGATTACAGGTGTCTATGAGACCTGGTTCAACTTTGCATCGGATTGGCTGAAAATCACTATAGGACCATTATATAACTAATCGATGACCTCCCGCCTTTCCTCACGGTCCTGTGCAACCGCTCGATCTGTGAGGCGTACTCTATCGCCTGTTTAGGGGTCGTCCATTATTATTATGTCAACAAATTTTAGGCAGCTTTTTAAGAACCCGTCCCAATTGTCACGCAACTTTTGTCAAACATTGACGGACCTCCCTAAAAATGTATGTCAACAATCCCAGAACCCCTGATCCGACTGCAGAAAGAAACAATTAATGGCTCAATACATAAAGCTAGAATCATTTTAAGTGAACGATATGTTTACACTATAGTATGCAATCTCTATTTTCAAAATATATGAGTTTAGTTTGTTACCAGCTTTTTAGTAGTATAGATCGAGGACATGTTTAAGCACTTTATACATTGTTCATTAGCATATCTTAATGTTTTCGCTACCATTTGGAAGGGCCTGTGTTGATGTTATTGGAGATAAAATTTCTTGACGTCAACTTGTGACCGAGCCCCCTAATAAAAACGTCACTAAGTGGACAACTGTCAAACTGGTTTTTGCATCGGATTGGCTGAAAATCCCCTAGGACCTTTATGAGTAACTAATCCATAATTCACGATCCTGTGCAACCGCTCGATCCGTAAGGCGTATCTGTCTGTTTATCAGAAGCGATCCGTTCTTCTACCAGTGTTTAAGCGCGATGGCCTGCATCTGACCGATCCAGCAAACTATCGACCGATCGCTAATGTAACTTTTATTTATAAAATACTAGAACGCATTGTTGTAAATCAGTTGATTGCATATTTAGACGTGAATGAGTTGATCCCTTCACAGCAGTCTGGTTTCCGTAGAAATCACTCCACTGAGACTCTTCTGCTCCGACTTTTATCTGACTTCTATGGCGCTATGGACTCGTGGCGAGATTACTCTCCTAGCTCTTTTCGACGTTAGCTCTGCCTTTGACTATGTGGACCACTCCATCCTGCAGCGTCTCTCCACTTCCTTTGAGTTGGTTGACCAGCCTCTTGAATAGCTCCGATCATTCCTTTCTGAACGCACTAACTGTGTGGTCCTTGGGTCATCCAGGTCCCTTTGGGTCCCTGCCCCTTTTGGTGTGCCCCAAGGTTCTGTCCTGGGTCCTCTGTTATATCTTCTGTACACGGCAGATGTCTGCCCTCTGCTGGCGTCTCAGGGGCTTTTGCACCAACTCTTTGCAGATGACGTGCATGCCTACATCCCCTCCCCTCCATCGGATGCAGATGCTGCTGTGAGTCTGATGTGCCTGACTGTTGATGTTCTTTCCTCTTGGATGGTCTCTAATAGGCTTCTCTTAAACCCTTCCAAAACCACAGTTTATTTGGCTGGGTGGCCGTCGGCAACTTGAAGGTATTGATCTGACTCAGCGTGCTCAGGTCTTCCCTGAGATAACCTTTTATCTCACCCTCCGTGACCTGGGTCTCACCCTTGACCGTGAACTTAGCCTTTCCCAACATGAGAACCTAGTCTGTCGAAGCTGTTACTATCAGCTTCGTCAGCTCCGAGTGGTTGCTCTCTCTGTCTGTCTCTGTCTCTGTCTGTCTCTGTCTGTCTGTCTCTGTCTGTCTGTCTGTCTCTCTCTCTCTCTCTATCTCTCTCTGTCTCTCTGTCTCTCTGTCCCTCTCTCTGTCTCTCTGTCTCCCCTGTCTCTCTGTCTGTCTCTCTCTGTTTGTCTCTCTGTCTCTGTCTCTGTCTCTCTCTGTCTGTCTTGTCTCTGTCTGTCTGTTTGTCTGTCAGTCTCTCGTTCTCTCTGTGTCTCTCTGTCTGTCTCTCTGTCTCACTGTCTTTCTGTCTGTCTCTGCATCTCTCTGTCTGTCTCTTACTGTATCTCTGTATCTATGTCTCTCTGTGTCTCTCTCTGTCTGTCTGTCTCACTGTCTGTCTGTCTGTCTGCCTGTCTGTCTGTCTGTCTGTCTGTCTGTCTCTCTCTCTCTCTCTCTCTCTCTCTCTCTCTCATGACGCTGTCGTGGTCCTCGTCCATGCCTTCGTCACGAGTCAAATTGACCATTGTTGCTCGATACTTGTTGGCCTCCCCCTTGGGGTCCTAGGACGACTTGATCGAGTTCTGCGCTGGGATGCTCGGCTGATCGGACGGCTTCCTAAATTTGCCTTTTTCTCTGCATACATGTTTAATGTGTTGCATTGGCTGCCTGTATCTCTGCGGATTTCTTATCGCATTGCTGCTATGGTTTCTCGCTGTGTTCTTGGCTTTGCTCCATCTTACTTTGCGTGATATTTTCCGCCCAGTGTCCGACGTAGCGGCGCGTCGGGTGCTTCGCTCTGCGACGAGGGGTGAACTTTTAGTTCCACGGGCGCGCTTGGCTACCAGACAACGTCGAGCTTTCTCAGTTGTGGACCCTTCCATCTGGAATGATCTCCTGCGTTCATTACTCCTGATCAACCCAATTGGGTTTTATTAGTCACTCAAGTCTTTTTTCTTTAGTCGTGGTTGGGCTGGGAGCGCTCCTGAGTAGGTTTCTTGAAGGGGCGCTATATAAATTGTCATAATGAATGAATGAATTAATGAGTAGGCCTAACATATTGGAAATATCTCTATGAAAACCATGAACGAACTTCAGCGTAAAAGCGTCTATGTCTATGTCGACTTCTTGCTCATTGATTTTCTGACATCGTGACTTTTCTCATGCAAGGCAATGAACATTGATTTCAAATCTGATCTGCAACATTTTAGTACATTTTAATACCATGCGTAGGCTTCCAATTCAACAGATGCATAGCCGTGCCATGTTACTGTGTCTCCACGTTTGGGGTTTTCAATTGGCTGACTATTTGACCCAGTTGCAGATGCAGCGAATCACAGTCTTACAACGCAGTCTGTCTGTTGTCGAAAGGTGACCCAAATTCTATTGTATTGCATTTGAAAATTTGTAACGCGCCTCTTACAGTATAAGCTATTCAGCGGTGCTCTCAGCGTGAAAGCCCCGAGGGAATAAAAAAGTCTTACATATCTACATACATACATACATACATGCATACATATATATATTGACATACATACATGCAGACATGCATAGATACATACATGCATGTATACATGCATAGATACATACATACATACATTCATACATACATACATACATACTTACATACATACATCACGTGCATAAATACATAGGGGTTCAAAACTCTTGCCCCAGATAATTTATGGAAGACATTCGCTCAGAAACACGGGTAATTGATGGAAGGTATTCGAACGGAACCAACGGCTGACAAAAGACGCACGCTAGAGTCTCATGAGGCCCCTGAGCATTGACCGACTGAAGAGCTTGCCACGTGTACAGAGATAAAGAAAGGGACAAATGACAGAGACACAGAGAGTGATGAACATGACATTGTGAGTATTCGAGTGAACTTAAAGACTACCTTACCAGACAGAGTTCTAGACAATGCAGCCAACACACCCATAATTATATATAGAGGCTGATACAAACATTGAAGAATAAAGAAGTATATAGTGTGGGACAATCGAGAGTTAGACTTTTTTGTTGTTATTATTGGTGTACAATGCTTGCGATTCTGAAATAAACGAAGCCGTCTTCCACTGGGCGATCTTTTCGGTGGCTGGGCTCTGAGTCCTTTGCCTGGTCATAGCCGTCATACGAACGGTCAGTCTGCATGTCTTGATCGTTAATGACTCGCTACTGCCTGCATTACACGAACTTCCACTATCTACCCTTCTACATCACACATACATACATACATACATACATACATACATACATACATACATACATACATACATATATACATACATACATACATACATACATACATATATACATACATACATACATACATACATACATACATACGTACATACATACATACATACATACATACATACATACATACATACATATGTACATATATACATACATACATGTACATACATACATATATACATACATACATACATCATGTGCATAAATTCATACTGGTTCAAAACTTTAATGACTATGGCTATCTGAGTCTACACTTCATTCGATACACAGATATTACACAGTCTATAAACAAGCACAGATGACTGCACAGAAATGTTCGCACAGTCGCTAGGAATGTCTCGTGGGAAAAATATAATAATGATCGCGAGCAAAAGCTAATAAAAGACATGCATTCATACATGAAAACAAACATAGTAACACACATACATGAATATATATGCAATATAATATTTTATATATATATATTATATATAATATATATATATATAATATACATGAATATAGCCCTACATTTTAGTATGTCCTAAAATTATGCTGACCATGTCAAAGTACAATAAGTATTTGCATATGCGCAGTGTTATTTTGTTGTGCGTAATATATTTGAATTTCAAATGCATGTTGGCCTTGCTGACACAATAATTCAGATGCAGCCAATCAGGTCTTGCACATGCAGCACAGTCTGTTGTTAAAATTAGCCCAAATGCAGTTACCTTATTATATTTCTCAGCCTGTGAACCAGTTGATATATATATATTCGTTTAATGTGAATCAGGTTGACAAGCCGCAACCGGTTACAAGGTAAGTGAAACGAGATCAGTAATTTAAAATTCTATAGGTTGTTGTTTGTTCGTTCAGGGGTTATTTTTTGAGCAAGCTCCTATAGAGGACCCTAGGAATGTAGTTCTTGTCATCCTTAGCTGGTAATACAAAATCGTGAGTTCTAGGGCGAAGGCTGTAACTTCGCTTGATGACAGGCGGAAACAAGCTCCGCAGGACGTGGGATGTATTTCTGCTGACTGCCGTCAGCAGTCTGTCCTCGGCTTCGCATACCATCTCCGAGATGTCAGGCGCGTTGCCAGGGAGATAGCCCATTCGTCGCGATCTTTGTAGAAATCGGTCCAGCCTATTTCTGTCCTCAGCTTTGGTGAAGCCCCACCAGGCTGGCGCCGCATAAAGCAGACGGGACACGGTTGTAGCCTTTGCCACGTCATGCAGCGCCGTTGTAGGAAGGCCGTGGGACCTCAGGACGCGAAGGGCATACAGGGAGCGCGAGCAGACCCCCAATATTCCATCGATGTGTGTGGATGTGCCAAGGTCTTCTCGTATGGTCACTCCCAGGATCTTCATGGTGGCAACGCGCTCTACTCCGGCGATGGTTGGTGGCAATTCGATGTTTCTGCGCCGGCGAATCAACATCTCTCGGGATTTGGATGCGTTTAGGCGTAAGTTGTTGCGGGCTGCCCATGTCGCGATGTGGTCAAGCTCTATTGAGACAGTTGCTCTCTTCGACGCACCGACGATCAAATACGTGTCATCAGCGTACTTGACGATCAGGTTTTGCTGATGGACTGGCTGAAGGTCAGAGGCGTTGACAATATAGCCAGATGGTCCGAACCCAGAGCCTTGTACAACACTGGCGTTGATCTTAGCTATGCCTGACAACCGTCCGGCAAACCGTGTCGCATGCCTTCGGTCTCTGAGGAAGCTAACGAGCCAGTTGTAGACCTCGTCTGGTATGTCTAGGCTGCAGAGCTTGGAGGCGAGCGTCGAGTGGCGGACGGTGTCGAAGGCTTTGCTGAAGTCCAGTGATATAAGGGCCACATAGGGTTCAGAGGCCAACAGAGAAGTTGTATGATGGAGGATGGAGACCAGCGCAGCTGTTGTAGATCCGGTAGGCCGGAAGGCATACTGGTCTCTTAGTAAGTGGTCCATGGGCGGCTGTGTAAATGTTGGATATATATATGCCTGGACCAACTCTCTCTCCAGTATCCGCGAAAGAACTGGCAGGATGGAGATATGAATGATGTGAATTCAAAGGCTGTTGATTCTGCCAAGACCTACTTTATGAGATATATACGGCATCTGAGTAACGTCTTAGTTCAGTTAGAAAATCGTGTGAACAGAGTATTTTGTCTATCTTTTCTTAATCGCTCTCTGGTACTTTAAACCACGTCAACTATTATCAGAGCGTAAACGGTAAGTCAGAGCTGCACATTTATTTTGACTGTAATGAATTTATATTGTTGAGCATATTAATATGTGTCTAAACCGCACAATAGTAACAATATACCTAGACAATTATCCGTCTTAGGAGTTCGGGTATACAACATAAAATTTTATGCACATTGTAATGTCTATGATTAGAGTGAACGATTAGTCATGTTTCACAGCAACCGCGTGCTGCTATTTTAAATAACAGTACTGATTCTATTATGGAAAGTGCTACGGTACGGTACAGTCGTCTGCATGATCAAGCAACTAGTCGCTCGTGGGTTCCAAAAGAACACTTTACTAAGTGAGAAATGTAAGCTATAAAAAAAGAGGCGGTGAATAGTTTGGAAAAGAAAATGATTTCTGATTTTGACATTTTAGTCATTTTCTATATTGCCCTCGTTTATAAGTAGGCCTAGTCAATGGGCCCGGGCAATGAAGCAGAGAAATCGTTGTGCAGAAGCATTTTTAGGCATGCCTCGTGGATAAGAAACAGAGGAACGACCAGTGATGAATTGGATCGACTAGAACATCCTGAATTTTCCTATTATAGGATGTGGAACAAAATTATTCTTCGCGCTTATGACCTTCGGCTCATATAGGCTATGCGAAAGGGGACAATAATATAACATGAGATCATTAAGTATTTCATATCGTATTATGCCAAACGAACGGTTAGGCATAGGTGGAGATCCACATTTCCACGTAACAATGCAGTAGAGAAAAAATCGATTGCACGAAACATCCAAGTTTGTCGTGGTTTGACAGTGATGATCATAGCATAGGTACATGTAAGTTTAATAATAACAAATTTCTGAATGGCAAACAGTCCCATCTCAGAAGACGTGTGATTAACACCAACGGCATTTCGCCAGGCAACAATAATAGCCATCCACGCACCTGTGTACTATATGCGAGGTGTTTCTACACCTATGATGTATACAAACCCGTCGCAGGCTCAACAGCTAGCATGTGCCAGGGCAGTCATGCAAGTAACCAGTACCGAGGCGATTTATGCCCGAAATAAATTCGGCAGGGCAAAGATTCTGACGGTCTTGAGGCAGTGCGACGACCAGCGCAAAGGCTTTTTACCAGGGCATTTACGTGTCTTGCCCTGCTGTAGTGCGGCCACTGGCCAGGCGTGGATCAAAGAGGAGGGATGGGCGGTAGGGTGAGAATACCAACGGTCAGACGTCACAAGTTGATCGTTCGATACATCATGCAGATATCGAAGACAGCTGACAGTCGTTAAAAAAGATTTTGCGTGACGATGACAGGCAAAGGACGAAGCTTCAGGCAATTTTCTTAGAAAAAAGACATCACATAAATGCATATAAAAATATATATATAATGTCTTTATATATATAATGTCTTTATATATATAATGTCTTTATATATATATATATATATATATATATATATATATATATATATATATATAATCTTTTTTTAACGACTGTCAGCTGTCTTCGATATCTGCATGATGTATCGAACGATCAACTTGTGACGTCTGACCGTTGGTATATATATATATATATATAAAAGACATGATGATGATGATATATATATATATATATAGTTATATATATATATTTATATTTATATTATATATATATATTTATATATACTGTTAGAAATTCTTACGGCGAGATTTCGCTTGTAGTAAAAATAATAATATTATGATCAGGGCATCATACGTTGCCAGTTATAAAAATAGGGCCTACAACGTCCTCATTTCAAGCTCCAATAAATATCTTTGCTTCATATGTATTCTTCTGTTGGTGAATAGCCTTCTGCCTCGCAAGTGTTCGTAGACGCAACCGTTGGAACATGGTAGCTATGGTCTGATTTCTTCGATAGAATCTAATTTACTGTAAACAGTGAATAATTAAGTAACTTATTCGCCGCACTCAGTTAACATAATAAGCGTGAATGAAGTGTGGCAGTCACGCAGGACTCATCGTAGGCCTACAAGGCAACGACAACATAATGTAAAAGCCTAGTGCTTTACTGGATATTCTAGGCCTATAGCATAGGGTGAAAACAGCTCCAAGACTTTTTAGGCCTTTAATTGGTAATCTTCAATAAGACATTCAGAAACAAAATAACCTTAGAACCATTTTGTCTTGAAGTAATTGGATCGTGCACAGAAAACCTAACATATACTGATCACAATCGTAACCTCGAGATTTCTATAGCGCCTAACAGACGAATTTGCCTGAAGCGGTTTATCCCAGGCGCTTAGTAATAAAAATGATTCTTGGGATGCGGCAAACATTCAGTTCCAGGTCAAGATTCAAAGGAGCCAGGTAGGCAGACAGTCGATCAACTAAGAGTGATTGTATTTAGAATTGAAACTGCCACTGTAAATAGCGTTTGAATGACCGAAAGGTTGTTCTTATTTTCTAATTTACTGAAATAGTTGAACGACTCGAATGGACTCATCAATAATGCTTCTGGTAGAATATTAATTTTATTAAAGCGAAATGTTAGCCTACTTTGCTCTAAAAATTACTGGATGATAATTACGACTTTTCATAACCTCCGCATCATTTGGATTCTCATTTTATTCAGTTAGATTACTTAAACTGA